>CM070735.1:26625300-27035300 GCA_036346245.1 Bonia amplexicaulis | reverse complement strand
GTATATTCCTTTTATGTGTGGGAAAGGATATATAGCAAAAATAAAGGGTTCTAAAGAAATTTTTTTAACCAAGTCGCATTGAAGTATCTTAGAATTAGTATTTAAGTATACCAAAAAAGATAAAGAAGTATAAAATATTCATTTAAGTGGTACATTGGAAGTGGAAGTATGTACTCCCGAGAGTATGGAATATATTGACGACAATGGTTCCTTAGACATTTATCCTTAAGGCTCATCAACTCTGAAGTTATAAGATCAAATCCGATGAAGTTATAAGTGTGAGACCATATGGAGGTCACCCTTTGGTTGTGATGAGTAATTGACCTTTGGATTAGAGTTTTTGTAGAAGTTGAGTTTGATTTTTGAAGTTTATGCAAAAGGTTGCCTTCTACGACTATGACCTCTGTTGTGCAACTTGGTGGTCGACATGCATTCTTACGACTTGGTGGTCGGTAGGTATTCTTACAACTTGATGGTCGGCCGGAATGCTTACAACTTTGTTTTCGGCAGAGGATTTTACGACTTTGTGGTCGGCAGAGGCTTTTACGACTTGGTGGTCGGCAGAGGCTTTTACGACTTTGTGGTCGGCAGAGGCTTTTACGGCTTTGTGGTCGATAGAGGTTTTTACAACTTGGTGGTCGGTAGAGGCTTTTACGAATTGGTGGTCGGCATAAGCTTTTATGACTTGGTGGTCGGCAGAGGATTTTACGACTTGGTGGTCAGCAGGAGCTATTACGACTTGGTGGTAGCAGGAGTTCTTACAACTTGATGGTCGTAGCTTCTGCTGGTCGTGATCGATAGTCGTAGCTCTGTCTGGCTGTGATCGATAGTCATAGCTCTGTCTGGTTGTGATCGATAGTCGTAGCTCTGTCTGGCTGTGATGGATAGTCGTAGCTTTGCCTGGTTGTGATCGATAGTCGTAGCTCTGTCTAGCTGTGATCGATAGTCGTAAGTCGTAGTGACCAGGTTTAATAAAGTTGTAGCCGCTATGAGCGTTGGTTGTAGCGACTGCTACATGGTCGTACATCCGCTACATTGTCGTAGTGACCTGTGTATGGTCGTAATGACTTGTTGAGTGGTTCTAGATTGTTGATAGGACCTCATGGGCTATGAGTACCACATGTCTTATGCATCAGGGTAGTCATAAGCTATATTGGACCAGTTGGTTTGTTGAGATTGTTCACTGGGATTCATTCTGTTTATGCAAATTGACGATCTTTGTTTATAGTACGGTGCTATGTGATTGTTTGCTTATTGGTGTTGGTTACATGAATTCAAAGCTAGGTCATGGTGAGGCGTAGGAGGATTGGGACTAGGCACAGGGAGGTATTGAGGTCCAGAACGGTCAGGGAGACACCGAAGTTGATCGAAGCTGGTGAGGTGGTTGCAAGCCGGGACAACGAGGAACCAGAGCGGGAGCTACCGGAAGTGGACATGATGGGCAACGATGAGGTGGATCGGGACAAGGCTCAAGGGGAGTCAAGGTCTAGATGGTCAAGGGTGTCGGGTGCCGTCATGCGCTAGGAGAAGCATGTGGTACGCCAAGTGACTTGGGTCGGTTGCAAGAAAGGATGGTTCGGTGGGATCTGAATGCGTGAGAGGCTTGACGACAAGACATTGGGGCCACATGTAAGCTGCTTTGAGAAGCGTGCGTGAGTAAAATCCAGTGTTAGGTGGGGTTAACGGGTTATCCCCGGTTGGACTAATGGTTGGATCCATTAGGTCTAGGGTTCATTTGTGAGCCTATAAAAAGTGGAGATGAGGCCAGAGTTAGTTGAGGCTTGAGGCAGACCGTGAGTATGTCTGGTGGTGTCTAGCTCTTTCCCCTTCCCTTGTTGTTAGGTTAGAGAGTAGGTGTTGGCTCTAGGGTTAGAGCTTGGTCTTCCCAAGGGGAGTGACCGTAAAACCAATTATAAGATCAATACATCAAGTTTTCATCTACTGCTTGTGTAGTCTTTATCTGATTGAGTCGGATTCAATTTGGTTCCTCCTCTGTTCTTCTTGTTTCTTCTCTATTCTTTGATCGTTTTTTCCCTTTTTGTTCTGAGAGAATGTTCTTGTTCGATTTGTTCATGATCTGACTTGCTGTGCGTTACGGAATCATACTCAAAGCCATCTAGGCTATTCTATTCCCTTGAGCAAGGTTTGATTGTCTTTTCATCCTCTCAGCTTCGGTCTTGAGCGCTCTTGGTGAAATCTCCTAAAGCTCTTTATTTGCTTGCTAAGTTTTCAATCAAAGACTGGAGCAGCATCGTGAGACCTAAACTTTGTTCTATACAATGTTTCACGACCATATGATCTCTTAATCGAAAGTTATGTTGAGTTTGGATCTAGTGGTCGTGCGCTGCTTTGTTCTATCTTTGTTCTTCCGATTCTGTTATGACCACGTCTAGCTTCGACTTTGGTTGAGTTTCCGACCGCATCGCTTTTCTGTTCGACCACGTTCAAGTTTTTGGTCGATGCAAGATCTTTAGTTTTCATTCATATCTGAAATAGTCGCGATGGTTACCGTCTAAAGTTTCGATCGACTTTACGATCATGTTGGTTTTGACCACGGTCGGGTCTTAGATAGTATTGCTCTGTCTTTGATCATATTTGATCTTTCAATTGCTTCGCGTGTTTTTGACCACGTCGGTTGTTCGACCACCTGTTGGTTTACGACCACATAGGTTTCGACCACGTTGATCTTTTGGGTTGTAGTCTGGTTTCGACCACATTTTTTGTTTGACCATCTCATTGGCTTACAACCACTTTGGTTCGACCACGTTGCAGTCTGGTTTCGACCACGTTGGTTGTTTGACCATTTTATTAGCTTACGACCACGTTGGTTACGACCACATTGCCAACTGGTTTTGACCACGTTGGTTGTTCGACCACTCGTTGGTTTACGACCACGTTGGTTACGATCACGGTGCTGACTGATTAAAACAACGTTGATTGTTTGACCATTGGTTGGCATTCGATCACGTTGTCTACGACTACGTCAATTTCGACTGCAACCATTTTCGATCATGTTGATTCTGGTCTTGGTGGTTATCGACTACGATTATTTTCATGCACATTGTACTTCTGTCGAGTAGTCGGATTTATGACCACTGTGTCCGCGATCGGCCACATTGTTCAAACTTACAACCACATTGTAAGTTTCGACCACAGTGTCAGGTTTTGACCACCTTGCTTTCCTGCTCTGATCGTCTTGTCTCTTTGGTTTTCCAGTGGGATTTCAATTCTAATATTTATAGCTCTATAGCTATCAAAGAAAAAGAGTTGAGTGAATACTTATGGAGGATTTGAAGGCACCATTCACCCCTCTGTTGGTTGTCTAGTCCTACAAGTGGTATCAGAGCCCGGCTAGCTCTTTTCGATAGATCTTAACTAGTCTTAGGAGCCATGGCAATAGACAAGTATTCCACCAAGCCTCCTATCTTCGATGGGGTCGACTATCCCTTTTGGAAGGGTAGGATGGAGTCTTACATTCAGGCTCAAGGCTATGTTATCTGGAGAAAAGTTAAGTATTGATTTGTTGTTCCTGCCGATGAGCACATCACAGCGATGAATACGCCAGATGTGAAGGCAAATGCTAAGGAAAAGAACATCATCATTCAGGGTCTTATCAGAAACATCATCATTCAGGGTTTTATCAGAAATGAGTTTGATTGCATCTCTCATCTTTTGTCGGCATATGATATTTGGGTGACCCTCGATGCATACCATGAGGGTACCACCCAAATCAAGACTGTTCGAGAGGACCAATACAAGCGAGAGTACAACAAGTTTGAGATGCTCGCTGGTGAGTCCTTGGATGAGTGTTTTGGTAGGTTCCACAAGATTTTGAGCAACCTCCGAGTTGTTGGTCTTACATACCCAGACTCGGACAATGCTCATCAAATGCTTTCTAATTTGGATCTTAGAGTGTGGGAGATGAAAGTGACCACCATCAAGGACACAACTGACTTATCAACTTTGACTCTTGATGTGTTATACTCATGCCTCAAGACTCACAAGATTGACATTGTCTCTCGCAAGTCAAAGTCACAATCGATGGCCTGGGTCACCAATCTTGGCTCTGCTTCTGTAGTATCTTCTAATGATGCTTCTGGTTACTCTTTGGCTGCTTTGTGTGAGTTGAGTAATGATCAATTTGAGTAGTTCTCGGAAAGTGAGTTAGTCCACTTAGCCAGAAAATTTTCACACGCATACAAGAGAGTTAGGGAGAGAAAGAGGAGTGGGCCAGTGATCTGTTTCGAGTGTGGTGGCCCCAACCACATTCGAGCAAACTGCCCCACGCTGGAGAAAGGCAAGAACGACTATGACAGTGTGAGCAATAATGACTACATTAGGAAGAACCGTAACAAGAAGCCCCCAGCTTGTGGTCAAGGCAAAGAGAAGTACCGCAACCTTGGCAAAGCCAAGAAGCTCTTCCACCGCGACCTCACCGCCTTCGACAACTTCGACTTCAGCGACATGGAGGTATGGAGCGATGACGACGAGAATGATCCACACAAGGACACCAAGGATGACGATGACTTCATCGGCATGTGCTTCATGACTGACGAGAACGGCATCAGCGATGACGATCTCTACAGTGACTCCGATGAGATATGTCCTACCTACAACCAGCTCAATGATGGCTTTCTTAAGTTAGGAAAGTTTTGTGCTAGATCTAGAGTTAGGTGTGGTGAGTTAAAGAAGGAAGTAGAGAGTTTATCATGGGAGATTACTTCACTTAGATCTGCTTCCTCCCGTGACGATTGTAATGTATGTACTTCTTTGCTGGGAGATATAGAGAAGCTAAGAATCTCTCATGATAGTGTGATCTCTGAGCTAGAGTTGTTTAAGGTGGAGAATGATAGTCTGCTAGATGATATAGAGATGACTAGCGTAGCTTCTCTTTCATCTGGTACTGTTGAGACTACATTTTGCACCTTGTGTGAGGATAAGGACAATGCTTTTAGAGGTCTTTATACAATGCTTCTTGATCTGCCTGAAACATGTGAGAGTGTAATAACTTGAAGATTAACTTAAAGAAGGCAGATCATAAAATTGCGAAAATACAAGCTGCTTTGCTCGAGCCTGTTGCTTCCTTGCCAACTGCCCTAAATTAACTACTGAATTTGAATATGTTTCTAAATAATTTCAATACATGTGTGATCACAACAACAAAATGGCTCAATATGCATCTAAGGCTCATGTTAGCTCACCATGCAATATTTGTGAAAAAATAAAATCTGAATTGATTGCATTGGATGACAAATGTGTGAAGCTAACTAAGGATTTACTAGAGAAGTCACAATTTGCTTGCTCCTTCTGTGCTGAAGTAGGGGAGAAATCTAAGGATATGGTAGAGACTTTTAGTTCCTCTCTTTCTGGTTCCTCATCCTCTGTTCCTCCCTGTTCTTCATGCACCTCTCTTTTTTAGGCGTGTGAGTACCTCATGAACACTCTTGAAAGATTTCTTAGAGGCAAGAAAAAGCTTAATCTTATTCTAGACAAATCCAAGATTTGCAAGTTCAATCAAGGTCTAGGATATGATTTCATAGACGATGTAAGGAAACATCCACCTGCTGTTGTTAGACTTATAGCAGCAGGTGTGATTGAGGTTGCGCCCAAATCCAAGAAAATTGAGTTTAAGTCTGCGGGGTTTGTCCAGGGGATTTCTGACAGTAAGTGTGTGCCACCTACTACTTCAACCTCTCAGAAGGTGAAGTCTCATCATGCTGCTTCGACCTCCTAGAAGGCGAAGTATCATTGTACCTTCTATCAGAAGGATGTACATGGGATTAAGAGGTGCTTTAAACGTGCCAAGATTGTGCAAAGAGATCATGTTCGTGCTCTTAGGCATATTCAGGGTCAGCCCTAGACTCGGAATGCTCCTAAGACCAACACAAGATCCAAAGTTGTAGATAGCCCCTCTGAGGTGTTTAGGTAGCATCGAGGACTTGGTTTTCCCGCTCCTTCTATTTTTGGTCCTCGAGTTGCCTCTGGTCAAGGTATTCACCGTCCTAAGGATAGATCTCATTTCCCCCATCGAGATAGCTATCCGTGGTGTGATCAGCATGTTGCTGTAGGTCAGGCCCGCTCTTTAATAGCGGTCAGATCCAGCAGAGGCTTCAAGTTTGCACTCAGACCTTTTGGTTCTGTGAGAGATAGAGAGCATAGGGTGGTTAGATGTTAGTCGTTTGTGACTGCTTCTTCTGCTCATCGTGTAACTCAGTACTGGGTTCCTAAATCTGTTCTTACTTACCCCAGTACTGAGCCATGGATGATGTCTTCTCACTGATTGCGAGGAGAGCTTGTGGTGGTCTATCCTTATAGCTTAATTTGAGAGGAGCACCTTGTACTTTATGTATTATATTGTTCATATGCTTCTGTTTCATTTTGTTGCATTTCTTTGGGTGCATTTGGGTTAGTCTTTCTAGCATATACTGGAGTGGTTCTCTTTCTCAGTTGCTTAGACTTCTTCCTCTCATCTTATGATCCTAGGATGCTACTATTAGTTGCTTCTCTTCTTACTAGGTTGAGTTCACTCACTTCTTTTAGGTCTAGCAAGGGTTGGGCCCCTTTGAGTAGACATGGAACGTGTTTACTCCTTAGTGTGTTAGATGACCAGCTGATAGTCCTAGAGTCATATGAGGTAGATGAGAGCTAGTCTGAGCCATAATATTCTCTTTATCTTGTTTATGCTATAAGGACTGCCATTTGTCCTTTATGTCCTAGCTTCTTTCTTCTTGCTTATTGCTTTGGTTAAGGGGGAGTTCATTCAAGTTTTTCTAGAATTTCATGATGACTTAACTCAACTTGAACCAAATTGCTTTACATGCTGAGGGAGAGTTGGTTTTTCTTTTTAGTGCATCTTGTGGCATTTAAATTCAGCATTGTGCATTGTAATATAATTATATGGAGCCCTGATAATTATCCCTATATGACATGATAAAATTGCATTACATCTTGCCATGAACTGTGCTAGGTTGCTAGATTTATCATGACTCTCTATGTGTAGCCTAATCTTTGCCATGCTAGCTTGAGTAAATATGAACAACTTGAATTAAATCATGTCTTGTTAGATCTTATGACTAGTCTGGTCCTAGTGGTCCTCTTATGATTCATGCCATGTCAAATAAGCTGAGTTAAGTTTTGAATCTGCATTGAGCTTTAGATTGAGCTATGTTAGTTCATTAGTGACTCATGAGTTAGTATTAACTCTTTATTCTTGAACTAAGCCAAGAAAATGTAAAAAGATCTCTTTTGTGCGAAAAAACTGATCTCACTAATCCTTTCTCATGAGATGGCTTGCCATTGCACTAGATATGAACTCAGGGGGAGTTTTGGATGACCAAGATCATTTCCGTAAGCTTTTTGTTTGGAGTGGTCGCATAAGCCTTGAGATCTAGCACATGGCTAAGAAAACAAAATCTTGTGAAAAATGGTTGAAACCAATTATGAATTTCTAAAAATGCCAAATATGCTAAATTTGCTCAATTATAAGTGATATCAAGAACTTGAATAAATGTCTTATGTTTGAATTTGTAGTACTCTAAATTGATTCAATTATAGCTTCTTGGTTCCACTTAGAATATTGACATGGTTTGACTCATGTTTGGATACTTTTAACTAGACTATGATCTTGAGTGACTTGGCATGTTAAATAATTCATCTAATTTCAGATTATGACTTGTTTGGCTTTACCTTGGTAATACATGGTTTGTCATGATCTTGATAGCACTTTCACCTTTTATGGATTGGTGTAATACCTAGAAAGTCGCTTTGGATAATCTTCATGGCTCCTAATATTTAAAATGAATTAAATTGCAGTCACTCTATTTCATTCATGCTCTATTTTCTTCCATGCATCTTGATAACTCTATTGCCAAAAGGGGGAGAATGATAGAGAAAAAGACATTAAGTTCAAAAGACATTAAAGGGGGGAATGCTTGGTCATCTTGCTATGAAAATGGTCATGGTGAGCAATTGTTCTTTTCTTTGGACCATGAGCAAGATTGGGGTTTTATGAGGTTTTAGCTGTGATTTGGAGCTTTTGTAGAAAACTTGCTCTTTCTTGTTGTTTGCTATATTTCACACTTTGTCAACATGGTCATGAGTTTCTTCTTCATTTCCTTTAGACCATGTGTGGCTTTTGCAACTTCTTGCGTTTCTTTTCAAAAACAAACTTTATGTTTTTTCAGTGTTTGTCAATATACTCATCAAGGGGGAGATTGTGAGACCATATGGAGGTCACCCTTTGGTTCTGATGAGTAATTGACCTTTGGATTAGAGTTTTTGTAGAAGTTGAGTTTGGTTTTTGAAGTTTATGCAGAAGGTTGCCTTCTATGACTACGACCTCTGTTGTGCGACTTGGTGGTCGGCGGGCATTCTTACGACTTGGTGGTCGGCAGGAATGCTTACGACTTAGTGGTCGGCAGGCATTCTTACGACTTGATGGTCAGCAGGAATGCTTACGACTTTGTGGTTGGTAGAGGCTTTTACGACTTGGTGGTCGGCAGAGGTTTTTAGGACTTGATGGTTGGTAGAAGCTTTTACGACTTGGTGGTCAGCAGAGGCTTTTGGGACTTGGCGAGCGGTAGAGGCTTTTATGACTTGGCGGTCGGTAGAGGCTTTTACGACTTGGTGGTCGGCAGAGGCTTTTATAACTTGGTGTTCGATAGGTGCGTTGGTCGTAGCGACTGCTACATGGTCGTAGTGGCTTGTGTGATGGTCGTAACGACTTGCTGAGTGGTCTTAGATTGCTGATAGGACCTCATGGGCTATGAGCACCAGATGTCTTGTGCATCAGGGTAGTCGTAAGCTGCATTGGACTAGTTGGTTTGTTAAGATTGTTCACTGGGATTCATTCTGTTTATGCAAATTGATGATCTTTGTTTATAGTGCGGTGCTATGTGATGGTTTGCTTGTTGTGTTGGTTGCAGGACTTCGGAGCTAGGTCATGGTGAGGCGTAGGAGGACTGAGACTAGACATAGGGAGGTGTTGAGGTCCAGAACGGTCAGGGAGACGCCAAAGATGATCGTGGCTAGTGAGGTGGTTGCAAGCCAGGACGACGAGGAACTGGAGCGGGAGCTACCAGAGGTGGACATGGCGGGCAATAGTAAGGTGGACCAGGACTAGGCTCAAGGAGGAGTCGAGATCCAGACGATCAAGGATGCCGGGTGCTGTTGTGCGCGAGTAAAAGCACGTGGTGCGCCAAGTGACTTAGGTCATTTGCATGCGAGGACGGTTCGGTTGGATCCAGACGCGTGAGAGGCTTTACGACATGTCATTGGGGCCACATGTAAGCTGCTTTGAGAAGCGTGCATGAGTAAAATCCGGCGTTAGGTGGGGTTAACGAGTTATCCCCGATTTGGACTAATGGTTGGATCCATTAGGTCTAGTGTTCGTTTGTGAGGTTATAAAATAGGGAGAGGAGGTAAGAGTTGAGGTTTGAGGCAGACCGTGAGTAGGTCTGGTGTTGGCTAGCTCTTCCTCCCTCCATGGTTGTTAGGTTAGAGAGTAGGTGTTGGCTCTAGGGTTAGAGCTTGGTCCTGCCAAGGGGAGTGGCTGTGAAACCAATCATCAGATCAATACATCAAATTTCCATCTACTGCTTGTGTAGTCTTTATCTGATTGAGTTGGATTCGATTTGGTTCCTTCTTTGTTCTTCTTGTTTCTTCTCTGTTGTTTGGTCGTTTCTTTCCCTTTTTATTCTGAGAGAATGTTTTTGTTCGATTTGTTCATGATTTGACTTGTTGTGTGTTGGGGAGTCATACTCAAAGCCATCTTAGCTATTCTATTCCCATGAGCAAGGTCTGATTGTCTTTTCATCCTCTCAACTTCGGTCTTGAGCGCTATTGGTGAAATCTCTTAAAGCTCTCTATTTGCTTGCTAAGTTTTCAATCAAAGAGTAGAGCATCATCGTGAGACCAATACTTTGTTATGTACAAAGTTTCACAACCAGATGATCTCTTAATCAAAAGTTATGTCAAGTTTGGGTCTGGCTGTCGTGCGCTGCTCTGTTATAACTCTGTTCTTCCGAGTCCGTTATGACCACGTCTAGCTTCGACTTTGGTTGAGTTTCAGACCGCATCGCTTTGCTGTTCGACCACATTTAAGCTTTCGGTCGCTACAAGTTCTTTGGTTTTCATTTAGATCTGAAACAGTCGCGATGGTTACTGTCTAAAGTCTCGATTGCCTTTACGATCACGTTGGTTTCGACCACGGTCGGGTCTCAGATAGTATCACTATGTCTTCGATCATATTTGATCTTTTAATTCCTTCGCGTGTTTTCAACCACGTTGGTTGTTCGACCACCTATTGGTTTACAACCACATTGGTTTCGACTACGTTGATCTTTTGAGTTGTAGTCTGGTTTCGACCATGTTAGTTGTTCGACCATCTCATTGGCTTACGACCACGTTGGTTACAACCACGTTGCAGTCTGGTTTCGACCACGTTGGTTGTTCGACCATCTCATTGGCTTATGACCACGTTGGTTATGACCACGTTGCCAACTAGTTTCGACCACGTTGGTTGTTTGACCACTCGTTGGCTTACGACCACGTTGGTTACGACCACGGTGTCGACTGATTACGACAATGATGATTGTTCGACCACTGGTTGGCATTTGATCACGTTGTCGTCGACTACGTTAGTTTTGATTTCAACCATTTTCGATCACGTTGTTTCTGGTCTTGATGGTTATCGACTACGACGATTTCCGTCCGCGTTGTACTTCTGTCGAGTAGTCGGATTTACGACCACTGTGTCAACGATCGACCACGCTATCGAAACTTACGACAACGTAGTAAGTTTCGACCACATTGTTAGATTTCGGCCACCTTGCTTTTTCTACTCTATTCGTCCTGTCTCTTTGGTTTTACAGTGGGATTTCAACTCTAATCTTTATAGCACTATAGTTATTAAAGAAAAAGGATTGAGTGAATACTTAGAGAGGATTTGAAGGCACCATTTACTCCTCCTCTGTTGTTTGTCCGGTCCTATCATTACTATTATAAAAGAACGAGTTGGTGGTTGTACGTCCATTCTTCTCTAACCGCTCTATTCCCTCAATTTCTCATTATTCTCCACTTTCCAACCGATCAGAGCAACTCTCTTCTATAGCACGATTATCTATATATTCAATGAGTTCCGGGTACATAACTATACTAGTAATAAGAACAAATATGATAAATTCATGAATGTAAGTCCACCTGTCGTACAAGTAGTTTGTCGAATTCGAACCATAACTATTAGCCACGAGTAGTTTGTCGAATTTGAACCATAACTATTAGCCACGAGACACAGACATGTCCATGCTTATTGTATTTAAACTAGTGGGTCACACCGTAAAACTGTTCGTCTTAGACCGCTTCGAAGGCGCATACCCTGTTACTGTGATGATCGATCTAGCTGCTCTCTGCCCTGCTCGATGTGGCTTATAAATCCGTGTTTTTTGATTTTTTTGTACCGTAACGATTGAGACTATACTACATTGTTAATTTTTTTTTCTAAATAATTAAATTTAACAAAACAAAAAATTTGTTATATCATTATGAACAATATAAATAAATAAAGAAAAAAACAAAAAAAAGTTCCAAAAGACCAAAAATTAAAAAATTTAAAAACCAGAATATGAAACCGTTTAGAACGAGGCTATATACATCATCTGTGAAAGATTAGGAAATTAGCCTAGTCCTAGTGAAGCGTGTCAATAGCTTTCATCATCGGTGACAAACAAACAAGCCAACTAGAGGTCTATTTTTTTACTGCGGCTTATGGTTTTTGGCTGAAATTTTTAAACTTTGGCTGTTTACGACAGAGATTACGGAGAGAGATACTTGCTTGCGATTTTGATTGATACAAATGTTAGGCTTTTAACGTGTACTACAATTAACTTATAAATTCTGCCTTGAGAAAATACTCCATTTAAAAGTTAGGTACTGTAGTAAAAGATACAAGCCGTTTTTAGAGGTTGTAAAGAACAAGCTTAGGACTGCAGTGCACATGAAGGAAGGGCCTGTTCTGTAAGGCTTCTAAAAGCAGCTTTTGGCTTTGGTTATAGTATCTAATTTTTAAATAGAGTATTTTCTCAAGACGGGATCTACAAGTTAATTGTAGTCAGTTAAAAGCCTAACGTCTGTATCAACCAAAATCGCAAGCGAATATCTCTCTGTAATCTCTATTACAAATAGCTAAAATTTAAAAATTTTAGCTATAATCTATAAATCGTAGCTAAAAAGAATAAACCCAAAGAGAGATCAACCACAACCGATCGAAAACGTTAGTGCCGGCCGCACCACACGAACGCGAGAGATCCAATCCAACCGAAAGCGCGCAGAAATCATCTTTCGCTTTCGCTCCGCCTATTGCGTTGACGGAACAGTGGAGCGTGAGGCGACAAGATAACTGCTTGGAGACGTGTTTTAAGTACGGGCAAAGCGAAGGAGTTCTGTCTGCCACTGCCGTTGGTTGTCCGCCACTGTGCGCGCGCGGCCAAGGGAAACCGTTTTTTTCCCCGATCGATCGTCGTGTAGGCACGTCGGATCTGGGTGGCCATTAAGCAAGTGGGCTAGTGTACATACCAATTAACCGCCTCAGGTTTATTGATTCATGGATTCACTCCTATAATATGTGGATTGTGGTGTGGTGCCAATTTTACTTTACATGCATGCTCTTGGAAGATAAGGTTGAACCGCACTATATCCTTAAAAAAAGGGGAAGAAGAAGATTGGAGTTGAACCGCACTACTAGTAGCATGATGTTGTTAGGAAATCTGGGTTTGGGCTTAAAGCCTTAGTTCATGATTAGCACCTCACCATTAGGCTATAAATAGAGAGTGCTATTGACTATTTTGTATATGCATAAGAAAGAGAAAGCAATAAAGAAAGATCAGTAGTTTTCCTCCTTATATTTGTGTTTCAATCTACTATTTGTATTACTCTCTGATTGATCTACCTTTTGCATAGAAGAGGAATCGATCGGACTGGACCCGCCAGCGACGGTTCCTCAACACGTTATCAGCCCGAATCGCTCCGGTGAATCGAAAGGTAATCATTGAAGCATTAGTAGATTGAATTGTCTACATCTAAATCGCTTTAAATTCCGCTAATTTCGCTTTCTAGATTATTTTCTACGGTGCAAATCTGCTCTAATCTACCACGAGCAAAGTTGAAGTCGCCGGTACAATGTCGATCGGTAGATTACATGAAAGAGTAAATGTTGATTGCATCGTAGATTGAAAAAAAGAAAAAAATCTTGCACGACCGTTGCGCGTCAGCGCCGCTCGTAGCCGCCGGACTCCCACGTGCCGCTGCCCCTAAATGGGCCACCGCCGCGCGTGAGCACCGCGTTGGCCCAAAGCCACCGTTGGCTGCCGGCCTCCCTATGCGCCGCTGTCCCGCACGGGCCACTACCGCCTGAAGCAGCGGAAGGAGCCGCCGAAGTCACGCTCGGCCGCCTCCCGAGGCCGCCCATGCTAGACCGCCGCCTCGGACCCTACGTCCTGTTGCATGGCCCCAAGACGGCCTCCGTCGTGGGACCACGATCGCCGCACCGCCGCCTCGGTTCCAGCAGCACGGCCGCCCAACCACCGCCTCGGATCCCGCGCCGCACTACCGGCCACGCATGGCTACCCGCACCATCGCCTCAGCTCCCGCGCCGTGCTACCGCCCGCGCCAGAAGACGAGGCCAGCCCCACCACTGCGCTCAGCCGCCCATCGCCTGCGCCTCCCGCCGGCTCCCGAGCACCCTCATGCGCCTCCACCACCGGCCCGCATACGCCGCCGTTGCTCGCCAAAGGGGTAGGGTTTCCCCTACCCCTCCCTCTTTGAGCCGACCAAGCGGGCCGAATGGGATGGAAGAGAAAAAAGGGCAGAACGGTCCACGCTGGTAAATTGGCAAAAAGGCTCCCCGAATTCTAGAAATTACAAGAGGGTCCTCAGAACTTTCAGTCGGGTCCTAGATTTTGTAAGAAGGCCCTCGAAGAATCAGGAAATTACGCGAAAAGTTTTCTCTAGATTAAAAATTTGCGTATAAGCTCTCAAAAATTGCAGAATTAACTGAAAATTCATATTCTGGCATAAAATGGCCACGAGAATTCAAATTTTGAATTATTTTTAGCATTTGAAGCATGTTTAGCTCTGTCATTATTATTTTCTATGTTTTATATATGTATTTACTGTTTTGATTAATCGTAATTATTTAAATTGCCTTTACTCACCGAATTGACAGTAAAATTTGTAGAAAATGCATAGAAAATTATGTAAGATTACGAGAATCTTTTGAACCTTTGTCTATATTATTTACCTGCAGTAACTCTATGCATGTTTATTGGCAGTAAGCTTATATATTTATTTCATGCACATGTAGATGACAAGCATCACGAACCGGGAGTTCGAGGAGCTGGCCCAGCATAGCCAAAATTACTTGACTTGGGCTTCCGATGTTAATATAGTATTGGGAGCCAAGAAGCTCTGCGCAGCCATTGGGATTGGTACACCGCAGGATGGCAAACCCACCCCAGAGGAAAATGATCATGTACTTCACTTCCTCAGGCACCACCTTTGTCTCATTCTCAAGAATGAGTCATGGCAGAGAAGAGCGCGATAGCTTTGTGGACTGCGCTCAAGAAGCGGTTCGAGAAGCTAAAGTACACCATTCTTCCTCAAGCAGAGCAGGAATGGATCCGACTTAGATTTGCTGATTTCAAAATGGTCAGGAAGTACAATTCTGCTCGGCACAGAATTTGTATCAATCTTCAACTTTGTGGCAAGCAGATCACAGATGAGCAGAAGATTGAGAAGACCCTATCCACCTTCCACCCAATGCAGTGCAGTCTGGACGCAACTATCGTCAAGACGGCTACAAGGAGTATGCTGAATTGATTGATATGATGTAAGTTGCAGAGGCCCAAGATGAAGTTCTCCATAAAAACTTTATCGCACAACAACCTGGAGCTCCATTGGCCGTGAAGCCAACGCCGGGAGCTACAGAGTGCAAAAGCCTATAATGAAGAAAAGGGGAAGGAAGGGTAAGACCGCAGCTCAGAAAGGCAAGTCAGATGCTCCATGTGAGAATAAGGCAAGCAAGCCAAAACGAGACGATAAGCCCTATGGTCAGCTAGACCAATCCTGCTACAAGTGTGGCAAGTGGGGGCACTGGTCGTGGATCTGTAAAGAGCCATAGCATGTCATTGATGCCTCCCAAGCTCAGAAGAAGAAGGATGGCAAAGGGCAGTATGAAACCCACTTTGCTTCTGTTGAGGGGGAGAGTTCTGAGCAGCTGCCTGAACCGATAGAGGTTGACTTCATTCCAGCAGCAGCATCCCCTTTTGACATTACAACTGTCGCCGCTATGATTTCTTTGGAAGAGCATATCACCCCTGAGAAGATAGCAGCCGAAGTCTTAGACTTCTTAGCAGATTCAGTCTAATGCACATAATGCATTTAGATTTTAATTGTCATTTATTTATGTGCGGAAGGAATAAGTTGGATTTTGCATGGATGGTACTCAAACAATTTTATTTTCTCATGATGGTTGGATGATATTGAATAATCCATTCATTTATTCAGTTTCTAATGCATGATATATTCTAATATTGAAGTATTTTATTTATGTGTTGATTGCCTTCTACTACATATTAATAAAATATTTTGTATTAGAACACGTGTGGTGTCCTATGGAGGAAGTGTGCTTAGCTGACAACGGCACAACAAATACCATCTTGAGAGAGATAAAATTCTTTCAGTCGATTAATAAGAATGCTGGTGGCCTTATAATAATTACCGCTAGCGATGCTTGTATAATAGGTTCAGGAAGAACCACAATTATGCTCCCAATGGGCACAACTTTGGTCATCCAAGAAGCCTTATTGTACCCATAATCGAGTAGAACTCTCCTAAGTTTTAAGGATATTCGCGCTAATGGTTTCCATGTTGAGACTAAAGAAAAGTATGGTAAGGAATACCTGCTCATTACGAAGTGTGAAGCGAATGTAAAAAGGGTATTGGAAAAACTTTCTTCATTAGAAACTGGGCTATACTACACTAATATTAAGGCACCTGCACTCTATACTGCCCTGAAAATAATATTTAAAAGCTTTGAACTCTTCTGTCTTTGGCATGACAAATTAGGCCACCCAGGTCTTAGGATGATGAGAAATATAATTAATAATTCACAGGGACATAATATTAATGCAAAGAATTTTTCGAATCACGAAGATTTTGTATGCCCCGTATCTGCCATCGGAAAATTAATTATTAAACATTCTACTCTAAAAGTGAAGGATGAAGTCCCCGCATTCCTGGAGCACATCCAAGGAGACATTTGTGGTCCCCATACAGCCACTATTAGGGCCATTTAAATATTTTATGGTGCTCATCGATGCTTCCTCGAAATGGTCACATGAGAAACCATGCTTTCGCAAATATTTTCTCTAATCATCACATAAAGTCTATTAGAATGGACAATGCCGGAGAATTTACTTCAAAGTCATGTGATGGACTAGCAGAGGCATTTTCGGTGTTGAGCATTCTGTACCGTATGTCAACACCCAGAATGGACTAGCAGAGGTATTAATCAAGAGAATTAAATTTATTGCACGACCGCTTTTGCAGAATTGTAATTTACCAGCTACATGTTAGGGACACGCAGTCCTGCATGCAGCAACTCTCATCAACTTTAGACAATCAGCATACAAGATTCAGTTACCTATGCATCTAGCGCAAGGGTCAACACCGAAAATTTCTCATCTCTGGAGGTTTGGATGCAAGGTTTATGTACCTATACCCCCTCCACAGCGTACTGCAATGGGTCCTCTCCGAAAGACTAGGATATACGTTGGTCATGAGATAGCATCAATAATCAGGTATTTAGAACCCACGATAGGTGATTTGCATACTGCCCGTTTCGCTGATTGCATATTTGATGAGGATAGTTTTCCAACATTTGGGGGAGGAAATCAACACCTTGATGAAAAATATCGAGAAATTACGTAGCAAGCCACGAGAATCCATGCACATGACCCGCACACTAGTGAAACAAATAGAGAAGTCCAGAAGATCATTGATTTGCAAGCATTAGCAAACCAACTACCTGACCACTCTAGTAATTTAAAGAGCGTGACCAAGTCGCATGTGCTTGCACACAATGCACCGAAGAGGGTTGAAATACCAAAGAAATTTGAAGGTATCCCTAATCCTGTCCAGAGGCCTCAAAATAAAAGGACGAGAACTCCGGCCCCTCGAACCCCAAGTAACCAGGACGCCCGGCAAAAAAGGATAAGAAGGACTTGACACAGCCAATCACTGAAGTTCCCCTGAACCAGCAAGGAAGCCAGTTGAGACCTAGCACCAGTATGACACATTCAGAAAAGGGTATACTGGATTTGAACATTCCCATGGAGAGAGAGAAATCAGCATGGATGTGTGCGCACACATATGAGCTGAAAAACTAAAGGGACTTGTCGTCGCAACTGAAAGGAGCGGTGAGCAAGTAGAATCACTAGAAGAATCAACTCATGACGAAATAGCTATAAACTATGTACGCACGGGAGAATCCATGAATAGGACAACAACCAATGTTGATATCTATTTTGCAAAGAAAATTTCAACAATCATCGATCGTGATCCAGAGCCCGCATCACTCGCTGAATGTAAGAAAAGATCAGATTGGAAAGATTGGAAAAAGGGAATAGAAACAGAATTACCATCTCTGAATAAAAGAGAGTGTTTGGGACTATAAGCCGCACGCCTCCCAATGTGCACCCTGTAGGGCATAAGTGAGTATTTGTTCAAAAGAAAAATGAAAGAAATAAAGTTGTAAGATATAATGCAAGACTTGTTGCACAAGATTTCACTCAACGTCTAGGAGTTAATTATGAAAAAACCTATTCCCTGGTCATGAGTGGAATCACATTTAGATACTTAATCTCAATGGCAGTAAACCTGAACTTAGAAATAAAATTAATGTATGTGGTAACTGCATACCTTTATGGAAACTTAGATTCGAAAATTTATATGAAGGTACCTGAAGGTATTCCTGCCCTGAACCAAGACAGAGCAAATATAAATCTGTACAGTGTGAAAATCAGGAAATCACTGTACGGACTTAAGCAATCAGGCAGGATGCGGTATAATCGCTTAAGCGACTTTCTATGCAAGAAAGGCTACACGAACAATAAAGATTGTCCCTATGTATTTATACGACAATTCCAAAGTGGATTTTGTATAATCTCGGTATATGTAGATGATCTAAATATCATCGGGACCATGGAAGACATAAAGGAAGTAAGTTCTTACTTGGAGTCAGAATTTGAAATGAAAGATTTCGGTAAAACCAAATATTGCTTAGACTTGCAGCTCGAGCTTGTCCTTGAAGGAATATTAGTACATCAGTTTGCCTACGCCCAGAAGGTGTTAGAAAGGTTCGTCTTTGAGAAGGCATACCTATCGAAAGTTCCGATGATCAGGAGCTTTACATCAAGATAAGGATCTGTACCGACCTAGGGAAGAGGGGGAGGAAATCGTGGGACCGGAATTCCTATACTTAAGTGTAGTAGAAGCACTTATATATTTAGTGAACTGCACTAGACCGAACATTGCATTTGCCGTAAACCTATTAGCAAGGTATAGTGCAGAACCTACCAAAAGGTATTGGCAGGGAATAAAAGACATCTTGCGATACCTCTATGGAAGCAAGGACCTTGGGTTATTCTATAGAAAGAACTGGCTATGCAGATACAGGGTACCTGTCGGACCCGCATACCGCAAAGTCATAAACAAGCTATGTATTCCTGTGTGATGGAACAATAATTTCATGAAAATCGTCTAAGCAAAATCTTATAGCGACTTCAATGAACCACTCAGAAATCATAGCGTTGTACGAAGCCGCACGAGAATGTGCTTGGCTCTGATGAATGATTCACCACATCCAGCAGTCATGTGGGATGAATAACATGTAAACTCCCACAATTATCTATGAAGATAATGCAGCTTGTGTTGCACAAGTGCAGACAGGCTACGTGAAGAGTCATCTCACAAAGCATATCAACCCCAAGTTCTTCTATGCTCTTGAATTGCAAAAGATGGACGAAATTAAGATACTGCATACTAAGTCATGTGAAAATCTTACACATTTATTCACTAAGTCACTCCCAGTATCTAGTTTTGAAAGATACGTACGAGGAATTGGAATGATGAGGATTAGAAAAGTGCAGAATTCAGGGAAGATTTTTCTCAAACTCGTTATTAAAATTTGATCTCGAAGATTAAGTACCCAAAGAATAAATCCTGAAAATTGAATGAAATTGGGTGGATTGTACTCTTTTTCCCTTGACGAGTTTCCCTGAAGTTTCTCGGCTAAGGTTTTTAATGAGATAATTCGTGCAACGGAGCATAACATGTATCATGTACTCTTTCTCCAAAATTTTTCCACTGGATTTTTATGGAGTTTTGATGAGGCATGAACATGTCGGATGAGTGCCTAAGGGGGAGTGTTAGGAAACCTGGGCTTGGGCTTGAAGTCTTGACCCATGGTGGACACCTCACCACTAGGCTATAAATAAGGAGTGCTATTGACTATTTTGTACATGCATGAGAAAGAGAACAATAAAGAAAGACTAGGTGTTCTTCCCTATCTGTGTTTTAATCTACTATTTGTATTACTTTATGATTGATCTGTTTTTTTGTATAGAAGAGGAATCGATCGGATTAGACTCACAAGCAACTTCCTCAACAGATTTATGTATCTCAGGTCAATCTGATTGAGCAATTTCCAAAGTTGGCTAGTCGTTCATTATCCACTTGGTCTTTCTGTGGAATTGAAAGAGCCAATGCGCATGGACTGTATTGAGGCGTTCCTCTTTGATATGGACAGGCAATCAACATCTTACTTTACAAAGATGAGCTACTGGTAATTAAGTAGTACGATTTCGAGATACAAATTGAGGGCATGTAACCGCGCTAGGTAGCTCTTAATGTCCAGCAAAATTCACATTCAGCTGTGCATGATGCATGAGTGGACTGCCATGGGCATCGTGCGTTGCACATATGTAAGTAGTCCAATGCAAGTCGTCTACTGTATTATTTCCTAATGCAAGTAGCCTAATGCAACTTGCATCTCCTCTGCTCCACCCTCGCCGTAAAGCGTATATTCTTCTGCTGAACATAAAGCATCTGAATTTTAATAGATATCATCTTACAACTAACAAAGCAATACGAACAGTAGATCAATATTATCGAGAGACCAATATTAATTTGATCTCACCATTTTCCACTACTACCTAGAGACCAGTGTCCTAGGTGGAGATCGCTTTGATCATGTCACTGCCCATTATACGATTGAGCAATGCTATACCGGCCCACATGTAAACTTTGGTTGAAGAGTATATGATCGAGGCTTTGTACGTGGTTTAGCACTTACCACCCCTTTAAAATTCAATTAACAAATCAAACAATGCACAATAAGGTTTTCCTTTTATAATTGGACCTCACTGTTCGAATGGCCCAAGTATCGAAGGCAGAGGAGCACGGTGAAAAGCAGAGTAAACGGTGTAATACTATAGCAAAATATTGATTGTATTGTATTGTGCCAAAAAAATATTGTAGCTATTACCAGGTTACAGTGTAGCAAAAGATCTTTATGATAGGAATATATGCATTCCTTTCTTCCCAAATCAAACGTCCAAAAATCACCTAAAACCACAGAGCTATGCTCCTCCGCCTTCGATTACTACCGAAAATCCCGTGGCTCTAAAAAAAGTACGGGCCCAACGTTGATACCAGCAACTCTAATACCAGTCCTAGTAATTTGAATACTACAGCAGCCTGCAACTAGGGGTCAGCTCGTTAAGGAAACAATCTAGAAACTATGCTCAGCCCAGCTTGGAAGGTGGCTCGAGCCGGCTTGTGAGCTATACATGTCTTTTTTTGGCTCTGTCGTTATGTTTACATAAAATATTAACAGTCCAATATACAATCTATCCAACAAAAAGTGTATTGTATACAATGTATAAACTAGCCTAGTCCAATATACAATCTGTCCATCAAATAATAACAAATGCTATCAAATTTTCCTTCATAAAGTTGACAACAAACAAATGAAATATTAGGACATTAGGAAAACCATTCTCCACTAACAGATGCATCACAAATGGTTCCTTCATAAATCTATAATGAAACATGATCAAAATAGTTTAATGGTTCATGTTTAACAGTCCATTCACATTTCACACTAAACCTATAACCACGAGTTCTAACTTATAATTCATCACCTTCATAGTTTAGGAGCAAGAACATTAAACGAAAATCCAAAATGTATTGTATTCCACAAAGGCCACCAAACAAAAGGTCGTCTCGTCAACTTGTCATAGCATCATCTTATCATCCAAAGCATCCAACTAAGCCTACAAGACACAAGCTTGCATCAATAATATCAATGAGAGATTATGCAAACTTAGAAGTAGTAACACTCACTAGTTGCCCTCTACGATGCTTCGAGGAAATAGAATGGTTTTAGCATCATCCTCATCTTCTTCTTCTTGAAAAGAGACATTATAATTGAGTTAGCCATGATATAATAAAGAAAAAACATTACAAATGGCATATTAGAGTATGGAAGAACATATGGAGCTCTCATGTCATTACGACCACCTCTTATCTAGCTAGAAGCACACACCGAATACCCACCCACCTCATTATTATCAGAATTAGCATTAGAATCCCATCCCACTTGCCACCTTCTGGGTCTGATTCCTCACTTACAACTGCGAATTGACGCAACATCAATAAGACAATCACCTAATAAGACAACATGACAAGTGATCTTGCATCGAGCTTGCACTGGAGAGAGTGGATACTCGCTGAGGCTTCTAGGGTCGTTGCCAGTTGGGCAGGGTGATGAGGCGGCTATGAACCAAAGTTGACAAGGCCAACAGCGGCGTACTTCTTTGCTCGATGCATAAGAGACTCCATGTTTGGCTGGCGCTCCATGCAAATTCAACCAAAAATCTCTTAGCAAAAGCTGGGAGTCGGCCGAGGCTAGAAATCAACTGAAAAATCTTCCAATTCAATAAAAAAATAGAGGTCTCTAGCATTGATGGAGTTGGTTGAGGCTGGGAGGGGGAGATACGATGACATCGGGGAGGCGTGGCTGCGCGGATTGGCTTGGCGATGGGAGGGTTGACAGTAGCGCGGTTGGGTGAGGTGGGAGGGGCGATAATGTCAAGACTGGAGAGAGGTGGCACTACGGCTGGGAGCGGGATGGAGAGGACAAAGGCTGAGGTGGGGAAGGAGAAAGAAGGAGAGGGCTAGGAGGGGGTGACAACATGGAGGCCAAACGACATGGAGGGCAACGACGGTGGCGTCCAACCCTAACTCTAGTTGGGAAGGGTAGCGACAGCCGGTGGGGAGAAAGGGGCGACAGCGGTTCGGGAAAAGGGGATGGTGCCAGTCGGGGGCAAGAGAGTGGTGTAGGAATCAGTTGAGACCTGGGACTGGGAGCCGGTGAGCAACACAGAGAACAGAGGGATTTGGAAAGGGGTTGGGTTGAGGGTGCATGGATGCACGAGGGTCTCTTGGGTAGTTGGGTGGGCCTTGGAGTTGGACGGTCAAACCTAACGAGCTACCGAGTAGCTCGGGCTCGACTCGTCAATGAAGTGAGCTGGGATGGAGGCTTGGCTCACTTGTGTATGCCTCGAGCCTGAGTCGAGCCAAGTGTTGACGTGAAATTTACGCATATTTTACCCCCAAAACTAGGTAAAAGGCACAATAAAGTGATGAATTAAACCTTGATCATGCTCATTTATGCCATTATTTCCATATATTTTGCATGTCAACTCATTTTGCAGGAGAATACATAAAAAGAGAAAAAACACCATAAAATCACTAAAAAGAGCACTGGCCCCACCAGTGGGTCGATCGACCCACTGGCGAGCAACATGATGGCATGGGCTAGGAGGGCTCGCTAGCTAACCAACACTCCCCAGTTGTCCCAGCTTTCCACCGCCTTCGGCCCAAGCCTCCAACCACCTTAGCTGAGACAAGGAGACTTGACTGCCAGGCCAAGTCGGCTCCTTCCCAGGTGGTGCACGTGTGTGGACTCAGTTTCACCTCAAAAAGGGGAATCCAGGCCATCAATTCCTGGCTAGCCAACCCTTTAACGCTCCCCGACTGACCATGTGTCCCCTCTCCACCGACTTCAACCAGCACGCCCACATGGATGACACTTGGCCAGCTAACCAAGGGTAAATAGGGGGCATCGCCTCCTATTCAAGCACTCAATGCCATCAAGGAGAAGCACTAAATTGCATCACACCACACCACTCTAGAATAAGTCCTATGGTAGTATAGAGATGCCGGAGTCGCTAGTAGCCTAGTAGGGTAGTAGGAGAATAGTCGGCCTGCGCACCAACTATTTTGGAGTCATCCCCTTCAGTATCTCGGTATGTGCTGAGCTCCATGTACCTATTTTACCTTGTAAGAGTGAACTATTATTTCAATAAAATGGTCATTATCTAGTATCTTGGTATCTTTTCTGTAGATTAATTTAGGACCTGACTTGTAGTACCAGTATGTCCTGTAGTGGAAGGGTCGAGCTATCCTCAGACTCGAGGCGTAGCACATTCATTGTATAGTTTCTTATAAGCCTTAGTGCTAGGGTCTATACACACTTTAGGCTTTGTTGCTAGCATTTAACCCTGATTCACTGCTTTTAATCATATGTGTGCGAAACTTATACTCTTGTAGTAGTGCACGACTATAAGGTGTTATCCAGAGATCCTTAGGGATAAGTCCAGCCACATCCCTGAGAGTCAGACTAAGTTGGTGATAGCACTTAGTCTAGCTTCCATGAAAACAGTTATTATTGTGTTGCGTTTCACTTCTATAGATAGATATTATTTTACTCTGCTTAGAAAAAGATCTAGACCACTATTCAAGAACAACTCTCTCCTACCCCTACCATCTGCAGACTCCTGGCTAGCCATCTACCAATGGAACTTATCTAGAGTTGTTACTTATCATTTAACAACGCTCTATTCTAGAAAATCGGGCGATAAGTAGTTAAATAGTTAAGTTGATATCTTTAAGCCATAAAGCTTCTCAAGGACAAATACGATACCTTGGAATGCTCTAAGGTGAGGTTCTACACAACGATTTCTATGCGCTTGCGGATAACTATTTGTAAGGCATAAGAATCACCAACAAGCATTTCTAGCGCCATTGCAGGGGAAGCAATTGGTCTAGAATATCAACCTTAAAATTTAACTATTTGTCAACCACTTCCCTTAACCCCCTTACCCCGTTCTTCTTTTTGTTTATTTTGCCTTGATCAAACGGGTCATTGCATGACCGGTTTCAACCTACTAGAAAACTTTGGAGATAATCCTAAGTCAATTAGGAGAATAGTCAGGCTTGTCTCAACAAAACATTAATAACTCCCAGAAAGATAAAAAAACCCATGACCTACCACTAGTCTAGCCTCATCATCAGCTGCAAAGCCCACCTTTGTAAATTGAACCCAAACCTAAAGCTTTGATGGCTGAGAAAATGCTTTGTGAGTTTCCTGCACTGAGCAATGACAATGTGCCCTTTGTGACATTTCCTGCTATCAGGAACGATAACTTCGAGCTTAAGCCAGCCCTGAGCAATATGGTCGGCAATAATCCTTTTTGTGAAAAGCCAACAGAAGATGCAAACATGCATCTGTAGATGTTTCTGGATATTCACACGACATTCAATATGAAAGGATTTACTCCTGACGCTATATGCTTGCGATTGGTCTCTTTCTCACTTATGGGAAAGGCAAAACAATGGTTTTATTCACTCCCTACCAAAGAAGTAGAGACATGGAAGAAGTTCTTTGACAACTTTTTGGTGAAGTTCTTTCCTTCCAGAAAGGCAAATATTTTATGAAACAAGATTTCTAACTTCCATTAATCCCCTGAAGAATCAATTGCAAAAGCATGGGAGAGATTTCAAGAATATATCCTTGCATGTCCCTACCATGGCATGGAGGATGGGCTCCTGATTCAGAATTTCTACAATGGTCTTGTGGTAAGGACCCACAATCATTTGGACGCAGCCGCTAGCTGAGCTTTCATGGGACTAGGAATAACTGGCATGAAATCACTCATCAACAAGATGGTATCCAATCAAGGTTGAGAGACGGACTGATCAACGGTTCTCATAAATTGTCAATGAGGAGTACATCAAATTGAAGGGATAGATCTTATCACATCTAAAGTAGACACTGTGGTCAGAAGGATAGAAACATTGCCATGCACACCAGACATAGTCAAGGCCCTAGATGCCTGGATAACATGTAAAGAGTGTGAAAAATTGGGACATATAGGAAGCCAATTCCAAGAATAGGATGTTAACTACGTCAACAATTTCTGCTCCTAGAACCGATCTTACACACCCGGATGGAAGAACCACGCCAATCTCAGCTATGGTAACAACTTGCATCCTTTAGCTCCTAACAAGTCATCAGTTTCTCTCTTTCTCTCTGGATTCTTTGCTCAAGGAATTTATTGAGGCCTAATCTAAGATTAATGAGAGCATCAGTAAGAAATTATATACAAGTGACAAGGTCTTGGAAGGCATCGATTCCAAGATCGAGGGCTTACCATCAACTGTTCCACAGTAGCTCAACTATTTAAAGATGTTAGAGACAAATTGCACAACTAGCAACCCTAGTCCCTAACAATCAAGCTGGGTGACTGTTGGGACAGCTGGAATCAAACCCTAAGGAACAAACCTATGAGTGATACTGAGAGAGAGTTAAATCCTCAAGAGTATTTGTTGAATCAAGGACCTTTTTTGCAGCTACACTTTAAAAACCATGAGGAAAAGACCATAACAAAGGATTGTGAGCATATGGATCACCTTGCTTTTCAAATCTTCATTATCTTGAACCACTTGAACTAAACCATCCCACAGGTAACCAAACTCGGGTAAGTGTGTATTCGTGCTGAGCCATTTTTCTGTCTTCTTTGTGAAAAATATTTTGTTGTGCCTTGGACATTGGCTTGAACTCTTCATTTCAAGCAAATTTGTCCTCGTCGGATGTTTTGCTTGGGATGAGTAAAAGTCTTAGCGTGGGGGTATGTGTTGACGTGAGATTTACGCATATTTTACCCCAAAACCTAGCAAAAGGCACAATAAAGTGATGATTTAAACCTTGATCATGCTCATTTATGCCATTATTTCCATTATTTTGCACGATAACTCATTTTTTAAGAAAATACATGATGAGGATATAATAATCCTTTAATTATCATGTCATTATATACTCCGAGTATACCCTTTAACGATAAGGAAGATATTTCACAGGGCAACCGTAAGTCTTACTAGGGCTACTCCTTGGTATATTCTTCGAGTATACCCTTTAACGATAAGGAAGAGATTTCACAGGGCAGTCGTAAGTCTTACTACGACTACTCCTTGGTCGTAAGTCTTTCTACAACCACATGGCCGTTAGTCTTACTACGACTACTCCTTGATCGTAAGTCTTTTTACGACCACATAGTCGTTAGTCTTACTACGACTACTCCTTGGTCATAAGTTTTACTACGATTACTCCTTAGTCGTAAGTCTTTCTACGACCACATAGTTGTAAATTTCCTACGACCACCTCATGGTCGTAGATCTTTCGGCAACCAGCATATTCCCAACTAGCTTGTTTACGATGACCTACTTCATTGTGGGGTCGTCTGACAAGCCAGTTAGAATGTACGCTTATTCCTAATAACTGCACATGATCTCTCTCTGACAACAACCGTTGCGCGGCGAATGGGCCACTATGTCTCTCTGACAATAACTTCGGTCAGACAGTTATTATATAAAGCGTTGAGGCATCTTTTGGCACGGGACAATGGCCACCGCTTCGTCGATTACATAAAGGTTGACGTCAGAGGGAGGAGGGAAGAACACATTGGATCAAGAGATAGTGCTAGCCATTTCGCATTACTCTTAGTTGTAATCATTTTCTCTGAGCAATAGCCACACAGGATGTAAGGGTTATTATTCTCCTAGGAGAAGGCCCGAACCTATATAAAAATTCTCGTGTCTCTACTCTGCATGTTCATACATCGAGTCTTCTAGAGTTTCTCCAAATCCAAACAAATCATACGTAAGATCGATATTAGAACATCGATGGCTGGCACCGTCTATGGGTATATTCTTCCAAGACTCCGGTAATTTTCTCGTGGGCAAGTTCTCCTTCTGCTGGTGTCCTCATGGCAGGAGAGTGGAACGAGGAGAACTGGTTCGACTTGGCTGATTATGCGGATATTGACATGGATGACTGCTATGACTATGAGCAGACGATGCTTGCTTCCGACGGTGAGGCTATCTCTGGAGATCCATCCCAAGACCACGGAAACCACACCACAGGAAAGGCTGAGGAGGGATCCATATCCCCCGTAGCAGTATGCCGAACGGAGGAGCCACTTTCCCCAAATGGCAAGGGTCAATCGAACCATAGGTAGGGCTCGTAACACAACAATAGGCCTGCTCCCAAGTGTTCGAGTCCCCCGACGACCATCCAAGTGATCTTAGCGAGCTTGGAATCAGCAATTTCGGGGATCCATCGTCAACTGGTGATCATAACTCTCCGGTGGAATCTGCAAAGAGAATAGGTGCACTCCCAATGAGTTCGCCCATACTTTCGCAGGGTACAGATCCAATAGGAGACAGTTATAACCCAAAATTTCCCTACCTGGCGGGGTTTACTCCAGGCCATGGTGAAATCTCGCTGGACAATTCTTCAAATGAGGGGTCCTCCACCAGAAGTGGAGATTCTAGACAGGAAGTCTTTGCCATCCCCGCAGATTCTGATCACTCTCTCGGAAGAAGGCCTCCGGATGCTCCCTGTCGATCACATACTCCCAACCCTCGTGAGGATGGCGAGGAGACCTCCAGTGATGAACGAGGTTAGTTCTGTAATGGGCATGGGAGAAATCCTAGAAATAATCGCTCTTCTTTAAGGTGGCCTCAACCAGCCTCTGAGATGAGGATCCCGAGACTGCTCGAAGAAGGCGACTAGCTACCTAGAGGGCTTTGCCTGGTCATGCCCAATATCAGTTCAAAGAGGCTCAGGAACTTCAACGCATTAATGACTTTCTTGAAAACTCGACTCCAAAGCTTGATCGAGCGCTAGGCTACGACCACTTCGCCAAAGGAATCGCACGAATACTTCGCAGCATGATGGACATATTCAAGCAGCTTCGCTGGCATAACTTCGAAAGTCAGACAGGTATGACCACATTTAGTCATTCACAGAACTCACCACGTGGGGTTCGATATGATCACAGGCCGCGACAATTGGCTAACCACAACTCTAGCCGAAGGAGAGTTTCTCGAATGACTCCGGATCGGTGAGTTGACTGAGGAGGCGATCGATCACCACTTCGGGCAAGGAATATACAGCGGCATATGGAGTACGAGGAGTACTACCCTCGTATGGACAAGGCCTACTATAGGTCGTGTCCGTCCACTATCGGGCATCATCGAGTATGACGCTTGGTGATGCCAATTACCCTTCCCCAAAGGAGGCATCATAAACTTGTTATCGAATGTCGGGCGTTCATCCCTGAACTCCGAGCAGTGCATTGGCCACAATGGTTTTGCCTAGTAAATATGGAGAAATTTGATGGGTACCAAAATCCCATTGAGTTCCTTCAAATTTACATGACCACAGTTTGGGCAGTAGGAGGAGACGAGCACATCATGGCAAATTATCTTCTAATGGTACTCGAAGGGTCTACTCAGTCATGGTTGCTCAACCAACCATTCAAGTTGATCTACTAGTGGCAACACCTCTGCAATCTACTATTGTCTAACTTCCAGGGCACGTACAACCGCCCTAGAAAAGAGGACGACCTGCACCGGATGCGGCAGAACAACAACAAGACCCTATGACAGTTCATCAGGCGCTTTAGCCAGGTTCGTAATTCAATTTTGGAATTCTCTGATGCTTCTGTCATTAGGGCATTTAAGCAGGGTGTCTGCAATAGGAGGTTCACATAATACATCGCCTTGCTCCTCCGACCATCGTTGCCAAGCTCTTTGAGATGGCTGAC
The DNA here is from genome assembly GCA_036346245.1 of Bonia amplexicaulis. NCBI lineage: Eukaryota > Viridiplantae > Streptophyta > Magnoliopsida > Poales > Poaceae > Bonia > Bonia amplexicaulis. The sequence goes on along the minus strand of CM070735.1, from coordinate 27,006,231 downwards.
AGTTATGCAACGCTGCTGAGGTGGTCGAATGGACTAAAACCATTGATCAGGTCAACCAGAGTTCCAAAGAGGAAGATGAAGACAGTAAGAGGAAGAAAAAGGCCAAGAAGTCCAAGAGCAAGGCCAAAGGTCAGAAGCCTCGGGTCGAGACCTCAAAAGAAGTCTTGGCCGTAGGTGATAAGGAGCCATAGAACCCCAAACAATACTCTGATCGAGGCAAAGGCAAAGCACCCGTGCGGAAGGACAACAACCTAGGTTGTGTCCACTTCACAAGAAGGAGGGACATGACCTTCGCAATTGCCGAGATTTAAAATAAAAACGCGAGGATTCCTATTCTAGCAAGGGACCACTTCCCACACTCGATGAGGTGGGGAAATCAAGTGGTCGAAAGCACTCGAACAAGGATGAGAACATGCCTTTCTAGTATCCAAAGCACACTATCGACCAAATCTATGGAGGTTCATCCGCGTACGAGTCAAAGCGGTAATATAAGGCTGTCGAACGAGAGGTAAACTCTATCGATCTATCCATTGTCAATAATGTTCCTAAGTGGTCAGAAGTCACCATCTCTTTCGAGAAGAGTGACTATCTGATCCATTCAACTCGACCTTGTCGGCTTTCGATCATGGTCGAGCCCACCATCAATAACTGTAAAGTGAATCGCGTATTGATTGATTGTGTAGTTATTTGAATATTTTATTTGTCAGTGCTCTGGACGAGATGCAAGTCCCTCGTACCAGAATAAAACCAGTAAGATATTCATTTCATGGAATCATACCGGGGTTTTCGACCAAGCCCATTGGCCAAGTTTCTCTGCCTGTTACGTTCGGATCTCCGAGCAACTTCAAGACAGAGAAAATTTCCTTTGATGAGAAAATCTCCTTTGATTTGGTCGACTTTGACACGGCGTATAATGCCATACTCGAACGACCAACTTTGGCACATTTTCTGATAGTCGCTCACTATGCATATCAATGTCTTAAGTTGCTAGGTCTCAAGGGAGTCATCACAGTTCTCTGTGATAAGAAAATGGTGCTGACATGTGACCGCAAGTCTCTCAAAATGGTCAGCCAACTACCGACTCGAGAAACTACTAAGGCGCTGCCTTCGAGCAAGCACTCAAAACCAAAAGCCATGTTCAAGCCAAACGAACAAGTCAAGAAGGTTTCTCTGGACCTAGCGGAGCCTTCAAAGGTCATTTGCATCGGGGTTACTTCTGACCCCTCATAGGAAGACGCCCTCGTCACTTTCCTTTGGAGAAAGGAAGATGTGTTCACGTGGCGGCCATCCGACATGTCCGAGGTCCCTAGGGAGGTGATCAAGCACAGTCTAGCTCTACGACCTGATAAGAAGCCCGTAAAACAGAGATTTGCACCATATCAACGAAAAGCTATCAAGTCGGAATTGGACAAGTTGCTCAAAGCATACTTTATAAGAGATGTCGATCACTCAAGGTGGTTGGTCAATGTTGTAATGGTTAGGAAGTCTAATCGTAAGTGGTGCATGTGTATAAACTATACTGAATTGAATAAAGCTTATCCAAAAGATCATTTTTCGCTTCCTCGTATCGATCAATTGGTCGACTCGACTTCTGGTTGTGAAATATTAAGTTTTCTAGATGCATACTCTAGTTATCACCATATTACTATGTCTTCAGAAGATGAAGAGGAGACCGTATTTATCACACCACTTGGAGTGTTTTGTTATGTCAAAATGCCATTTGACTTGAAAAATGTTGGTCTGACTTTTCAACGTTTGATGCAATTGACCTTTATACATCAAATAGGCCAAAATCTGGAAACCTATGTTGATGATGTAGTCATCAAAGGCATCAAACGATTTAATCATATTTTAGACCTGCAGGAGACTTTCAACAACCTCAGAAAGCATCACTTGAAACTCAATCCCGAGAAATGTGTATTCAGAGTTTCTTCAGGAAAGTTGCTTGGATTCCTTGTTTCGGCAAGATGTATCGAAGTAAATCCTAAAAATATCAAGGCCATCAAGCAAATGCACCCTCTGACCATGAAGAAAGAGTTAAAAAACTCATCGACTGTATGGTGGTTTTAAGTCATTTCATTGCACGTCTGGGAGAGAAATGATTTCCTTTCTTCAAACTTCTTAGGGAACACGAAGGTTTCAAGTGGTCGAAGGAGGCTAATGAAGCCTTCAAGAATGTCAAGAGATATCTTACGAGTGCTCCTATTCTGGTTTCTCTGAAGCCAGGCGAGACACTCTTAGTATATCTTTCCACCACGCCACGGGCAGTAAGTGTTGTACTTGTTGCAGAACTTGAAAGCGTTTAGCGACCAGTATACTATGTAAGTGAAGTCTTACATGGGCCTAAGGAGCGCTACCCTTAGGACCAAAAACTCTTATATGCCCTCCTCATGTCGTCTGAGTTTCTCTTAGGAGAGGTCCTCTAGAATAGAGAGACAATAGAGCACACGGCAAAATGGTCGGTAGAACATGGGGAGTTCGACCTCCATTTCGTGTCCTGAATGGCCTTAAATCCCAGATCTTGGTAGACTTTGTCGTTGGATCGACAAATCTTAAACCTGTTCAAGATCCCCAACATTACAATTCCCACGACCAGTGGATGATGTACTTCAACGGGTCACTTACACTAAGTGTCTCGAGGGCTGGGGTGGTCCTGGAATCTCCCGTGGGAGAGACTTTAAAGTATGTCATCTAATTACTCTTTTTAGCCACTAATAACGTGGTTGAGTATGAAGGTTTGTTAGCTGGCATACAAGCCGCTAAAGCGCTCGAGATTCGTCGACTACTCGTGAGAGGAGACTCTCAACTAGTCGTGAATCAGGTCGGCAAAGAGTATCAACGCTCGAGTTCGACCATGTCTCAGCATATCACATAAAGGATTACTACTCCTTAACGACATATATGGGGGAATCTGTGGAGCACACACCTCTTATAGAACACTAGTCGAAAAGGTCTTTCGACAAGGTTTCTACTGGCCAATAGCCCTTAATGACACCAAAGAGCTGATTAAGAAGTGTGTACAATACCAATTTCATAGCAGGCAAATACACCAACTGGCTCAGGCACTTCAAACAATTCCTCTCTCGTGGCCTTTTGCGACCTGGGGGCTCGACATCCTAGGACCGCTCCCACGAGCACCGGGGGCTTTGAGTTTCTTTTCGTAGTTATTGACACATTCACAAAATGGATCGAGGCCGAACCTGTGACTAGGATAACAACGGAAGCTGCAAAGAGGTTCATAATGAGAAGCATGATTACTAGATTTGAAGTACCAAGTCGAATAATTATAGATAGCGGTAAGTAATTTTCTAGTGCAAAATTCTAAGAATTTTGTGATGAATTGGGTACCAAACTTTGTTATGCCTTAGTCACCCATCCTCAAAGCAATGGGGCAGTCGAGTGCGCAAATGGCCAGATAATGCAAAGAATCAAGACTCGAGTCTTTGGCTAGCTTGTAAAGCGCACAGAGGCTTGTACAAGAACTTCCCTCAGTATTATGGGCAATTCGCATGACTCCTAGTCGGGCGACAGGAGAGGCTCCATTTTTCATAGTTTTTGGGGCTGAAGCCATGCTTCTCCCAGAACTAAAGATCTGGTCGGTAAGAGTCGGAAAATTCAACAACTCCAACCAAGAGCAATTTCGAGTGAATGATATCAACCTACTCGAAGAGAAGAGGAATCAAGCCTTAATCTGAACTGCAGTCTATTAGCAAGCCATGCGAAAGTACTATGATCGTAAGGTACAACCTCGTAGCCTTGCTGTAGGTGACTTAGTATTGAGAAAATTTTAATCTTAGTTTAATCAGAACAAGCTTTCCCCCAAGTGGGAAGGTCCTTACATTGTGGTCAAAATCACATGATCAGACTCTGTATGACTTGCTATGTAGGATGGTCAGATTCTCTCAAACTCTTGGAACATCGACCAATTATGCAAATTTTATGTGAAAACATTTCTACTCTTTCAATAAAGATTTCAGTTTGTTCAAATCTTTATTGTTGTATGTTTAGTATAGCTTCTTTTATGTTTGTTCAACCACATCTAGTACATCTAATTTGTTTAATTGGTCGGAGAAGAGAACACCACTAGTCGAAGCATCTCCTCTCTACATGTGGTCCTTCCCGCTAGGAGTTTCCTAGTGACGATTCGTTCATGACTCTTGCTATTAGAATAAAACAATTGTGTTGTCTACGAAAACGTTGAATAGGCATGTAAGAAGGATTCTGAGTTTTTATCTTCTTATCGTTTATGTATTCGATTTGATTAACCTGGTCGAAGGGAGGTAACGTCACCTAGTCAAAGCCTCTCCTTTCTGTACGTGGTCCTGCCCATCAGAAGGAGCTTCCTAGCATCGAATCATTCCTAACTTTTGCTGCTAGAACATGACAATCAAATTTGATAACGATAGTCGATGAACTACTCTACTCTCTCATACTTTACTCTGTACTATTTGCTTAGTTTATCCACATAAACTAAGTAAATAGTCAGGGGCTAGGGTAGAGCTATTCATATAACTTTATTTCTTAGTTGTAAATTCTATATCTTTCATTTTATTTTTTTCGTTTTACGAGTACTAATTACTCAACAAGATGAATTGTAGGAAAAGGAAGAACGTCTTTCATCATCCAAAGGTAAGTCTTTACAAAGTTATCATATACAAAATACTCTGAAGAAGGAGAGTCCAGTTGCATGTCCTCTGTGACCTTTCAACCAAAGGGTTCAACTTCCTCGATCAGATGCGCTGGCTCTGCTTCACAGCAGCCGAAGTCGTGATCAATTGGTCGAAAGTTGAGGTTTGGGTCACATGCCTTGAGTTTTGCCAAAGCATAGCTTACATCGCCTTTAACCGCTTCCCAAATTGACTCAGCCTATTCGATCTTTAGAGTGGATAAATGCTTTCTCTAATGCTCCAACTTATAGTCTGATCATACTTGCATGAGCGGTTATGGTGTCCTCGGAAAGACTCATTTTCTCTACAACAAACCCACCGAGTAGATTGTTGAGAAGTACAACATTATCGTGAAGGATTTCCTTCGTCGACTTCATTTCCTCTTGACTACGAGTCGAGGCTTCTGAGAGACACTTTATTTTGGTCACACATTCTGCAAACAGAAGAAGAATGGTCAGGGAAAATACTTACCACATGACTAATTAGCAGAACTAGTCGAAGGTGAAGCTTTTCTTAACTGCTAGTCGAGCGTCAAGCTTATCAACTTCAGTTTTGTGCTCTTCTTCTAGTAGCTTCATTCTCTGGATTGTCTCTTTATTCATATGAGTAAGTTCTATAATCACCTTGGTCTTTTATTTTACCTTAGTTTGGGACTTACTCGCTTCAGCCTCCTTTTCTGTCAAAAGAAAAGAGTAAGAGGAACACCAGAAGGACAACCGAATAAATAGTCTTAAGTTTAGAACTTACTATTTATTTTCTCCTACAATGGTCTAATTGCAGAATTAGCCTTCATAATGGTTATCGATTGGTCGAGATTTTCTTTCTTTAGCCTTTGTGTATCGACCTTCTCGTTGTCGAGTGCAGCAGCTAAAAACTTTGCATCGCTCTTAGACCTGCAAAAGTTAAAAGTACACATGAAAAGTCTGGACAAGTGGTCGAAATAGAGTTTGATTACATAAGCCAGTAACTTACCATTCCGCTGCCTTCTTACAGCGTTCGACATTTTCCTGTCGTAGGAGCATGAGTTACCTATGGTATTCAGCCACATTTACCATGTCTTTTAACACCTTCTAAACAAAGATGGTTGGTGAGAGATTAGAAAAGATCAAGTAAGAATGTCTAAGTATTCGATACTTATGTTCATGCTCCTACTGGAAAACATGGCAAGTACCCGTTGGAGTATTCGAGTTGATTGAGCTTGTCAACCTTGTTCCACCACACCTTTTCGAGACGTTCATCATCGAAAATGTTCCCTTTGTTGGGAAGATCTTTTGGGTGTGGAACTCGGCTTAGAACTCGATTAGCAAAAGATCCTACTACAAACGCAGGGGTAAAGAATGCAAAGAAGAAGTTAGGTTGTTCTTTTTCTTCTTCTTCTCCGGTTGTACCTTCTTAGGAGCGAAGAGGAGCATCCTCGATGTTTTCTTCCTCATTGTAGTGGTCGGAAGTACTTCCAATTTTTCAACAAGGTATTTCTAACCCATCTTTAGCCACTTCAATTTCTGTTGCTATGACCACTTCCATGGTTGTAGTCTTTGCAGCTTTAGCAACAGCATCTGTTGCTGCGATAGCCATATCCTCAGCCACCATATCCACCACATCTTCGATTGCGGGCAGAGTTACTAGGGGCTGCTCAATGGGAGCATCCTTAAGCAGTGGAGAAGCCGAGCTAAGATCATGAAAAGTAGGTTGGCATTTAAGAAGAAATAGAGGTAAAATACTATGTTTATGCTTATATTTTTCATACCTTGCTTTCGCACCCTTTATCTTGAATTTAGAAGAAACTTTTTCAGAGATTAGTTTCTTCAACTTCTTCTCTTCAACAACATCTGGTCGTATGAGAACATATTTGACCACATCAGGTCGAAGGACTTGAGCAAGAGTTACCGCTTCTTGTCCCTCTTGTCCCTCCTGGTAATCGAAACCAGTTTCAACCACTTGGAGGGCGGTCTCCTTCTCGATCACATGTTCTGCTGCTACAGTAGTCTCCTTCACAAAGGATATAAAACTTTTCCAGTTTTCCTTTTTGAGTTGCTTGATAAAGCCTCAAGAAGCGCATACTGAGTGGGTTTCAGTATCGTAATAGAAGCGCAAGTTTTAGTTCAAGGCAAAGGTAAATCGTTGTCTAAGGATCTCTTTATAGCCTTTTACCGGTCTCGGTGTTTGGATGAAAAGACCGGTTTTGTAAAATGGTGCTGAGCTATAAAGAGGAGTCATGGCTAGTAGCTTAAAACTTAACTTGTACCACTTTGATCAATTAAGTATCCATACATGCATTTGAATTCATTTGGAATTTTCTCTGAACTTTCTTTGAAAAACCGGTATGGCCGCAAGTCTTTGAACTATAGTACCACTGATCAGTACTACTGGCTGATACATACCGATAGCTAATTTTTAGAGAGGTACTCTTTTGACAATCCTTGAAATGGTACTACCGCATAGGTTGCGCGGTAGTACCACAGAGCAGTATGACCTCATGATGTTGGCGGTACTACCGGAGATCGGTAGGGCCTAAATCTAGTTAGAGACAGCTAATTTTCAGAGAGGTATGTTTGGAGCATTTTCTCTCCTCTGGAAATCAGTAAAACCACAGTTGGGGTACGGTACTACTGCATGATCGGTACTACCGATCTCTATGAGGGTGGTACTATCGGTATTTAAAGTAATGGCTAGTTTCTATGTATTTAATGAATCTCAAATAGCCATTGAATAGTAGTGCGGTAGTACCGACACTACATGGCGGTAGTACCATAATTCCTAATTTTTTGTGATTTTGACTCCCAACGATCATTCTAGTGGGTAGAGGCTATAAATAACCCCCCTCAGCAATAAGGGCTTTCTTCTTGATCTCATTGAATACCCTTAAGCCCCTTGTGCACTCTCAACTACTCATTTGCTCCAAGTTCACATTTTAAGGTAGTTGAGAGCATTCAAGTGAATTGCATCATTAGTTGATCTTTGTGGTAATTGAAAACCTTCAAGCAAGTGTTGTGATTCATTACCCTTGGTGGTTATCGACACCTAGACGGCTTGGAGAAAGTTGTGTGGTGATCTCTTTAAAAAAGCTTGTGAAGAGACTCAGCACCGTTTGTGAGTGGTGTGATGCTCACCATCTCCGAAGTGGAGGAAGAGCACCTTAGTGGATTTGAGGTCTTTAGGCTTAATTCGTGGAGCTAGTCTAATCTATTTGGGCTTACCTCAACATGGACTAGGGAAGACCAGCAAGTCTTCAATACCATGGGAAAACATCACTATCTACATTGTGGTTTATTTTTATCTTTACTTTCTGCATTTACATTTCAAGCATTTATGTTAAATTTAATGGTGTAGCTAGAAGTGTATCTAGTATTGACATTGTTTATGGTGCTTTAGTGAAGCCTAGAACTTTTAGTCCTTAATTATGCAAAAAAAAATGTGATATAGCTAAAACGATTTAAAAACCTCTTATTCACCCCACTCTAGGTAGTTATCCTTGATCCTATAGTCAGCTCCTCATCGGGCAGTGCACGTGTGTGGACTCAATTTCACACCAGAAGGGGAATCTTGGTCATCAACTTATGGCTGGCCGACCCATCAATGCTCCTGGGTCGGCCTTGCATCCCCCTCTCCACTGACTTCGACTAGCACGCCCACATGGACGACACCTGGCCGGCTGGCCTAACTGACCTTGGTCGACCGACCAAGGGTATAAATAGGGGGTACCACCTCCTATTCAAGCACTCAGCCCCATCAAGGAGAAGCACTCAATCACATCACACTACTTCACTCTAGAATAAGTTCTATGTTATTATAGCGATGCCGGAGTCGCTAGTAGCCCGGTAGGGTAGCAAGAGAAGAGTCGCCCTATGTGCTAATGGTTCCGGAGTCGTTCTCTTTGGTATCCTGGTATGTGCTGAGCTCCATGTACCTACTTTACCTTGTAAGAGTGAACTATCATTTCAATAAAGTGATCATTATCTAGTATCTTGTTATATTTTTTGTGGATTAACATCGGCCCAACTAGTAGTACCGGTATGTCCTGTAGTGGAAGGGCCGAGCTACCCTTGAGCCCGAGGCATAGCGTCTTTATTGTATAGTTGCTTATGAGCCTTAACGCTAGGGGCTACATACACTTTAGACTTCGTTGCTAGTGCTTAATCTTGATTTACCGCTTTTAACCATATGTGTCTAAAGCTTATACTCTTATAGTAGTGCATGACTATAATGTGTTATCCATAGATCCTTCGGGATTAATCCAGCCACATCCCTGAGAGTTAGGCTAAGTTGGTGACAACACTTAGTCTGGTTTTCGTGAAATGGTCATTAGTGTGTTGTGTTTCGCTTACACAGACAGATATCATTTTACTCTGCCTAGAAAAGATCAAGACCACTATTCATGAACCACTTGCTCGTACCCCTACTAGCTACAGACTCCTAGCAAGCTATCTACTGGCGGAACTTATCTAGAGTTGTTACTTATCGTTTAATGGCACCCTATTTCAGAAAGTGGGGAGATAAGTAGTTAAATAGTTAAGTTGATATCTCTAGGCCATAAGCTTCATAAGGATAAATACGACACCCTGTAATACTCCAAGGTAAAGTGCTACATGATGATTTTCGTGCGCTTGCGGATAATTATTTGTAAGACATAAGAACCACCAACACTGAGCCGAGCTTGTTTCAAGCCCGAGTGGCTCATGAGCCTCGAGCTTTTTTCAACCCAACCTGCAACCCGAACCCTGTGTTGGCTGACCCATTAATTATTTTTTTAGAGGCTGCTAGATAATGGCATATCGTTGCAACAATATAGCAACAAGCTTCGTAAAGTTTCATAAAAACATTTGAAAAGTTTCAGTTCTCAGTATCACACATTTCTTGAAGTTTCCAAAAGCTTTCAAGAAAGTTTCAACTAACGTTTCAGTGAGTTTCAGATTTTGGAACTCAAGTTCCAAGGGGTTCACCAAGTTTCAATCAAAAGTTTCAAAAAGATCCAAACCGATTTTGTGGTTTTGTCGCCACACCGTGCGTCATCGTGCGCTCACCGCACATCACCTCCCCCTATCAAGCCGCGCCGTATGCGCTGCACTGCGTCTCTATATCATGTTCCGCTGCGCCACGCCTTACCGAGCGCGCTCACTACGCATCACACCCCGCTGAGCTATGTCGTTGTAGTCTGCACCACACCTCACCATGCACACTTGCTGAGCTGCCCCACTATGGCCTCTGCTTCGTCACCATCTCTAGATTTTGCGCATGAGAAAGGAAGGGGAGACAGCACCGGTGGTGAAGGAAGAGGATGGTGCATCATCGGTTAGGGAAGGGAGGCATTGAAGGAGGGGGAAAGGGTGGCACTAGGGATGGAGTGATGGTGTTGATGAGAGGGAGCTCCCCTGGAAGACCGCACAGCGGCCTTGGTCACGACGCCCCTCATCATGGGGCCTGCACTCTAGTCTCCAGGATGCACAGATGGTAAGAGTGCACAACACTGCTGCAATGATAGCTCATGGAGCAATCGACCACACTTGAGTGGTATCGACGGTGGAGCAGCTAGCCAGGAATCAAAGCCACTTTTGCCTCTGTTTCGCACCATATTTACAAAAATAGCAGCATGGCGACAGTATTGACAAAAATGTCATAGCAGTATGGTGACGCGTGGCACAGGCACCTATCGCACGGCCACCAGGCGGCAGGTAATTAGCCCGGCTGATTAGCCGGCCTAATTTTTTGCCTAATTTTTTTCCGTTTAGTGATTATTTGAATTTTTAAATATACAATGAGCTCAAAAAATTACGAAAATTTATGTACAACCTCCCGATACAATGTTCCTCGCAGTGTAATTTTTGAAAAATTTTATCCATTACGAATGTTGCTAAAAATTCATACAATTTTGATATTTTTATGACTCTTTACATATAGCAAACGAGCTCTAAAAATTACGAAATTTTATGTGAAGTGTCCCGGTATAGTAATAGTTATTATATAATTTTTTTCGAATTTTATGCAACATGAATTAGACACATTTGTTCATATTAACTTAACCATGAATTTAACAAAAAAAATTCCCATGGTTAAGTTAATCCGAACAAACGTGGCTAATTCAAATAACATAAAATTTCTAAAAAAATTACATAATAATTATTACTGCATGTGAGACTTCACATAAAATTTCATAATTTTTGGAGCTCATTTGTTATATGTAAAATCTCATAAAAAATCAAAATTTTATGATTTTTTAGCAATATTTGCCGTGGATAAAATTCCCCAAACATTATGATGCAAGGAACATTGTGTTGGGATGTTGTGAGTAAATTTTCGTAATTATTTGAGCTCATTTGATATATTTAAAAATTTAAACAGATAATTAGTCCGGCTAATTACCCCGCCCACAGGCGGTAGGTAATTAGGCCGGGTAATTTGCCAGCCTAATTACCTGTCTAATTATGTGTTTTTCTATTTAGTATTTGTTTACATTTTTAAATATATCAAATGAGCTCAAAAAATTACCAAAATTGATGTACAGCATCTTAGCACAATTTTCCTTGTAGTGTAATATTTGGAGAATTTTTCCATTGCGAATGTTGCTGAAAAATTCATATAATTTTGATATTTTTATGAGTTTTTATATATAGAAAATGAGCTCTAAAAATTACGAAATTTTATGTGAAGCCTTCCAGTGTAGCAATAGTTTGTTTGGATTAACTTAACCATGAGATTGTTTTTGTTAAATTCTTGGTTAAGTTAATCCGAACAAACGTGACTAATTCGGACCTCATAAAATTATCAAAAATTATATAATAACTATTAGTATATCGGGACGCTTCACATAAAATTTTGTCATTTTTAGAGCTCGTTTGCTATATGTAAAAACTCATAAAATATCAAAATTATATGAATTTTGGAGCAACATTCGCCATGGATAAAATTTCCCAAAAATTACACTGTGAGGAACGTTGTGTCGGAGGTTGTATATAAATTTTCGTAATTTTTTGAGCTCATTTGATATATTTAAAAATTTAAACAAACACTAAACAGAAAAAAAATTAGCAGGTAAATAGGCCGGTTACCTACCGTCTGGTGGCTAGGCAACAGGCGCCTACCGCTGGGCGATAGCACCACGTGTCGCCTCGCGGGCGCTGCTGCCCGATCCGTCGACGGTAAAAATGATATTTTTGTCAACACATTTTGTATACTACTATTTTTATAAATACGATGTGAAATAGTGGTAAAACTGGCTTTGATTCGAGCTAGTAGCGTGTACAGCGGCAGATAGAGGCATTGTCAAGAGAAAGACCAACAGAGAAATAAAGATTCTAGTTGGACGAGTGGTTAGGTTCACATGAATGAGCGGATGGATAAGAAACAAGCGGTGACAGCTGCCCTAGGTGTCTGAGGCTATGAGACACATCGGACACCAATACTACAATACGTACAGATTAAACAATCTTTTACTATACCGTTAAATTGGTACAGCTCTACACAGTATTTCTCTTGACTCAGGAGGCGGACACCGAACAGTGACACCACACCGAACCATCATCCGAAAACGACCATCCAGCGAAGCAAGGTTCCTAACACCACTGAATCCCATGGCCCTCCCAAAAACACCACCATCACATTTCATTCCAGCTCGGCATTTCATGTCGATGTGGATCAGGCTCCAAAGTCCACCCACGTACGCTTTCCCCACTTGCCTCGTCGCCGTCCCACTTTTACTCCTCCCCACGCCTCGAACTCCCCCATTCTGCTTTGCTTGCTTCCCTTCTCTCTCATCTTTCAACTCTGTTTACTCCTCTCTGTTTTACTCTTGCCTTTTTTTTTTCCTGCTGCTTTGCTTCGACTCCGCGCTCTCAGTCTCACTGCGCCCGCCTCTCTTCCTCCCTCCGCTTCGGATTCCCAACTCTCTCTCAAGTCTCGCTCACCAACCCAAAACCCTAGCCTATGGCGTCCCCCGCGCGCCCCGCCGCCGCATCCGTCTCCGGCGCCTTCGGCCTCTCCCCCGACCCCGCCGCCGCCCGCTGCTCCTTCGACCAGACGCGCCGCCGCGCGGAGGTACCCACCCACCTACTCCCTCGCTGTCTCGACGGTTTCTTGGTTTCGGTCTCGTTGGGGGCTTACGGAGGGTTGCGGCTCTGGCGTGGCAGGATTTGCAGGACAAGAGGCTGCTGAGGACGTTCGTGAACGTCTACGGGCAGCAGGAGGGGGGCTACTCCAAGGAGGCCGTGATGGCGGCCGTGGAGGAGTGCATGAAGAAGCAGGCCGAGGGGCTGCTGCACTCGCTCGAGGGCATCAGCGGCAGGATGTCGCAGCTGGAGCTCTGCTGCTACAAGCTCGAGAGGTCCATCGGGGAGCTGCGGAGCGACGTCATGGATTACCACAGCGAGGGGACCGTCAACTTCCGGTGCCTGGAGAAGAATTTGAGACAGGTAGGGTGCTCTGGCTTTAGATCGATCTGTGGTCAACCGATTAGAAATCAAGAACGAGCCAGTTGTATGAGTTCAACAGTGTCGAGCTAGCTTCGACCTTGGAGGAGTTGACTACGTCGAATTGATAAATTGTGCGTACTGAAACTGTTCGATGTTTTAGAACTAGTAGTTTGCAATAATTACTCATGTACAAATGCAATAATTCAACTCCACAGTAATATTATTAAAAAAATAATTAATCATTTGGAGGCCTATAACGTAGTTTGTCATATATTGTAAAATTTAGGGGCTGCCGCACTTGACCACGGTTCTCGTAATAATTATAGTAGGGAACTTTGATGTAATGTTCACAGTTCAAACTTGAGCTTGTAGTTATAAACTTAACAGTGGCATTTACTTTTCACATTTGTTTTGTGTTATGCTGAAGGAGTTACAGTAACATTTTCACAAGCTGTTACATTTAACTAAAATGGAGTTGACTTACTGTTCCGTGAGATTTAGATCATTTTGTCACATCAAGAACATCTGTCATAACTGAACATACCTTTTGGTTGCCAGGTTCAGAAAGCTGTACAGATTCTTCAGGATAAGCATGACCTCGCTGAAACACCAAAAGAACTAACCAAGCTTCAAATAGCGTATGAATTTCCTGCTAGAACAAATGAAGCCACTGCTTTGTCAATGCTTGCTGCAAGGGAAAATGACCACAGCACACAAGTTGCAAAACATGAGGTTGCTTTTGTGCCACTTCACCAAGTTAATGCAATGCAATCTCCCGCTATGCCAGTCCAAAGTAGCAGTGGTTATGTTCTGCAGCAGCTAGTGCCTGTCTCTTTGAACACACAGCACAATCAGCAGCAGCTGAGCCAAGCTGCTGTGTACTATATGCAAAGCCAAAATAATGTCAAGTGCACAGAGAACAAACCGTCGGAATCTGTGGTTCATGTTATGCAGCCACATGTCCAGAATCCTGAAGCCAGGGTTGCAGTTGAGCTACCTCAGAAATCTAGTCAGGCAACAGAATTATACCCTCAACCCCAGCATCATAGGCTACAGCCACCGGCCCAGCAGGTTGAGTCACAAGCATGGGGATCACAACCGCCTGTGGTGCAACAGCAGCAGTACAATATTCAGCAAGTTCCACCACAGATAGTTCAGCAGCAAACATCGTCTCCTCAGGCTCAAAGCGCTCCTCAAGTCGCACTCTTGTATCCTCCATACTGTTCTCAGAAGCCTGCCAATGCTACCACCGAGCCACTTCCGAGAAGCTTGGTTGTGCAGTCTCCATACTCTTCACCGCAGCAGAAGCATCATGAAATTGTGCCTTCTTTTTATGGCCAAGGTAACACAATTTTGCTTCCAACGGCAGAGCATAATATCCAGCATCAACAGCCACAACCGCTGCAGCCACATAGCCAGGGCTCATACCCACCTCAACCAAGCAAGGCCAGTCACTGCAGTGTTGCATCATACGCGGTTCAAGGCAGTGGCCAAACTTACAATGCCACATACAAGAATCCTTCTAACGGCCCTGCAACTGTTGTTGCTGTTCTGCCTCAGCATCCGGCTAGCGCTCCTATGGCGTTTCATCATTTGGGACCTCAAGTCTTGCATAACCATCCATTTGGAAATATGGTTGAAACGGCTAGTGTAGTAGGGTATCCACGGGATCGAGTTGAGAGCGTGACACTCCCGGTGGTCACTGCAGCCCAACCTGTAGACTCCAATGCCATGGTTGATAAGCTCAATGCTGGTAGCAATGTTACATCCCCACGAGAATGGCCCGCATAGTGCAGGATGGGCCATTCATGTTAGGGGACTTCATTGCTCCCACAGTTTATTTCCATGTCGATTATGATTGGAAGCTTATCAGCTCTCGTACGGGTATTTCATCTGGCTTCTTTTTTTTTTTTTACTAGCCAGCATATTGGTACAGATCCTTATACTTTTTTCAGCTGAAGGGTAATCTGAAATAAGGATGGCTAGTTAGTCAAGTGATGATGCTGGCATCTGTCCTCACTTTTAATGGACATATCTGCTTGTAACCGGTGGTGAACTTTATGCCTTTGCGATATAAATATATGACGATTTTACGGGCTTGCTATTTTAGGTTTCTAAGTGACTTCTGGTTTTTGGTTCAATATCTAACTTCCGGACAAAGTATTTTTTTAAAACGGAATCTAAAAGTTAAATATAGTACACGTTAAAAGTCTAACATCTATATTAGATAAAATCGCAAGCAAATATCTCTCTCAGTAATCTCTGTCGCGAACAGCTCA
Organism: Bonia amplexicaulis; assembly: GCA_036346245.1. Taxonomy (NCBI): domain Eukaryota; kingdom Viridiplantae; phylum Streptophyta; class Magnoliopsida; order Poales; family Poaceae; genus Bonia; species Bonia amplexicaulis. Next base: position 26,990,883 of record CM070735.1, on the reverse strand, counting down.
AAATTTAAATTTTCAACCAAAAACCATAAGTTACGGCCACAAGCCAAAAAAAAAAAAGAACAGGCCTAATGGCCTGCCCTAAACAGTTTAGGTTCTAACTGCTGCTTATGGTTTTTTTTGTCTTTTTTGGTATTTTTTTTCTTTTTATTTATTTGTATTATCCGTGCTGCTGTGATATCTTATCGACTGTTTAAACATTGATTTGCCAGAGTTGACATTGTCCTATCAGCTGTTTCAATATTGGTTTATCCACTGGTGTTTTACACTTCTCACAGAATCTGCCATATTGTTTATCTAGCTGGTTTTTTTAGTATGGAACGAGGGTAGTTTCTTTTGGTTTTGGTTTATAATTTTGACTGCGGTTTATAGTTTTTGGATTATTCATGAGAGAGGGTACGAAGTAATATAAATTCACGTATAGTTTTGGCTAATATAAATAAAGTTACTATAATATGTACTACAATCAACTTATAGATTTTGTCTTAAAAAGATATTATGTTTGAAAACTAGTTATTGTAGAAAAAACGAAAAAGCAATTTTTAGAAACCAAAGAAAAGCCCGAAGATGAATATAGCTGAGATATGGGGGTCTAGCCATTTGAAAAAAAAACTTCTCAATAGCTCATTATTCCATATTTTAACATATTTGTTTGGCTTGCTCTAAAGTGCTTTTTAAAGCAAGCAGTTGGTTTATGCCCACAGGAGAACGCAATTGGTGATGTGAATTTAGAAATGGGAAAGGTCTATTTTACATCTCTTAACTCTTATCCGAGTATAAAAACACCTCTCAGCTTTAAAACTGATTATTTTTCACTTTCAACTCTCGAAACTGGTGTTAAGCACTCCTATATCCTAAACCACTTTGATTTTAGTTGACTTGGCATCTCCATGTGCAAAGGTTCCCCGAGGTGGATACCACATCCCTTCCTATTATCAGCAAACTAAAATTTAAAAATGCATTGAACCAACAACATATGAGCCTCTTTCGCCTTCTCCTTCCCTTTTTCTTCCTTTCCTCTCCTCTCTCTTCCTCCTCTCTCCACAGTGCCTCCCTAACAGCCACCATCGTCTCTCGAGTCAACTGAGGCGAGGCCGCAGCGGCGACGTGGAGCCATGCGCAAGCAGTGCGAGGACACAGGCGGTAACAGAGCAACGCGACGCTGCGGCAGCATCAGCATGTTGTGGTGGCTGCGCGGATGGCGCGACCTCCCGCTAGCGCTTCATCGCAGAGGTGAGAGAGCGAGCGAGGTGGAGCAATCAATGGCCAGCCATGAGCTGCTAGTCCAATTTCTGTCCCAATTTGCCGCCCAAGGATGACCAAGTAGTCGGAAAGCAGCTCTGCCCGTGCGAGGCATTCCGTCGAGCACGTAATAGGCGAGGAGCAGACCAGCGGTTGCATGCTCCGATTGGAAGCAATTAAAACACGGGTAGTAGCAGACAAGCATACGAAATAGGTTTAACAATTAACAATCAAATACAGACACCATCTGGCATCTCTGCAAGCATCGAATTCAATCGATTTTCAATTACTAGCCTTTTGTTACTTCACGCCACCGGACAGCAAGAAGGACTGAATGGGACACAAGCACCGTAGTTGAGGAGCTAGTCCTGCAGCCTACCAGAGAAGCGTCCATGACGAAAGAGATGGAAGGATGGTTGCAGAGTGGCACTGGTTGTGGGAGATGGAAGCACAACTTGATGGGATGGCGAGACCTTCGCCGCCATTCGCGTCACGAGTTTGATCTACAGGCCACGCCGGGATTGGCTTTCGGTAAGCCTCAAATGAGTATAATTTGTAAGAAAAAAATAAAAAAAATAAAACCAACTTAGTATAAGTGTGAAATAAATCAGCATAAATTCAAAAGTAGCCGGGATAAATATGGAAGTAAATGAGTATAATTTGTAAGCAAAATAAAAAATAAAACCAACTTAGTATATGTGTGAAGCAAGTCGGCATAGATTCAAAAACAAGTTGAGATAGCATAAAAGAAAAATAAATATAATTTACAAGCAAAATAAAAAAATAAAATCAACTTAGTATAGGTGTGAGTAACTCCGTAGAAATTCGAAAGCAAGTTAGGATAAATATGAAAAAGCAAAATAAAAATAAACAAAAGCAGAAACTAAGCAAGTTAAAATGTTAAATTGACTAGAAATTTGCCAGTAAAAAATAGAGAAAATGTGAGATGGAATAGATAAGAGGAAGGATGGTTTTGCCTTACACATGTATAGTAGAATCATGAGAAGAGAAGGGATTCAATATACTTTGATAAAATTTTCTCATATCCCTCAGTCGTCCACCCTTGCCCCTTTCTTCATCTCTTTCCTAGCCTCTATTTTCTCTCTTTCGCTTGCTCTTTATCTAGCATATGAACTCTCTGTCCTTGTATAACACATAAATACATGCAACACATAGCTAACACATGAATTCTTTGTCCTTGCATGACACATCGATGCATGCATAGCACATGGACTCCTTGTCCTTACATGGCTTATCGATGCATACAGTACATAGACTCCCTATTTTTACATGACGATGTATTACGAAAAAGTTACTCTGCCTTAATTGTACTCCATAGTAGATAGACACATGAACGCACAAACATTATCCGACAAAAAAAGAGGGCATGTCGTTTTCCCCTGCGTCGCCACGCACCAACGGCTCCCATGGTGTGCGCGTTCTGTCCATCAGGCGCACGTGCAGAGTCAAGATTTCCTGTTAATTTTTTATTTGTTGTTGCTGTTTAGGATGCCACTTGTTAGACACGCCAACAAATGTTTGCCTACTAGGACGCTATTTCAGCCGAAACCCAGGGGTTTTGAGTGAGGGAGGTGTTTTGTATCGGTTTAGAAGTTGAGGGGTGTTTTTCGGATTCAGGAAAGAGTCTAGAGGTGTAAACTAAACTTATTCCTTTAGAGATAATACCGGTAACTCCCTTAGAATTAGAGCTGTAAAAAGGGTTGAAATGAGTAGACCAAAAACCATCACTTGCTGCTAAGATTGTTATAGCTTGTAGGGACGTTGGAGCAACAGAGCGGATATAGGAAAAACTGGGAAACAACAGAGGTTTTATTCAATTCAATTATAAGCCAGATTACAGTATTACACTAGTAAAAAATTACAAGATGCACGTGTTGCGTGTGGTTGGGACGTTATCTTGTGCCATTCCAACTTTGTCCAGACAACTTCGACGTTTGCCAAGCATGCCATAATGTAACATGATGCTCTTCTCGCCGTCAAGTCTTGTGAAATCTCCGAAACCATACAGTAAATGCTATTAGTAACCGCTTATAACTCACCACCTACTAATGTGCGCGTACTGTGGGAGTATATTTGTAAATCTGTCACTCTCTTGGCCCTTTTCTCCGCTTGCTGCTTCCTTCGCTATGATGCAATCTTTCACTTGGTGTCAATCCTTTCCCCCGCTTGTGTGCCCTTTCATTCCTGAACCCATTTTCAACAATATTACTGCTTGAGGCGTGAAAAGCCTTCACCATTTTTCGTGATTTCTGACTCGACTTGGATGACTTCCGTTTTTGCAATGGTGATGGACTTGTGTCCTCAGATGTCGATTGACTATTTCTGGGCAGGGGCTCATCATCGTCTATCACATGCCAATTATACATTGCATCATTCTCACTGTCAAACTGTCGGGTTAGCGGTTCCCAGGGTTCTGTTAACATGTCAGCTAAAGTGTCATCGTTGTTCCAGCCTTTCCGGTCAAGGAGCACTGAATCCAGTCTGACAATGGTACCCAGAATGCTCCTGTTAGGTCCTAAGCTTGCGATCAAGTTTGCATCAGTTAACACAGAGTAAAGCCTTTGAAAATGCTGATTTCACCTGCAGCATGCAAAAATTTCTTCATCAGATGTTAGCAAGTAGAGCTTGTTATAAATATGTCAAAAGATCCCATAAAAGCGGTATCATAGCTAAAAGGCCGATACACTTCAAACATCAAAGTCCAATAATATATGCTACTGTCCTGGTATCCAGGGAAGTTCACTTATCGTGTGGACAACTTGGAGCATTTGGCAAGAGAAGGGCCGAAGGTACCAACTTGGTATCAGGACAGGGTGGCTGTGAAGTATTTCTCTACAATATCTGGTAGTTGCTTAACAAAGCTTGCTCCAAACCAAACAGAACCAGCAAATTTATTCCAACATTAACTGTGGCAATATTCAATTTTTTCAAAAAAAAAAAACTTTTAATGCCCTGAGACAAGCTCAGATTGATTGTTCCAACCAGAGATACCATTCTAGGTTATTCATCACTAAAATAAAATGCCATGCTTCCGGTCAGTAACTGATGGTACCAGACAGTGACTAAACCATATCACCCATGGCCAAACTTGGCTGGAAGCCTGGAATAACAGCAGAAAAGGATCATACCCTGGCAAATTGCCATGAAGAACCAGCAAAATAAACCAGCTAATTTAAGATAAGGCCATGATCGTTAATTATTAATTTGTTATTTATGAAAACTTATAGTGTTACAAAGCAAATGAGTAATAGCTCCGAATTATCCCAAGTACCACATTCATAGCATATGCAATGAAGTGTAGAACGATTAAATAGAAACTTGAGAAAACTACTACCTTGAAGTAGTTAAAGGAATTCCTCCCAATATCATTATCTGGTACCTAGGTCATCAAAATAATATCAATAGGTAAATCTATTGATACTGGAGATGTTCAAATTCAACCAAGATGAACAAGGAAGGACAAATATCTTACCATCGGATCCTGAATAGCTAGAAGATGTGGCCGATCAAGATTCTCAAAGCTTAAAAAGCATATTACAAATGTGATCAGTGAACAGCAGAACTGAATCACAGCAGATGGTACTGAGATGCAAGCAATACAATTAGAACTATAGTAACTGAACCAGCTTCACCCTACCACCTGATAATTTCTTGAAACATATAATGAAATTTCACCTAGCAACCTTTTTACCAGTCTACAACCAACAAACAGAATGGATTTTTAGCACTACAACCTAGTTAGAAACAAACAGAAATAATGAAAGCAAGTACAGCTAAACAAAAACCATTGCCTTACTTTTTATCACTCTTCAAGAAAAAGGTTCTTGCAGAGTTGCAAGATATCCCGACATCCCAATTGTTCAACTTCCGTCCATAAAGATCAAAAAACATGACCTGCCATGGAGAAAAAAATAAAGCTCATATAAAGGGCTTCAATCATGTTGCATTTCTCCATCATCGAAAAGAGAATGTATGTTTCTTCAATAAAGTAGCAAAGAAAAAAATGAAACAAGCGTTTTGTAAGTAGGATATACTACAAAGCCGGTATGCAGTGAGTATGTACCCTGGTGCACATCATGAGCTAGATACTAGAGCATTTAAATGCAAAACACCTCATTACTATGAAACATTAAGAAAATTATTGCTTACCAAAAGGATTCCCAAATTGTGCTCCTTGGATCGACAATACCCCAGCATATCTTTCCCTCCCCAGACCAACTAACAAAAAGAAATAAATCCTTAGACTGGTGGATACAATAATGTATTATCCTCAGGTTGGCAAATATCCTGCAAACTTCAGATTAGTAAACAATGCCACAGTGAGGAAAGTATATTGAAGTTGAGATGGTTGTGCTACCAGTGTTTAGAGCTAAACAACTGAATTTATGTTAGTTAAATACCTTAAATATTTTTTTGAAGGAAAACCTTAAATATATCATGAAATAGACACCTTATGTTATAACTTTCAACTTTAGACAACTCAATTCCCATTAGATAAGTCATACAAAACATAAGGCCTTGTAGGCTATAGCACATAAATAGAACTCATTTTACCTGTAAATGTGTGATCAGCATCGTGAGAAGAGCATATGACCCAATCCCACCTGTATAGACCTACCAAAAATAATAAAATAATAATTAGAAATCTAGGTCAACCCAACAATTCTAAATAACCACCTTTTAATTATGGAGTGAAGCAATTACTTGTTTTTAGTCTAATTGTACCTCATTGAGCTCTCTTTGATGAAGGAAAACCTTCAGAATCATACACAAAGGTCTTAAAGCAGGCAACTTCTTGACAGCATCCTACAGTACAAATGGAAAAGATAATCGTCTTGAGTCTGAAGGAAAAGTAGCTGGTCCAAATTCCAAAGTATATATGATCATCTATCACAGATTAGCTTCAACAGAGTACATGCTGCCCTCCATAATGGAATAATTAGTCATTCGTGTGAACAATCACCTTGATAAAATCCGCTGCCTGCGGTCCACCATCGATATCAAAGCTGCAAAAAGGAAGAAAAAAAGATCATTAAGACAAAAAGAAAAAAAAAGTCAGATATTAGTATAGCTAAATGACAACAAAATTTAACCTGATGTCAAAAGCTATTCCACTATTTCTTTCCACAAACTTCACAATTGGCACACGGGCCTTTGCTATTACCTGCCATGAAAGAAAAATAATCCCATCAACAAAATAAGCAACTCAGTATCTACTTGATTTGACGAATAACCAACTGGCAAGTGGCAACTGCAGAACAGAGTGATGATAGCTTCCGAAGTCCAAACAATGGCATTTGGTCCCTTCCAAGGTAACCACTTATCCCACATGCTTATTTCAATTGGATAACAATTGTGTTTTTTCTTCATCGGAAAAAATACTATCATTTTCTCTATTTAGAAGCTCTTGTTATGATTATGAATAGTTCTTCAACAAAAGGAAACTTCCAAAGAATGCATGTTCTTGCATATTAGATTATAAAGGGTGAGAATGGGGACCTGTATCTTTTTAGCAACGCCTTTCTGAGACAATGCTTTTGCAAGAGCATATAGGCCAACTTGAGGAGTCTTAACCCTGGACTCAAATATTACAACCTGCAACAGAAGACCACACATAAACTTCATAGGTAAAGGAGAGGGACATTCCCTAAAAGAAAGTATATTTCCATGCATTTCCAGATAGAAGGTGGTGAGCCACAGCATGTTTGCAACAAATTTATGTATCCTGGTAATTTTCTTCTATCATAGAACAGCACAACAAGGTATGTCTGCTTAATATCAAATTAGCCAATAAAATTAAGAGGTGGCCATCGGTCCACAGAAACATGGTATGTTCTTTTGACCTAGTCAAGTAGAGTCTAATATTGCCTGCAGGCCCTGCACTAATTGCAATCATCTCATTTTCTCCTCTCCCTATTTGCAATTCTGTTGCTTCCTGTAATTTGAAAAGCAGAAAGTGTATGCTGGAAATCCGCCCTTACTTCTACTGCATTTCTTTTTCTCCTTTCTTGTTAGCTCCTACATCATATCTTAAATAGTCTGCCTTATAACCAAATTCTAGAGTTTTTTTATTGCTTTAAATCTTACAATGAATAGGTAGACCCGTAGAAGCCTTCCCTACTGTGCCATTAATACAAAAACCAGAAGACAAGAAAGCAAATCTTCTGCCTCATTCCATAGTAGGTTAGAGAAGAATAATATTGTCTACCAAAGTAAACAATTAAACATTGTGCTCCAGGAAATCATACAACACAACAGGAACAGCAAATGAAGTGCTGAAATCCACAAGAAAGTAGGAAAGCAAGATGCTTACATCGATATCACTTGTTGGTAAATAGAGCCCTGTACTGAAAGATCCAAATACTTCCATCTGCCATGCAAAATCAAGAATTGCCAAATGACTTGCAGCTACCATTGATTGAAAATATAAAAGGCAGAGAGAGAGAGAGAGACAAAGGCGATGCTTACCTTGCACCCAGGCCATATATGTTTGACAACATTGGAGATAGCATGCACAGCAGCTGCCCGTGAAGATTGCTCTTCAGCAGAAGGTGAGATAAAATCGTAGAAGTCAAGGATCTCTGTAACAAATATACAATACTTCAGTACTGCATCAGTGCATCAGTCAAATTCTGCAGCTTGAAAAAAATATATACAACAGTGAGTTTCTACTGATCGTGAGTTCAACTAATTCAATCTCTCAAAGAGTAAATGCGATTTGCGGGTCTAAATCAACTAAATAGCATGCTCTTCACTAGTTTTTACATAATCATCAAACTGATTAATGTGATGGTACCTAACAATTTACAATTAATAAGGTCTATTGCAACCACAAAAGCACTGTTTGCCAGACAATCTTCTCCAATTACTTTCTCCATCAACAATACATGGAGACCATGATATCAGTAGGATGCCCGTTTGTCCAAGGTTAGTTGTTTTAGACTTAACTGTAAAGGATATCACTAGAATGCTCGTTTGTCCAAGGTGGCAAAAACAACATGATATTTTGTTAGTCTATTGTTGTCAAACTGCAACTGTTATTTTGTAGATTGAATTGTGTAGGCATCAAGTGGAAATTACAAGTTTATGATCCTCAGTATGGTCTGCACAGGCCCTCCCTATCATATATAACATCATAGTTTCCAAACAACCCTTCGAGCTCCTCAATACGTTGTCAAAATACAATTCAAACACCTTGCACCCCAGCTAAGCTGAACTACAAAGCGAGCAAAAGTTGCAGGGAAAATTCCAAATAACTTCCAAACTATCCCCCAAAAGAATTCCCTTTTGAGTTTTGACAACTACCACTGTCCAATCACTTTTCATCTGAATATAAATTCCACAAATACACTCCCAAGACGAATGTCTGCAAATTTGCAAGCTAAAATTCCGAATTTGCAATCTCTAAGCTCATCAAAGTTATAAATCACTTCCTTTTCCCCATGGTTCACACTAGTAAAAAGTATAGCAAAAAAAAAAAATCGTCACCCTTGTGAACCTGCAGCATGGGGCTCCTGAATCGTCTCCCTCCACGGAACCACGCGCGCTCCGACCCCTGCGCCGGCTGCTCCGCGGGGGCGAGGGAGCTCGAGGGCGGCGTCGCCGCCGGGGAGGCCGGCTCGGCCTCGACGGGCGCGGAGAGGTCGAGGGAGAAGAAGTCGGAGGCGGGGATGTTGGCGAGGACGTCCCCAGCAGCGGTGATCTCGTTGCGGAACACGGCGTAGGTCGCGGTCGCATCCTCTGCCACATCGTCGAGGGGCTCCTCCAGAGAGAAGGCCAGGGTCAGCCCCGGGAGAGCGTCGTAGACGAAGGCTGCATGGCTCGCTTCGACCTCCATGGCGGCGGCGGCGGCGGCTCGGGTCGGAGCGTGGGAGGGGAGACCACCCTTGCCCTTCCTCCGCTGGTTAGGCTCCGCGGCTTGCGCTTTGCGAGCCATGGATTGGGCTTGGGCTTGGGCTTGGGAGGGGGCTTGGTTCGGGAGGGGGCCCGAACGAGCTTGTCTTTTTATGAGGCCTACCGCGGGCCGAAACAAAGTTATAGCCCCGTACGATCTGGCGGGCCGTACTGTCATCTGCGTCTCAGATTCTCTGTGCGTTTTTTACCCTGTTTTTTTTCACCATGCTGTTTTCTTACACTTCTAATTTAGGACAAATAGCAAGTTATCAAGACAAATTATAACTACCTCAATGTATCAAGACAAAAAAAGCAAGGTACCGAGTCATGCTATTTGCCTAGGAGTCAAGATGGCTATGAAACTTAACCGATATGAGTTTAACTGGTAATGATTATTTCTCACAACTAAAAGAAAATGGCAAAGTTATATAGTATGTATCAGAGATTGCCTACACAAAATAAGCTTGCACGTGTTGAAGATCATCATAGATTTCTTATATTATTGTCCACAAACAAGTGTTGTGTATTTCTATATATCCCGCCTAAGGGCCTTACAACTGTTTGATTTTATCATCAGGTACTAGGGCGAACAAGATTTTTGAAGACCACTACTGTGGAGAGAGTGGGAAGCCGATGCTATGGTGGTGTTGGGATACGGGTGGGCTACATTAGCGCAGATTAAAAATTTTCTACCGCGTAAACTAGGAAGTCATGCGAGTAAGAGATCATGGATCCTTACCACTAGACGCGCAGTACAACGAAAGTAGGGTTGAAGCAGCCGATTCAACTAAGAGCGCGTCGGTGTAGCGGTAGTAGTCGAACGTCCTCCGTCCAAACGTCTTCTCCTCATGATTATCTCGATCAGCGCCGCAGTCACAATAGCGCATCTACCGAACTCCACACGTCCAGGGATGGAGCGCCGTGCGTTGATGTGTTAGCACCAGCGTGCACGACAGGGGATACGAGAGGTGGCGGCTAGGGTTTCGACATGTGTGTTTTCGGGATACATCTCTCAGCCCCCGCACCTCTCCTTATATAGCCTCCAATCGATCCATATCCGATACGAGTAAAGATTGAATCCCACTCGGAAACTATCATCTGACCCCCTTATCGTTCCAGCCAATTAAGTGTGTGATCCTGTAGGTTCATATGTATTTGGTCATGAGCCGAAAACTCCTTTTCGGCCCATAAGTCAGTAGCGGCCCCTAACAGGACATAACGACTCCCAAACACATATAAAGATCATATCAGACGAAGCTATATAGTGCTTATGTACCGATCCCTTTTCCTCATGATATTAGATCGAACGCAAGCCGAGAAACGTGCCATCCTATGATAGCTCGATCCTTCACTCAAATATGTAGTGTATTACTCAGTTGTGATTGACTCATCAACCACATTTGGCATGGTCGTGCACCTTTTTAATCCAACCACATCGAGGGACCCAGAGATATCACTAATATTCCTCCTCATGTTTCATAGATAACTCGAAAGCTACCTTTATTACCACCTAGTTATGGAGTAATGTTTGATAACCCCTAAGTAAACTATTACAAATGTAGGAAACAATGACGACATCAAGTCTAAGGATCCTACATACACTATGTATGAGACCAACTTATGACACTTAAGAATATAACAACTCTCGCAGTATCTCATGATGGGTCAATCCAACATTATGTTCTCTAACACGTGTCTACATTATTGATTTGATATCTCATATCCATGATCCGTGAAACATGATCATCAATCAATACATGTACTGATCTATAAATCATAATCGTCCCACATAATGATATAAGATCAGGGATAATTTAGAATAACATCAAAACATGAATAAAGAGTTTCACGAACAAGTCACATACTTGTTGATCAATACAAAAGATATTTATTCAAGGGACAAAATAACATTTTATTCAAATATTCATAAATATAGAAGTGATACAATCATCTTCATGATTGCCTCTAGGACATATCACTAACATGCGGGTGGTTGGGAAGCTGGCAAACAGCATGCTTCCAATAACTCCAATAGCGACTGGAAGTGCTGTGAGAACTTGCTTGGTATCCTCCGATGGTATTGGATAGAAGCAGGACACCACATTTTGGTGAAACAGGGCGATTGCCACGAAAATCATTGATGAAACAATTGCATGGACAAAATCTAGAATTTGTACCCTGTATTCCACTACAGCATGTGGATCAAGAGGAGCTCCACCATCTATGACCCACAATGTCTTGAACGTGGCAAACCCATATTGAAGGACCGAAATGGCAACAGAGGGGGGTGAATGGTGCCTTAAAAAATCCTCTCCTAGTATTCAGCCTCTTCTTTTTCTCCTATAGCTAAAAAGCAATGAAGTCAAAGAAACAAGACTTAAGAAAAGATAACCGAAACCACAGCCGAAAGACGAAGTCGTAAAATCCAGAGAAACGTGGTCGTAAGAAAATTGCTGTGATCGTAATCGACAAAGACGTTGGTCGACACCGCTCACCAATAATCGAAACCAAGAAAACGGTGATCGTAAGCGATCGGCGAAGTCGTGAGATCAAGACCACGGTTGTAATCGGCAAGTCGAAAGAACCAATGTAATGTGGTCGGAACTGGAACTCGCTATGGTCGTAAATCAGAAGGCCAGAGCTGCCGTGCAGAGAATCCCACTGTGGTCGAAAACCAAAAAGAGACCGCACAAGAATTCTTGTTTTGTGGCGCGACGACAGCAGAGCAAGAATTTGAAGAACTTTTGCTCGAGATCCAAACCACATGAAACTTGAAACCTAGCAAGTAAGAGATCTCTAGAAGTGAAATTACCAAGAACAACAGAGATCTAAGCAATGGTGAGAGAACAACCCAAAGTCAAAAACTGAAACAGAGGGCTCCAGGCGGCAGCACCACAGAACTCGGTTTTCTACTGATTTCACTTTTGCTCTCAGGAAAGATCTTGGCAAGCAGCCGTAAAACAACTTCCCAGTTCTGAGCAAGTGAAACACAGCCCAGCTCTTAAAGAAAACACATATGATAGTAAGAACAGAGAGACGTCAAACAGATCAAACAAATCATCTCAAGAACATAAAACTAGAAAGATACAGAGAGATGAATCCAATCTTTTCTATTGATCATGGAGGTTTCTCTGACCACCCCACGGGAGGACAAGCTCTAACCCTAGAGCGAACACACAGATACTCCCATGGGAGGGAGAGGCGGCTGCCTCTAAGGCCCAGCTGGCCAACTCAAGTCTAACACTTGCCTCCCCTCTCCCTTTTATAGGCTCACACGCGAAACTTGACCTAATGGATCCATACATTAGTCCACACTGGGGATAACCCAGTAAACCCCACCTAACACCGTGTTTTAACACTCACTTTGCCCGCTAACTCAAATGCTTTGCTCGCTATCCCAACAGACCCGCACTTTGCCCGTTAGCGCCAACCGAATCCACTTCTTTTTCATCAACTTCTCGGTGCTTTACGGAGGGATGACTTCCTTTGCGACTTTGACATTTCTCCAAAATGCCCCTCCACGCCTCCCCGTCCACGCTTGCAACCACCTCGCAAGACTAGGTCTCCTTCGGCTTTCCACGGTCGCTCGGACCCCGACACCACCGTGTCTCGTCCCGACCATCCTAGCCTCGCTGACCTATCTCCAACCGGCTGCACCAGCTCCGGTTCCTCATCAGCCACCTTGAGCTCCAAGTCTTCTTTAGCTTCACCCACTGCTCGGACCTCAACATCCCCATGTCTAGTCCCGACCACTCCAAGCCTCACTAAGACTTGTCTCCAAGATCATGCAACCGACCGATCGGACCTCCGACTCCTCCAGAGTCTAGTCTCGGTCTATTCACGGACACGACCGCACCCAACCTCCCGACCGTCGGACCTCGGCTCCCCCGAGCCTAGTCCCGGTCCTCCTCGTTGTTGCCCGTCGTTCTCGGCTCTGGCAGTCCAGCCCGGTTCCTCGTCTCCCGGCCGCAACCACCTCACCACCTCGATCATCTTTCGGCGTCTCCGACCGTCGGACCTCAACACCTCCGTGCCTAGTCCCGGTCCTCCCACGCCTCACCATGAAATAGCTCAAGTCCTGCACCACACGACAAGCAAACCATCACATAGCACCGCTCAAACCAACAAAACAGACTGCACTGACTCAGAGCTCACACCTTTTCCTCGAGAATAGACTGCAACAAGACCTGTCAAAATGACGAACCAACAAGTCCACAAGGTCCACGACTGCACCACAAACCCATACGACCAAATCCCAGTGAAATCGACCACAAAATGAGGTCATACGACCGGTTCCAATGACTCCAACCGACCACGGTCTTTCTGCCGCTAACGTGGTCGATGCTCGAGCGCCACAACGTGGTCGAGTCACCGAACGCTCAATCGTGGTCGAACCTGCTCGCACCACGCACACCAAGTTTCATCATGGTCAAGTCCTCCGACTTCCCAACATGGTCGTGGCCCCGAGTGCCCAACGTGGTCGACGCTCCCAAGCGCCAACGTGGTCGTAAACCACGGCGCCGACTTCCGATCAAGACCAACGCGGTCGAAACTTCACAACGTGGTCGTAAATGACCCCGAGGCCTCCGACCATGGCCAACGTAGCCGTAGACTCCACAACGTGGTCATAAACTACTCTACCGGTACTGATTCGCTCAACGTGGTCGTATAGCCTTCCGACCACCGTCAGTACTCGAACGCCGCTCGGTGGCTTCCGATTCCCACCAACGTGGTCGTATGCTCCTCGGTGGCTCTCGACCACGGCCAATGTGGTCGACGCCCCGGTGAGTCCCGATTTGCGACAACATGGTTGTACGCCGTCCGACCGCTCCCGACCACGGACAAAGTGGTCGAAGACGCCACAACGTGGTCGTAAACGACCCGAGAGACTTCCGATCACTGCCAAACTGGTCGCACGCATGTTTTTCAGCTTCTGACCGACTCCAATGTGGTCGTATAGCTTCGGTTGAATGCCTTTTATCCTTCTCCCATACCTTAATGCATTCTCCCATTTTAATGCCTTTTGCACCCCTTAATGCCTTTTTCTACCATTCTCCCCTTTTGGCAATAAAGTCATCAAGATGCAAGGAAGAAAAATAGAGCATGAAAGAAATGGGTGATCAAAATTAATTCATTTTAAGCAAAAGGAGCCATGAAGATTATCTAAAGTGACTTCACGTAAAATTATACCAAGCCATAAACGGTGACAATGCTATCTAGATCATAACAAACCATGTATTGCCAAGCTCAAGCCAAATAAGTCATGATCTTTAAATTAAATGGTTTGATTAGCATGTCGAGTCACTCAAGATTATAGTCTAGAAGAAGGTATCCAATCGTGAGTCAAGCCATGTCAATATTCTAAGTGAAACCAAGAAGCTATCGTTGAGTCAATTTTAGAGTGCTATAAGTTCAAAATGAGACATTTTGTTCAAGCACTAGATATCACAAGTAATTCACTACTTGTAGTACTTTGGATACCACTTGTAGAATACTTGTAGTGAGCAAAATTAGCACATTTGGTACTTTTTATAAATTAATGGTTGGTTCCAACCATTTTTCACAAAGATTTGTTTTCTTAACCATGTGCTAGATCTCAAGCCTTATGCGACCACTCCAAGCAATAAGCTTAAAGAGGTGATCTTGGTCATCCAAAACTCCCCCTGAGTTCATGCCTAGTGCAATGGCAAGCCGTCTCATGAGAAAGAATTGGTGAGATCAGTTTTTTCGCACAAAAGAGATCTTTTTGCATTTACTTTAGTTAGTTCATGAACAAAGAGTTAAAACTTAACTCATGCATCACTAATGAACTAACTTAGCTCAATCTAAACCTCAAAAATAGATTCAAGACTCAACTTAGCCTATTCGACATGGCTCGAATCAAGAGAGGATCACTAAAGCCGACTATTCACAAGATTGAACAAGACATGATTTGATTCAAGTTGTTCACATTTAATTAAGCTAGTATGGCAAGAGCTAAGCAACACATAGAAGGGCATGATAAATCAAGCTATCACAAGACATGGCAAGATATAAATCATGATATCATGTCACATAAAGATAATATTCAGGGCTCCAAAGACTGTACAGGCATTCATGTGAATGTTACGCACTATGGGACAAAAGAATGCACGCGAGATGAACTCCCCCTGAAAAATAGCCCGATCAGACAGAAAGGCTCCAACCCCCCTAGAGAAGGCAAAAAGAGAAGAACCAGGAAATTTGGCACAAAATCCAGAAAGAGAAGGTTCTAGCTCAAAGAGGTGATTCCCAAACACATCCTATCCTCATGGTCTCTAGTCTATAACCTCATACCACGGGGCAAAAAGCACACTATGTCAATGCAAAAGACTCTAGTGGCCAAGAAAAAGTTCAACCTAGGTAGAAGAGAATCCTAGAGAACCAAAGCCCAAACTAGGTAGTAAATAATCCTAGAGAACCATTTGGATGTGAGGTGTGAATGAGACAACATCACCTAGAGTTGTTCCTGTCTAACCAATCGGACCCTTCCTCCCACTAGAACAGATTATACTATGCAAAGCCAAGTGGAGGGAAGCAAAACACTAAAAGATCATAAGGGATCAAACCTCTGTCTCAGTCACTCGGCAGACAGTCGTGGTCGTAGATGAGTTCTTAGTTGAGTCATCCGGATCGAGGTCGGAGATGAGCCCCAATCGTGTCGTAGTCGCACCCTGGTCGTGGTCGAAAATGATTCCGGAGTCGCGATCGATACCGAGTCTAGACCGTGGTCGTAGACGGGTCTGAACAGTGGTCGAAGTCTGTTTAGTCGAGAGTCCAGACCGTGGTCGTCGCGTCTTGGCGGTAGTTAAAGTCGCGTTCGGATCATGGTTAAATACAAAACCAGACGATGGTCGAAGTCGTGTTTGGTGTGGTTGAAGTGGTGTTCAGCTCATGGTCGTGTACAAGTCCGATGCAGTGGCAATCAAGACCACGAACCGGTCAGAGGCTGATCCAGTCTCCCCCTCACATTCATGACCTGTAGTTCAACCATAGGGACGATCGGTGTCCTAGTACTAGGGTAAATGATATACAACATGGAACCAAGATTGAGACAAATGATAACAACAAGTAGCATCACTAGTATTAAAGACATAGAACACATGAGAACACGCACCGCCACAAGCTCAATCTAGCCCTCAACAAAAGCATCTAGAGTAGCAAGCCTAGAGCCACCAAATACTAGAAGAAGCTTGTGACCTAACCACAAATCTCATGATATCTAAGCATAAGCACGACTAATACTACAAAGATGTTGTACAGTTTATTTCATGCCAAAACTTAAATGAATAAGATCAAGATATACATGTATCACAATGAATCACAACCATACACATAGCGGTGTGAGAAGATCACAGTATATGCTAGCATGGATAAAAGCATGTATAATAGAAAATATACAAAGGCATGAATAAACGCAGATCATGACACGTAGAAACTATCCAAGATATACCCAAGCTCATACTGTCCATACATATGCATACATCATGTAGACATACAACATGACAAATCAAAATCATGAAAAGTATGCTAACATGTATAAATAATGATGAATGAACATAAGGAGCAAGATGTGAACCATGATAGATACTACAGAGCACAAGGTCATGATGATACTTGACTTCTAATACACACATTCTACTTAGCTCATGAAGTCAAGTCAAAGCTTAAGCATCTAACAAATACAACAAGGTACATGGATACTTAAGCAACATACACATAAAGGCATGACATGAAAGCATTGAGAGAAAAACATGCCAGTATGGAACAAGTGAGCGCATGAACAAGCACAACATGCCAATTATGGTCAAACATGAGTATAAGGGCATGAGGGTATAAAGTAGCTCACAAAGTAGGTGGAGACGCCAAACATGAAGGTACATGCCTTTTGGAGGCCATGAAGTGGAGAACCAACAAATGTTCTAGTCACGTGATGAAGCAGAAGACTAAAACCTCAATAAATCCCATGTTCTCCAACAAGCGTCTTGATATCTAAAAAAGAACGAAAATGCCCAAGTCTTGAATCCTAAAGGGTTAGTAGACATGTACTTGGGAATTCAAGACTTGACACACTCGCACTAGAAGTATGCAAGTTATCATGATGCAATGGATGGTTCATGCAAGAAAATCGATCCTAGAGGCACACCGCAAGTGGACAACTCAACAAGTGAAACAAGTTCCAACTCCGAAGAAGCGGTGAATACCTAACTTGAAAGCACCAAGAAGAGAACCAACAAAAGCACCAAAGAAACTCACAACTTCTCCTTTCGTAGATGCGCACCTCGTTTGGGCGAACAAGGTCCATCATTTGAGAAAGCAGAAACCCTTCCTCGACAAGACGCGGAGAAAGATCAAAATCTAAAGAAACAAGTCCGCGATGTCAAAAATGTCCATCCTTCTCACAAAATGAGCAATGGTGCAAGTGTCTACTACAAGACATGATCCAAAAGCACCATCCTTACTCAAAAAGAGAAATCCCTTGGACCAACCGAGAAGAGCCGACAAGAAATGCACCAGCCAAGAATAGGAGCATCTAAGCACAAGGCACAAGTGCTTAACAAAAGAATTATGCTCGCTCTCAGAAACGATCATTGCACTCCTCTCCTCAAAGTATTTTCACCATCTCGCCGAAATCGAGCCTCTTGTCTCAAAGGACATCATTGGCAAAACACCCACAATAAGACGCAAAGAAAAGCTCACAAGATTCCCCGCTAGTTGCCATGCTCAAGAGACCGGTTAAGATCTATGAAGAAGAGCTAACAAGCTCGATACCAATTGAAGGACCGAAATAGCAAGAGGGGTGAATGGTGCCTTAAAAAATCCTCTCCTAGTATTCAGCCTCTTCTTTTTCTCCTATAGCTAAAAAGCAATGAAGTCAAAGAAACAAGACTTAAGAAAAGATAACCGAAACCACAGCCGAAAGACGAAGTCGTAAAATCCAGAGAAACGTGGTCGTAAGAAAATTGCTGTGATCGTAACCGACAAAGACGTTGGTCGACACCGTCACCGAATAATCGAAACCAAGAAAAGCGGTGATCGTAAATCGGCGAAGTCGTGAGATCAAGACCACGGTTGTAATCGGCAAGTCGAAAGAACCAATGAATGTGGTCGGAACCGGAACTCGCTATGGTCGTAAATCGAAGGCCGAGCTGCTGCAGAGAATCCCACCGTGGTCGAAAAACCAAAACAGAGGCGCACAAGAATTCTTGCTTTGTCGGGCGCACGACCGCAGAGCAAGAATTTGAAGAACTTTTTGCTCAGAGATCCAAACCACATGAAACTTGAAACCTAGCAAGTAAGAGATCTCTAGAAGTGAAATTACCAAGAACAACAGAGATATAAGCAATGGTGAGAGAACAACCCAAAGTCAAAAACTGAAACAGAGGGCTCAGCGGCAAAGACTACGAACTCGGTTTTCATCGATTTCACTTTGCTCTCGGGAAAGATCTTGGCAAGCAGTAAAACAACTTCCCGTTCGAGCAAGTGAAACACAGCCCAGCTCTTAAAGAAAACACATATGATAGTAAGAACAGAGAGACGTCAAACAGATCAAACAAATCATCTCAAGAACATAAAACTAGAAAGATACAGAGAGATGAATCCAATCTTTTCTATTGATCATGGAGGTTTCTACAGCCACTCCCCCTGGGAGGACAAGCTCTAACCCTAGAGCGAACACACACAGATACTCCCATGGGAGGGAGAGGCGGCTGCCTCTAAGGCCCAGCTGGCCAACTCAAGTCTAACACTTGCCTCCCCTCTCCCTTTTATAGGCTCACACGCGAAACTTGACCTAATGGATCCATCCATTAGTCCACACTGGGGATAACCCGTAAACCCCACCTAACACCAGGTTTTAACACTCACTTTGCCCGCTAACTCAAATGCTTTGCCTGCTATCCCAACAGACCCGCACTTTGCCCGTTAGCGCCAACTGAATCCACTTCTTTTCTGTCAACTTCTCGTGTGCTTTACGGAGGGCTTCCTTTGCGCTTTGACATTTCTCCAAAATGCCCCTCCACGCCTCCCCGTCCACGCTTGCAACCACCTCGCAAGACTAGGTCTCCTTGGCTTTCCTCGGTCGCTCGGACCCCGACACCACTGTGTCTCGTCCCGACCATCCTAGCCTCGCCAGACCTATCTCCAACCGGCTGCACCAGCTCCGGTTCCTCATCAGCCACCTTGAGCTCCAAGTCTTCTTTAGCTTCACCCAGTCGTTCTGGACCTCAACATCCCCCATGTCTAGTCCCGACCACTCCAAGCCTCACTAAGACTTGTCTCCAAGATCATGCAACCGACCGATCGGACCTCAGACTCCTCCGAGTCTAGTCTCGGTCTATTCCACGGACACGATCGCACCCAACCTCCTGACCGTCTGGACCTCAGCTCCTCCCTGAGCCTAGTCCTGGTCCTCCTCGTTGTTGCCCGTCGTTCTCAGCTCTGGCAGTCCAGCCCGGTTCCTCCTCTCGGCCGCAACCACCTCACCGACCTCGATCATCTTTCGGCGTCTCCGACCGTCGGACCTCAACACCTCCGTGCCTAGTCCCGGTCCTCCCACGCCTCACCATGAAATAGCTCCGAAGTCCTGCAGCCACACAGACAAGCAAACCATCACATAGCACCGCTCAAACCAACAAAACAGACTCTGCACAGCTCAACAGAGCTCACACCTTTTCCTCAGAGAATAGACTGCAACAAGACCTGTCAAAATGACGAACCAACAAGTCCACAAGGTCCACGACTGCACCACAAACCCATACGACCAAATCCCAGTGAAATCGACCACAAAATGAGGTCATACGACCGGTTCCAATGACTCCAACCGACCACGGTCTTTCTGCCGCTAACGTGGTCGATGCTCGAGCGCCACAACGTGGTCGAGTCACCGAACGCTCAATCGTGGTCGAACCCTGTTCAGACCACGTACACCAAGTTTCATCATGGTCGAAGTCCTCCGACTTCCCAACATGGTCGTGGCCCCGAGTGCCCAACGTGGTCGACGCTCCCAAGCGCTCAACGTGGTCGTAAACCCTGGCGCCGACTTCCGATCAAGACCAACGCGGTCGAAACTTCACAACGTGGTCGTAAATGACCCTGGAGGCCTCCGACCATGGCCAACGTAGCCGTAGACTCCACAACGTGGTCATAAACTACTCGGCTGGTACTCGAATTCGCTCAACGTGGTCGTATAGCCTTCCGACCACTGTCAAAGTACTCGAACGCCGCTCGGCTGGCTTCCGATTCCCACCAACGTGGTCGTATGCTCCTCGGCTGGCTCTCGACCACGGCCAATGTGGTCGTACGCCGCCCGGCTGAGTCCTGATTTGCGACAACATGGTTGTACGCCGTCCGACTGGCTCCCGACCACGGACAAAGTGGTCGAAGACGCCACAACGTGGTCGTAAACGACCCGAGAGACTTCCGATCACTGCCAAACTGGTCGTACGCATGTTTTTCGACCGACCGACTCCAATGTGGTCGTATAGCCGGTTGACTTGGACCATGGCCAAAACAGTCGTACTCCCTTCTGGTGCCCTTCGACCATGCCCAAAGTGGTCCTATACGCTTTAAAGTGGTCTGCCGACCATTTCTCAAAGCTTGTGACTTTGCAAAGATAGCTCAAACCTCAAAAATCAAACTCAATCTTTCTAGATCAAGAGTCAATTACTCATCACAACCATGGGGTGACCTCCACATGGTCTCATACATATCGTACTTTTCCTTTCTAATCCCTGAAGCTATTTGTGAAGCTGAGAACAAAGCAGGACGGTGCACAGAGGACCACGAGCCCTCCTGCCATCATTTGATTCATGCGCAGCGCCTCATTTTGCCAGGGTTGGAGCCAGAAGCTGGAAAGCAGCACATCACATGATGGAAGGAGTTTGGCGAGGTGTGCGGTGCTCTGGTATGTCTGGCCGATTGCTTTCTGCATGGGTAGGGGCAGATTTGGGCCCATGGCAGCATGGGCTTCAGTCTAGGGTGTGAAAAAAATTACTAGTGTATAGTCCAGATAATTTTAGCCTAGTCCGGGATATAAATCATGTAATTTAGCCCATGTTATTCCTAATTCTCAGCCTTCTTCCCACGAATCGAGCCCATTTAAAATCCTGGCACATTCCCTCCCTCCCCCTCTAGCGCTTCCGATATAGCCCAAGCCCACATCCCTTCAACCCTAGCGCCCCCTCTCCCGTCTCCCCATCTCCTAGAGCAAGTCTCCTAGGCCCCGGCCACCGGCTTCTGGGTCTTCATCTTCTCGCCGTCTTGCACATCCTCATGCGCCGTGCCGCCGCCGACGACATCCTCCGCCCTCCCCTCGCGCCCTCACGGCTCTCGTGCTGGCCGGCGGCAAGGCCCCTCCCCTTGGGCTCGCTGCTTGCGTGCTGGCCGATGCTTGGGGCCCGACGGCAAGCCCCCTCGTCCCCTCAGCCTCTCGGCAGCTCAGGCCCTCCCCTTGATGCCATGCATGATCTTATAGTCCTCCTGTGAGTACGAATCATGAATGCAATTGCTAATTTCAATCTCTAATCTCTCTATGAGTTAGTATGAATTTCGCTATTTGAGTATTTGACAATCAGTGAATTGTGAATCAAAAAATCAAAATCATATGAGTATGAATTTATAGCAGCTAGCCAATAGTCCATTTCTCTTCTATGAAAATATATACCGTACCTGTTAGAGTCTGTTATGTCTGTGGGAAATGTTAATGCTTATTTATGAAAGTTTTATGTGGGAAGAAATGTGCTTTATACATTCTACGGTGCCAAACAAACTGAGTCTTTGGCACTCCATGTTAAAACTCTGGTTTTTAGAGTTGTGCCTTATAACATCATGGTGACATTGTTTACTGATTAAGTAGCTGGCTAGCTGTTGAACCGATGTTTTGAGTTCATGCTGATTTGCAGTTAGTCTGAATTTGACTATTTTAGTATTTGACAATCAGTGAATTATGAATTTGAAAATCAAAATTATTTGTGTATGAATTATTTCGATTTCATTTGTGAATCAAACATTGATGTTATTATAATTTACTATATGTAGGACATTAGGACAATCAGATTTAGAAAATTTAGAAACACAATATGAAGAGGATAAAGATGTTGTCATCCTATTTTTCAGCACAGACCAACCAATCCACTCCAGAAACAGTAGCAACCGGAGGTAGTCACACTGAGCAAATTAATCTCCATGTTGTACTTAATCCGGATGATATTGTTGGTGATCCGGGACTTCGAAAACCAATTGAGGAGTTAGATGTGGATATTGGGGATACTGCTAGAAGGGAGTATTTGCAATTGGGTCTATGACAACCAATTGGTCATAAATTTCCACGAAAAGAGTTTGGAAATCAAAAGAGGAGATTTCAAGAATCATGGTTCAAAAGGTATAACCATGATTCTTGAAATATTTATTGTGGTGCATGACCAAATTATTTCTTGTTCTACTCCTACTATTGATGAAGAGATGGAAGAAATAATGGGCTAAGACAGAGAACAAATCTTTGCTATTTAGGTATTTAAATTGTATGTCTATCGACTACAATGCTATATCGCTATATTATGACACTTAATATGTTTTATATTGAAGCAATCTAGAATTATGATGTCATTTATGCATTTTTGAACTACTTTAGAATACCATAATGTGGGTATAAAAACTACAATATTAGATGTGGGTATAAAAACTACGACATTAGCAGGGGCAGAACCAGCCCAAGCCCTGGGCTGGGCCAGCTGCTCTTGGGCTGACTTTTAGGCTAACTCTATTTTTTTTGTAATTTTTCATGAATTTTGCATGTGCTTTGGTTGTCAGGCCTCGGGCTACAGCCCAGATAGCCCGAGGTTTGTTTCCGCCACTGGACATTAGTTACTTAAAGTTCAGCCCGAGGTATGATGCAATTCTAGATCCACTACTGTGCATGGGGCTCGTGCTCTTGGTGCTATCAGCTCTGTTTGACAAGAGGGGTTGCCTCTGATCCTGCTGCAATTCCACGTTGGGGTGTGGAGCAGCAATTGTTGCTGCCCTCGCCGTTTGCTTCGTTCTAACAAGTCTGGGGGGATCTCATACTAGAGGAGAGAAGTCGGGGATTCTACCAATGGAATGGAAGGGGTTCAAGATGTCAGCTGAATGATCGACCGGACAGAGACTAGGGCAGCTTTTGAAGCGAAGGATGGTGGTGGTCGGTTTGTGTTTGCTGTCCATATTGGATGCCTTGTAAGAGAAAGGGTGCAAAACTGAAACAAGCTAGGAGTTTAAGGCGTGCTTAAGTGGACAGTCATGCCTTTTGGCTTTATTTTCCTCGCCTGGAATTTGGACATTGTCAAGAACCAAAAAATGAAGGACAAGAGGCTCAATCTCGCCTCCAAATCCTGAATCCATCCTTCTGTGCCTTGTACGGCGATGCAACTGCAATAACCATTACCCATCGCGATCCGTTTAATCAAATGCGCAGCTCTTCCAATTGATTTGTGCGTGTGTCGCCGATGCTCGGTAGAAGATTATGATGCCAAAAACGAAGACAGGAAGATTATGATGTCTTTTTACTGTGTCCTGATGTACACCGATGTACATCTTAATTATAGCCTATGCGAAAATTATATATCAGTCTCTCCTTTTTTTTTCTTTGGAGAATACGATGAGATTAAAGCGTTTTTTTTTTAAATTTACTAATCTGTTTCCCTAGCTGTCTTCTTCAATCAATAGCATGCAACTCGATACATTGACCCATGTTTTTCTTTCTTTCTGTAAATTACGACAGGGTAAAAGGCCAGGAAGGCATCTCATCCAAAACAAAGAAGTCGTTACAAGCCAAAAATGGCCTGATCTCACCTCATAGATGAAAAGCCCAGACCAAAACTACTGGCCATACTGGTACAACATTCAAAGCAATAATTCAGACAAAAACATGCATAAAGGATGATTGGAACAAACCACATTAGGCTCCGACAGGTAAAATGCTTTTCTTCGGACAAAACCCCTGCAAGTGGCCTAGCTGCTCCTCCGAGCTGCTTTGCTGTAAAGTTGCCAATGATCAGAGACGACAGCATACGGCTTTAATCATGTGATTCCTAGCTTCTTTTCATCCTTCTTGCATCTTGATGGCATGATCATGCACGAAACTTTAGTTTAGACAATCATCTAATAAAGGATCTTATTCTTATATGTGCGCATCAAATTTAATCCTCAGCTTAACTCATTATTTTCACGCACACGCAAAAAGAAAACTTACCGACTTACCGTAATTTTTCCTTTATTGTTTACTAGGCAAATTCGAGTTTAGTTGTTCGTAGTAGGTTGTATCACGCATGATTACATCGATTTCAATTAGGTATCTGCATTCTATCATCGGAATTCAGAAGCAAGCCCGGTATCACTGTCACATGAAGCAACATCCGTTCTATCTCTTTAAGGTAGATACACTACTGCAGAAAGCCTAATACTAAACGTCACATCATAGACGATTTTCAAAAACTATCAGTATTACATATAATTACAGACGATTTTAGTTTATAGACCGTCTATGTTGCTGCCAGCAATAAAAACTGTCTGTAAAGAGAAAATATCACAGACGGTTCACGGTGAAAACTGTCTATGAAGTATCATAGATAGTTAGTAACAAGAACCATCTGTGATATTACCACATATCACAGATGTTTTTTTGTTTGAACCGTCTGTGATACTTCACAGATGGTTTTTAATAAAAACCATCTATGATGATTACAAACTGTCTTTAAAGTATCAAAAACCGTCTGTGATAATTCCACAATATTAATTGCTCGTAGACCCGTCGACCCTCTGTCTTAAATTTCAGATCTAGTCTGCTGCTTTGAGCTGTAGGCGGGGCTTTAAGGTGGCTATTTGGTAAAATGAGACTATTTGGCAAGAGTGGTGTAGATCCATTCATTTCTTGACTGTCTATGGTTAGTAATTTGTTCCTAAATATATTATAATTTAAATCTATAGTTTTTGTTTGAAAGAAGAATTGAAGATGTTTTAGATTGAGCTAACTTGATGTAGAGAAAAAACTATTCACATCTAGTATGATTTATAGTTTAGTCAATTCATAATCTATTTCTATTTAATTCAATTTAATTAATTATTCTTGGTATATATAGCTATTTACTTACAAAACATGCGCAAAACCATTCATACTGTTATATGTGTAATGTAGGACCGAAGCTAGATATACACTGGGAACTGTGTAAGTGAAGAGTACATTAATGGCGTGTCTACTTTTCAAGAGCTGCCGAGGATAATATGTTGAATAAGGGGGTGGAATATATGTACTGTACATGTATTGACTATGATAATCTAAAGATGTTTAAGAACCGAACGCAGATTGAAGCACACTTGATTCGAAGTGGTTTCAAAAAAGGTATGCACGTTGGACCAGTCATGATGAAAAGTATATTACACAGGAAGGTAGTAATAATGACATCGCCGATGAAGTCAATGATATGCCACTAGATAATGTCGGTTATGGTTCTGATTCGGATAGGCTACATGATAATAATCTAGATTAGATGCTTCGCGATGCAGAAGGGAACTATGATGAAAAAGAGTATGTTAAATTCTGGGGCTTGATGGAGGACCCGGAGAAACCTTTTTTCACGTGCTGCAAGTCAAAGTACACGAGGTTGTCAGCTATGCTTGAACTGCTGAAATTGAAAGCAACCAATAGTTGGTCCGACAAGAGTTTCACAGAACTATTAGGTCTTTTAGCGGATATGCTTTCGGAGTGAAACGAGTTGCCCAAAATCACCTACAAAGCTAAGAAGGTTATTTGTCCATTGTAAATGAAAGTAGAAAGAATACATAAATGTCCAAACGACTGTATCATCTACCGTAAAGAGTATGTAAACATGCATGTATGTTCGATGTGCAACGCCTGCCGATACAATCGTAAGAATTAATCAGATGACGGCGAGAAAATAGAGGTGAAGAGAGCACCTCCTATTAAGGTGGTATGGTATCTTTCTATAATTTTCCGTTTGAAGCAGTTTTTTGCGAATCCAAAGGAGGCAAAACTACTGTGTTGGCACTCGGAGGAGCGTAAAAAAGGATGTAATGCTATGACACCTTGCTAATTCCGTCCAATAGAGAAATATCGATAGGAGGTTTGCAGACTTCGGTGCAGATTCACGGAATATTAGGTTCGGATTGAGTACAAATGGAATGAATCTTTTTGGTAATATGGACAGCCGACACAGTACTTGGCATGTGACTCTCTGCATCTACAATCTTCCCCCTTGGTTGTATATGAGGCGAAAGTATATTTTGTTGTCGATACTTATCCAAGGGCCGAAGTAACCTAAGAATGATATTGATGTGTACTTAGCACCATTGGTGGAAGATCTAAAAATACTGTGGATCGAAGGGGTACATGTATGTGATGCGTACAAACGAGAGAACTTCACTTTATACTCCTTGTTGTTCTACACCATAAATGATTATCCTACCCTTCCTAACCTGTCGGGCCAGAGTACAAAAGGGGCCAAAACTTGTACTCACTGCTTAAATAATATCGAGAGTGTGTGGCTAAAGCACTCGCGCAGAACCATGTACATGCATCACTGTAGGTTCCTTTGGAGGGCTCACTCATACCGCAGGATGAAGAAATAATTCGATGGAGAGGAGAACAGTTTAGCTCCAAGGAATTTAAGCGAAAAAGAGATCTATGGTATGGTTAAGGATTTATGTGTTGTGCTTGGAAGGGGACATAAATCGACGACCCGTGAGAAGAACGTCTGGAAGAAGAGATCAATATTTTTGGAATTACCTTATTGGGAGCACCTAGAAATTCATCACTGTATCGACATCATGCACATAGAGAAGAATGTATGTGACAGTTTGATTGGTCTCTTACTGAACATTTGTGATAAAACAAAGGATAGTGTCAATGCACGACTTAACTTAGTTGATATGGACATCAGGCCTGAGTTCGCACCGACAAAGACTGATAAAGGATGAACTTACCTTCCCCCTACTTGTTACACTCTGTCCAAGGCCAAGAGAACTGAACTTTGACAGTACTTGCACGGTGTGAAAGTTCTGTCTAGTTACTCCGCCAACATGAAGAAACTTGTTTCGATGGAATATTTGAAGTTAATTGGTATGAAGTCTCATGATTGTCATGTGCTGATGACACAGATGCCCCCTATTGCAATTAGTAGTATTTTGCTTATCAAGGTCCGAGAGACAATCATGAGACTGTATTATTTCTTTAACACAATTGCTCAGAAGGTCATCGATCCCGAAAGACTAGATGATTTGTAAGACGATGTGGTGATGACTCTATGTTATCTTAAGATGTATTTTCCTTCATCGTTTTTCGATATCAAGGTCCATCTCATTGTTCACATTGTGTGAGACATAAAAATATGCGACTCTGTATTCCTACGTAGCATGTACACATTTGAGAGGTTCATGAGAATTTTCAAGTCCTATGTACGGAATCGATCAGGACAGTATCGTTGAAGGTTATGCAACCAAAGTGGCCATTCAGTTCTGTGTTGATTACATGGCTCAGGTCGAACCAATAGGTGTGCCTTGATCTCGCCATGAGGGGAGGCTCAAGGGTATTGGGACCATCGGAAGGAAAGCAATCACTCTAGATATGGATACGTATGCTCAAGCCCATTTCACGGTCTTGCAACACATGACTAAAGTGTCCCCGTATATCGACCAGCACAAGGACGTACTTTAGTAACAAAATCTGGAGCAGCCAGATGTTTGAATCATGAGACAACACAATAGTCGATTCAACCAATAGTTGAAGGAGCGACTCGCTAGAAGCTCGTCAAGTGATATGCTGACATGTTTAGCAAAAGAGCCAATATTTACAGTTGTGACATGGCAAGGATATGACATAAATAGGTACACATTCTATACGTAGTCTCAGGATGTAAAGAGCACAAATCAGAACAATGGTGTCCGCATAGATGTGTTAATTATCGATGGGTTGAGAAGCTCCTACTATGGGTTCATAGAGGAGATTTGGGAGCTCGACTACGTGCTTTTCAAGATCTCCTTGTTTCGGTGCCGTTGGGTCCATCTCCCACAGATGAAGGTCGACAAGTATGGTGTTACTACCGTTGACCTGAAACATGTCGGATACAAAGACACACTATTCGTACTCACTAACCAAGTTGTTCAAGTTTTCTATCTTACCGACTAGGCAAGTAAGAAGCACCACATAGTTCTTCATAAAAAAGGAGGATTATTGAAGTTCAAAATATAGTGGATGATGAAGAATACAATCAATTCAATGAGTTGCCTCCTTTCGAAAACGACATAAGGGTCGAGAAAGAATAACGTGACAAAACTAGCTATATATGCGTTGATTATCATGAAGGGCTAATTTTAAAGGAAATAAGCAAGTGGAATGATGAATGAAATATTTATGTGGCATATGTTATGTATTTGAATTTATATATGTGTCTGGGAATATGTGATATATATATGTGAATTTGCATACATGTATATAAGAATGTGTGATATATATATATATATATATATATATATATATATATATATATATATATATATATATATATATGTGAATTTGCATTCATGTATATAAGAATATGTGATATATATGTGAATTTGTATTTATGTATATGAAAATGTGTGATATATATGAGGATGTGAGTAGGGATCATCATAGACGATTTTAAAGTAAAACCGTCTGTGATATTTATAATCACAGATGATTCTAAATTAAAATCGTCTGTGGTATTTTATTATTATAGATGGTTTTTATTTAGAACCGTCTGTGGTGATAACTATTACATACGGTTCTGAACTAGAAACGTCTGTGATTATTCCCTATATATATTGCGCTCTAGGGTTTTCTCCTATGTACTAACAATACACCCAACTCCCACTTGACGTCGCCGCCTCCCCCTAGCCCGTCGCTGCATCCCCGACTCTAGCGGCCCTCCTCCTCCCCTGAGCACGCCACCTCCACGGAGCCCGACGTCACCTCCCCCGAGCCTGTCGCCGCCGCCCCCGACTCCGGCTGCCCTCCACCCACACGACCGGTGCTCTCCTCCTCCCCTGAGCACACCGCTCAATGAGGAAATTTGTCAAGATTGAAATCTCAGTGACAATCAAGGATTATTCTGCTAGTTTGAATTCACATTTGCTAGTTGTATTCTTTTGTGCGGTGCAGTCGACAGCTTTGTCAATAGCTAATCCTTAGTCTCCTGCTCAGTATTGCTTACTGCTGTCCTTCGGCTTTGCCGAATATATGTTGGTTCTGCAGTAGGTCATATCTGTTACTTGTTTATGATTTCTACCAAAATTTGTTGATTCTGCAAGCTCTTGACATTAATACTACACTGAGGTAAAATTCAATTAGACAATCTAGAAATTTTTTTGCGGAATTGTCACTGTGATCATTGAAATATTGACAAGAGTGGAAGAAGGCCAAGTTTGGAACTTGTGCAACTCCTCACTTGAGAGTAAAAACGTACTTCTTAATCTGTGCATTATGCAGATTTTCAATGTGTACTTTTATGCTCACTTCTATTATCTTTGGAAGATGTCATCTACTCATTCTTCGACACCATCGCTGGATGCATATGATGCATCGTTCTCTGAAAAATCCCAAAAAGGAAGAGGACTATTGAAAAGGTCCAAGGGCCGATTTACCATCATGGATGTCGATGCGTCTGGGACCCCTCTCAATTCTCGCCGAGCAGTGTCCGCATTCCGGAGAATTATCGAAATAGTTGCACGGGAATGGATTGAGATCACGTTCAATTCGTGGAAGAAGGTGACCAAAGTTCGGAAAAGTGAGCTGGTGATGGAAGTTTTTTGATCGTTCGAGATCTCGGAAGAACACAAGGCCCCCGTGCAATGACATGTGTTACTAGCGGTGTGCAAAGCATGGAAGAACTTTAATTTAAGAGCCTACTTGTCAAGCAATACATGGAGAAGGATCTGATGCCCTTCCACAAGTATCCATTTCTGGAACCGCAATGGCAAGAGTTTGTGGCGATGAAGATGACAGATAATTTTAGGAGTGAAAGTGCGGCTCACAGGGCCCTTCAGGCAAAAACACACACCCTTATAGTCTCGGCACCACTAGGTATGATGGTAAAATCCCGCAATGGAGGAATGAGTATGAGCATGCAATCCTGCGGGACACCTCCCCGCCATTTGCCGGGATCCTTGACGAGCGTGTTCGAAACTAGATAAGAGCGAGGTCATCTACCGTGTCACGGGGGCCATCTTTTTTCGAAACCCCGCAGACAAGGAAGTGTCCTGCTGCCTGGTAAGATATCGAATTACCTAATTTGTAATTACTCCATAACTTCATAGGAAGTGAAATGACATGTCGAGCTTTTGCAGGAAGCACTGAGTGTAGAATCTTCCAAAGAGTCATTCCAGGCTCTCAAGGAGAGAGATAACCTCCGTGGCCCTAGGAAACAAGGAGCACCCGAGTCGCACGATAGGCTTTGGTCTTTATATCTTTTGGAAACATGGTTTCTCATAGGACTCCAAAACGTACCGGAGTAGGAAGAGAGTCAAAGCCGAGCACGAGGCACGGCTATGAGAGGGCATTACGACATCTCTTATAAATGAGATGCAAAGGTATGTCAGAGATCATATGAAAAGGTACGACATCCCTTCAAATCAGCAATAAGCCCCTACCGCTCCTGTGCTAGGCACCCCCAACCGTCGGAGTAGCTGCGCATCCAACCCTACGTTGAAAGCGACCACCATTTTCTATCGATAACATCCTGGTAATAATTATTATCTCTAGAATGCTCGATCCACTGATAGACCTGTTGGAGTAGCTAATTTTATATCGTTATGTAGGCAGCTACGAAGTGCAAGCTCCAAGTGAGATATGCCTTTGTTGTCCTGTTCACTGCTTGGGGCCAGACATATCCATCTGGGGCTGGTTCCTTGGTGCACAGTGTAACTCTAGTACCAGGTTTCGCAAAAGTGAATGTGAATGGTGTTCATGCTAATTTTGAGGTTGTCCCGCTGCAGATGCCCCCAAACAACGAGGTCATACTATTGCAAAAAGGATCATCACAGACGGTTCAGAACTGTCATCAGAGACAATTTTCTGAACCGTCTGAATTTATGGGTCATTGATAATCAGAGGATATCACAGACGGTTTGTGAGCTATATGTGATAATCACAACACAGATGGTTTGTAAGTAGAACTATCTGTAAAGAACACTATCACAGATGGTTTGAACCAAAAACCGTCTATGATACTCACACATCACAGGCGGTTCTAGCTACCAACCGTCTGTGATGGGCTAGTATCACAGATGGTTGGTATATAGAACTGTCTGTGATACTTTCCCATCACAAACGGTTGGTAGATAGAACCGTCTGTGATGTGTTAGTATCATAGATGGCTTTTGGTTCGAGCCATCTGTGATAATTTATTTCATACCTAAATTTTTTTCTTTTTTCTGTTAGCCTCAGGAAATGTTAACTATGCCCTCTGAAAACAAGCAAATACAGCAACAAACACAGTAGCACATTCCATTTTCATTAAGATTAGAGTCCACCATTATAACTTTCCAAGATAACGAGCAGGTTACTCATCTAGCTAACATCACAAAAACATAAAAAGAACACATCCCCTAATCCTACGAACCTAACTCTTAAACATGGCAAGAATAGAGAAAAAGCAAAGATCTTAGCAGGCAGTAGAAGTTCAACCGCGTCGACGATGCCTCTATTCCTAGGCCCTCTCACCCCTGATGCAGTGCACGAGCTGGATGTCTTTGACGCCCGCCTTCGTCGAGGCTGACTTGAGCGTCGCCTTGGCAGCCAGTTGCTTCCGCGGCGCCTTGCCTCCCATAGACTTGCGCGTTGTCTGCTTTGTGCGGGCTATTAGGAAAGGGTCGAGGAGAAGGAGGAAGGTGATGAGGCTAGGTTTGGGTGAGTATTTATAGGGGAGGGAGAGGCGGGAGTGCGAAAATTTTTAGCTCGGGGGTGGAGAGGTGCAGCTATGCTCCGTGGGGTGAGGGTTGATGGGTTTTTTTTTGCTAGGATTGGGTTGGGGAGGATTGACGGGCCCAGCGGTCAGATTATCACAGATGGTTTTATATACAAACCATCTGTGAATTAGAGCACCAAGACAATATATATTGATGCAATGTAAATAGCTAGTCTCAAAAGATAAAATAACAAAGTTTTATATGGCTTATATATACTTATTTAAAATGTTTTGACGAGATGTACAACTGTGTGGTTGAGGCAAACCCCAAACTCCGAAGGGAAGATCGAAAATTTTGGCAAAAACAGAAACTAAAAACTTACAACGTAAATTCGGGGCTAAAGATAGTCGATTTTGGGATCTTAGATGGTGATAGGCACAAGCTGGTCATTTTTTTTTGGATCGGGCTCGTCGTTAGCTTTCCAATAAGCACAAGAATGTTTAAAACGAACACTGTATGTAAAAGTTATGCCTATTTTATTAAAGGTGTCTCGGAACGGAATCCTATTTAGACTCAGACGGGAGATTATAAAATTTTAGGAGATTGTGAGGTGGGAAACATACCGTCTGTGATATTTGGTAATATCACAGACGGTTCTTACAAATAACCATCAACTTCACAGACGGTTCTTGGTAAGACCATCTATAATATTATCTCTTCACAGACGGTTTTAGCGCTGGCAGCAACACAGACGATCTCTAAACCTAAACCGTCTGTCATTGCGTTCAACACTGACGGTTTTGGTCAATCATCTGTGATGAGGCGTCTAATATAAACCTTTTTCTAGTAGTGTCGTGACTCTAGGGCAAGCCATTGGAACATTCATCCAGTGGCCCAAGAGAGACATCTACGTAGAGGTTTCTACACCGGTGCCAAGTCCACTTGAGCCATTTGCACTGGTGTCAAGTCCACATGAGCTATCTACATCGGTGCCAAGTCTACAGGACGATCCGCACCAAAGTTACCTGCACCAGTGCCAACTCCATGGGGGCTATCCGCACCGGAGCTACCTGCACAGATGCAGCAAGAGCGCGGTGTATCTACAATCTCTTGCCCAGTCGACTACTTGAAGTCGACCTACAACCAAGGTGGCAAGGGCAAACCAAAGAAGACCGATAATGAGATCTCCTACTTGCCCTTGGCCTAGAAATTCATGCTAGGCGAGCCTCTGGTCATCTCGAAAGATTGCATCATAACCCTAGGACTAGCTTGCCAGAGATTGCATGCATGACACATAAAACAGGCCAACAAGCCGGTGGAACAACGACGCTCGGGTGTCACCGTCAAGTTCAAGCTGGATCATCTTCAGCACGATATTCATGACTGTGTCTTCACGGTGCTCTTCAAAGACTTATTCTTTCTCTTCACACTTGACGCCCTCAACGTCTCACTTATTCGATGCTGGACACTGTAAGTGTGTACAATCATGGTCTACGTTTATGTAATACCGATAAATGTCATATATAACTCATTGCTTTTGTGTATGTATATATAGATACATGGTGAGTGAAGCCAGATTAATAAAATTACCAGTTGGTTTTCTCGACCCATGCTTGCTCTCCTTGGATATCATCGAGGAGGATGCATCCTTCGTCGAGAATTACATGACGAAGGCATTATAGGCTCACTGCGACAAGGAATTTATACTTGTGCCCTACAACCAGGGGTAAATAATGCACTAGTTGCTATACATGTTGATTTGTACTTTATAAGCAACACAAATTTAGGTTTAATGAGCATGACATACCTATGTAGGTTCCATTGGATTTTAGTTGTAATTATACCAAAATGGAACAAAGTAATATACCTTGATTCCCTAAATAAGAATAAAACCAACTACACAGTTGTCCAACAATTAATCGACAGGTAAACATATTTCCTCCATAAATAACTCTATTGTAGTATTTCCTTCCTTCCCAATGACCCAGGCTAACTTTTTGGAATCACATATATCGTTCGCCACGTACGTTGCAAAGGTAGGGAAATCCAATGAAGGTATCAACACCCTGTGACACGATCTATATTTTTCGGTATTTGCTAATACATATTAATCCTATATAACACTTTGTAGTAATGTCCCTCAATCTAACATATTCCATTTTTGCAGTGCCATCAGCAACCGCCGGGCAATACCTGTAGATTCTATGCTTACCACAACATGCAACTACTCCTCGATTCCGTGAAGAACAATATTGATCCTCAGTTTTGACAATCTTGCTATAATTATTTCATACTTATTAGTTTATATATATATGCACGATATTGATTTTCCTACTAACAGGTTGTGTCCATCGCTACAACTCCGTTGGAACAGACCGACCTCAAACAGATTCGAGGACAATGTGCGTACTTCTTGTTGTCTAAAGTCATAAAAGAAAATGGGGAGTTCCACAATGTAGAATGGATTTCACTGGGATAAGATTGAGCTTAATTGTTCATGTGTGTATTTGTTCATGGATGGATAATTTATTTTATTTCAGTTAATTGATTTGTGAAATGGATGTTCTTGTTTCTGAAATGAATGAATGTGAATTGAATGTATATATACTGTGTTGATATGTTTGTTTCAGAGGGTATGGCTAGCATTTCCAGAGAATAGCTAACTAACCGAAATAGATTTATAAATAGAAAAGAATACCAAAGATGATTATTAACTCGTAACCATTTATGATAGTCAACTATCATAGACGGTTTCAACTAAAAACCGTCTGTGATAATGATATATCACAAATGGTTTGTAGTTGAAACCGTCTGTGATAAATCATATATCACGAAACCGTCTGTGATAATGTTTTTGAACCGTCTATAATGACCTTTTCTACAGTAGTGATATATTGTCACCCACTCTGCATCATATCACATGTAAGTCCTGCAAAAGCAATACACATATTAAGATGGCAATTCCGTCTTTATTGGACAAAAACAAGGGTGTTTCCTACCTACTTGTAATTAATCAATATAGTCTCCCAAAGAAATTAAATCTGATGGTGCAGTCATTTCACTATTTATAAATTTAGTCTTTTTCTAGCTTTTTAGCTTTTTTTGAGTTCTTTTGCTGGTTATTTTTTCCCCATATTCGTTTGCGTTATTTATGATGGGCTAATTTGTTTTTTCTATTTTTTATTTTTAAAAAAATTTAGGTATGCCAAGTAAGCCACCATCAGGTACAGTATAATTTCAGCCAGTTACAGTGTAATTTTAGCTATAAGACAGTTTATTTCAGTCCAACGGAACGGCACCTTAATT
Source organism: Bonia amplexicaulis (assembly GCA_036346245.1). Taxonomy (NCBI): domain Eukaryota; kingdom Viridiplantae; phylum Streptophyta; class Magnoliopsida; order Poales; family Poaceae; genus Bonia; species Bonia amplexicaulis. Next base: position 26,955,492 of record CM070735.1, on the reverse strand, counting down.
TTGATTGATCCCCTGGTGAGTTGACGTTGACAACTCTGAATTAACGGCCAAATCAAGAATCAAGAAATGTGTGGTGCTTCTTTCTGTCAAAACTTCAGATATTAGACTAGTTAGCTAGGTAGGAGAAGTGATTGCGTCCTTGAAGTCTTTCTGCACTGAGCCCGTCTGTCGAAAAGGTGCGGTAAAACGTCCAGCTCCGACTTAATTCCGATTTGGAAGTACCTGTCGCCATTTTTCAACATGACGGATCAGCTTGCAGGGGGAGATTCAATTTTTTGCCACTCTTAAGAATAGCCAATTCTCGCTGTCACTTACATGTGGGGTCACCTGAGTCACTGACAGTGGGCCAGGGTGGCAAATCCTTTGCCACTCCACTCATAAGAGTGGCATAGGATTAAATATTCCGCTGCAGGGCGAGGCTGCTTGTCCTACAAGTTAAATAGGATCAGTACCTGATTATTACGGGCCTACAGCTATAAACCGCTCGGCTTTTCGCAGTCGCTACCAGTCAAAATCATAAGTGAGTATCGATTTCTCCGTAATCTGTACCATAAACAACCAAAATTCAAAAATTTCAACCAAAAATCATAAACTACAGCAAAAAAGAATAGGTCCTACACTACTTACCAACACATACCTCTCCTTAACTAATCTATGCGTACGTCTGACACATACCTCTCCTTAACTAATCTATGCGTATGTCTGTTGCAGCCCAACGTAAGATTGACACAGTACACCAAGGGAGGCCTGCATCTCAAAAGAAGGAAATGGTATATATATATATATATATATATATATATATATATATATATATATATATATATATATATATATATATGATAATGCGAAGACAATACCGGTAATGGAATGGATTGCAGTTCTCCTGTGGCCACTTAAAAAAAAGAAACCGGCAGAGGTAATTAAGAAATCTCAGTGGATGGCTGAACTGAAAATATGATACAATTCAAATTTGAACATGAATACAAAATGTTAAAATGAGTGTTCATATGGATGGCCAACCGGAGTGTGTTTTATGTGTATACGAATCACTTTTTACGAACCATATGACTGATAGGTGGGCCGGGGCTAATTGTCTGATCGGAGATCGAGTAACATCACGCCTATACAAATGTTTGAGCAAATATTCCTATCTTGAATATGCAAAAACAACATATGGGTCCCATGCAATAGCGTAACATTCGATTTGTACGTACATGAAAAGTTATAGCTCAGTTGCAAAACATGGATTATCTTATTTATATTAGCTTCTAAAAACTGTTTTTTTATAATAAATAATTTTTCATAGTACCTATCTTTCAAAGAAATGTTTTTTAAAAGTAAAATTTACTAGTTGATTATAGTACATTATAGTGACTTTATTTATATCGACCAAAATCGTACGTGTGTTTCTTTCTCTTCGTATGGCTCTTTATAAGCTATTATAAAGTATAAACTAAAACTAAAAATCATCAGTAAAAGTTAATATAAACAGACTTCAATTCAAAGCAAACGAAAGCAAAAATAAGGCACAAAATTGTTCAACGTGTGAGTCCACCGTGTAGGTCCGTAGCACCTTATTGTCTACTTTTTTGCTCTTATAGGAACATTCTTTTTGATGACTTGATGTACGACCAAGAGCTTAGTACTGAACCACAGCAAAAATTAAAGTTATTAATTGTAGCTGTCCCGCCTGATAATTGAGCACTATACTGCATATGTACTTTGATATATATATTATCCATTGATCAGGTGTTTAATTTGTGAGACGGGGTACACATAAGAGTTTTGTAATGCACAAGCAGGATTCCCTCTTCTTTCTAGTTTGCAGCACACTATCTTAATCATGTGATCTTTGGATTCTTAAGATCCAAGTGACAAAGGGCGTACAGTGGGACCCTTGCACATAGCATCCGCTGTAGCATTTGTTAGGAAACTTGGCCTGGCTAGAAGCCTTAGTCCATGGTGGACATCTCACCAATAGACTATAAATAGGCAGTCGTACCGACAATTTTATATATGCAATCAGAAAGAAAGCAACAAAGAAAGATCAGGAGTTCTCTATACCTCTCTGTATTTCAATTTACTATTATTATCTTCTACGATTGATCTTGTTTTGCATTAAGCAGAGGAATCGATCGGACTGGTCGTCAGCGACGGTTCCTCAACATGTTATCAGCACGAATCGCTCTGGTGACTTGGGCTTCCGATGTCGAGATAGTATTTGGAGCCAAAAAGCTCCGCGTTGCTATTGGGATTGGCGCACCGCATGACGCCCAACCCACCCCTGAGGAAAATGATCAGGCACTTCATTTTCTCAGGCACCACCTCTGTCTCGCTCTCAAGAAGGAGTACATGGCAGAGAAGAGTGCGTTAGCACTCTGGACTGCACTCAAGAAGCGGTTAGAGAGGCAAAAGTACACCATTCTTCCTCAGGCAGAGCAAGAATGGATCAAACTGAGGTTTGCCGACTTCAAGATGGTCAGGGAGTACAATTCTGCCTTACACATGATTTGTACCAATTTTCAACTCTGTGGCAAGCAGATCACAGATGAGCAGAAGATTGAGAAAACCCTATCCACCTTTCACTCCAATGCTGTACAATCCGCACGCAATTATCGTCAAGACGGCTACATGGAGTATGCCGAATTGATTGATATGATGCAGGTTGCGGAGGCTCGAGACGAACTTTTCCGAAAGAATTACATCACTCAGCCACCTGGGAGCTCCGCTGGCCGTGAAGCAACGCCGGGAGCTACAAGGTGCGAAAGCCCTTGATGAAGAGAAGGGGAAAGCCGCAGCCCAGAAAGGCAAGTCAGAAGCTCCACGTGAGAATAAGACAGGCAAGCGAAAGCGGGATGGCAAGGCCTATGGCCAACAGGACCAATCCTGCTTCAAGTATGGCAAGAGGGGGCATTGATCACAGATCTGTAAAAAGCCGCAGCATGTCATCGATGCCTTCTAAGCTCAGAAAAAGGATGACAAAGGGCAGCATGAAGCCCACTTTGCATCTGTTGAGGGGGAGAGCTCTGAACAGCTGCTTGCGTTGATGGAGGTTGAAGCCATCCCGGCAGCAGCATCCCCTTTTGACCTAGCAACTGCCACCGCCATGATTTCTCTCGAAGAGAATATCACCACCGAGAAAATAGCAGACGAAGTCTCTGATTTCTTAGCAGATTCAGTCTAATGCACAGAATGCTTTTAGACTTTAATTGTCAATTATTTTGTGTGAAAGGACAAGTTAGAACTTGCATGGATGGTACTTAAGCAATTTATTTTCTCATGATGGTTGGATGATATTTGAATAAATCATTCATTTATTCAGTTTATAGTGACGTGATTTGTTCTGACATTGAAGTATTTATTGATGTATTGATTGCTTAGCTGGCAGCGGCACACTGAATACCATCTTAAGATAGACAAAGTATTTTCAGTCGATTCGTAAGAATGTTGGCAGCCTTACGACAATCGCCGGTAGCGATGCATGTATAATTGGTTCAGGAAGAGCCACAGTTATACTCCCAATGGGCACAACTTTGATCATTCAAGAAGCCTTATTGCACCAAGAAGCCTCATTAGAAAAACTTCCTTCATTAGAAACTGTGCTATACTATATCAAGGCACCTGCAACATATATTGCCCTGAAGACAGTATTTAGAAACTCTGAACTCTTCTATCTTTGGCATGACAGAATAGGCCACCCAGGACTTAAAATGATGAGAAATATAATCAACAATTCCCAATGGCATAATATTAATGTAAAGAATTTTCCGAATCACGAAGATTTTGTGTGTCCTGCATGTGCCACCGGGAAATTAATTACTGGACCCTCCGCACTGAAAGTGATGGATGAAATCTCTGCATTCCTGGAGCGTTTTCAAGGAGACATTTGCGGTCTCATTCAGCCACTTTTAGGGCCATTCAAATATTTCATGGTGTTCATCGATGCTTCCTCGAAATGGTCACACATTGGTTTATCGTCCACAAGGAATTATGCTTTCACAAAGCTGATCTCGCAGATAATTCGTAGCAGAAACATTTTCCCTGATCATCACATAAAGTCCATCAGAATGGGCAACGCCGAAGAATTTACTTCAAAGGTATTTGATGATTATTGCATGGCGATGGGAATTACAGTTGAGCATTCTGTACCGCATGTCCATACCCAGAATGGTTTGACAGAGGCATTAATCAAGAGAATTAAATTTATTGTCCGGCCTCTTTTGCATAATTGTAATTTGCCAGCTACATGTTGGAGACACGCAGTCCTACATATAGCAAATCTCATCAACTTTAGACTATTGGCATACAACATTTTTTCACCTATGCAACTAGCACAAGGGTCAGCATTGAAAATTTCTCATTTCAGGAGGTTTGGATGCAAGGTTTATATACCTTACCCCTCCACAGCGTACTGCAATGGGTCCTCTCCGTAAGACTAGGATATACGTTGGTTATGAGACTGCATCCATAATCAGGTATTTAGAACCCATGACAGGAGATTTGCATACCACCCGCTTCAATGATTGCATTTTTTGATGAGGATATTTTCCCAACATTAGGGGGAGGAAATCAACCCCATGATGAAAAATATCGAAAAATTACGTGGCAAGCCACGGGAATCCATGCACATAACCCGCGCACTAGTGAAGCTAATAGAGAAATCCAAAAGATCATTGATTTGCAAGCATTAGCAAATCAGCTACCTTACCACTTTAGTAATTTGAAGAGCGTGACTAAGTCGCATGTGCCTGCACATAATGCACCGGAGAGGGTTGAAATACCAAAGAAAGTAGAAGGTATCCCTAATCCCATCCAGATGCCTCAGAATATAAGGATGAGAACTCCGGGCTCTCAAATCCTAAGTAACCAGGGATGTCTGGCGAAGAAGGATAAGAAGGACTTGTCACAGCCGATCACTGAAGTTCCCCAGAACCAGAAGGGGAGCCAGTTGAGACTTGGCACCAGTATGGCACCCTCAAGAAAGGGCATACCGGATTTGAACATTCCCCTGGAGGGATAAATCAGCATGGATGTGTGCGCACACATCGAAGCTGAAAAACTAAAGGGACTTGCCACCGCAACTTGAAGAAGCGATGTGCAAGGAGAAGCTCCAGAAGAAGAAACTCATAAAGAAATAGCTATAAATTATGTGCAAACGGGAGAGTCCATGAATAGGACAACAGCCAATATTGATATCTACTTCGTAAAGAAAATTGCCACAATCATCGATCTTGATCCCGAGCCTGCATCGCTCACTGAATGTAAGAAAAGATCAGATTGGGAAGATTGGAAGAAGGCAATAGAAACTGAATTATTGTCTCTGAACAAAAGAGAGGTGTTTGGGCCCGTATGTTGCACACCTCCCTATGTGCACCGTGTAGAGCATAAGTGTGTATTTGTTCGAAAAAGAAATGAAAGAAATGAAGTAGTAAGATATAAAGCAAGGCTGGTAGTGCAAGGTTTCACTCAACGTCCAGGGGTTGATTATGAAGAAACCTACTATCCAATCATGAGTGGAATTACCTTTAAATATTTGATCTCAATGGTAGTAAACTTGAATCTAGAAATGAAATTAATGGATGTGGTAACTGCATACTTTTATGGAAACTTAGATTCAGAGATTTATATGAAGGTACCTAAACGTATCCTCGTCCCGAACCAAGATAGAGCAAATAGAAATCTGTACAGTGTGAAGCTTAGGAAATCACTGTACGGACTGAAGCAATCTAGCAGGATGTGGTATAATCGCTTAAGCGGCTTTCTATGCAAGAAAGGCTACACAAACAATGAAGATTGTCCCTGTGTATTTATACGACGATCCCAGAATAGATTATGTATAATCTCATATATGTAGATGATCTGAATATCATCGGGATAATGGAAGACATAAAAGAAGCAAGTTCTTACCTGGAGTCGGATTTTGAAATGAAAGATTTGGGCAAAACCAAGTTCTACTTAGGCTTGCAGCTCGAGCATGTCCCGGAAGGAATATTAGTACATCAGTCGGCCTACACCCAGAAGGTGTTAGAAAGGTTTGGCTTTGAGAAGACATACCCATCGAAAGTACCGATGATCGAGATGTCTTTACAGCAAAAAAAAAATCCATACCGACCTAGGGAACAGTGGGAGGAAGTCTTGGGACTGGAATTCCCATACTTAAGTGTAGTAGGAGCACTTATGTATTTAGCAAACTACACTAGACCGAACATCGCATTTGTCGTAAACCTGTTAGCAAGGTATAGTGCAGTACCTACCAAAAGGCATTAGTAGGGAATAAAGGACATCTTCCGATACCTCCAAGAAAGCAAGGACCTTGGATTGTTCTACAGAAAGAATCAAGATTTGAACTTGATTACCTATGCAGATGCTGGGTACCTATCGGACCCGCATACCGTAAGGTCACAAACAGGCTATGTATTCTTGTGTGGTAGAACTGCAATTTCCTAAAAATCATTTAAGCAAAGTCTTGTAACGACTTCGACGAACCACTTAGAGATTATAGCACTGTATGAAGCCATACGAGAATGCGCTTGGCTCCAACGAATGATTCACCACATCCAGCAGTCATATGTGATGAATATTGTACAAGTCCCCATATTATCTATGAAGATAATGCAGCTTGCGTTGCACAAGTGCAGACGGGCTATGTGAAGAGTCATCTCACAAAGCATATCAACCCGAAGTTTTTCTATGCTCATGAATTGCAAAAGATAGACAAGATTAAGGTACTGCATACTAGGTCATATGAGAATCTAGCAGATTTATTCACTAAGTCACTCCCTGCATCTAACTTTGAAAGATGCGTACGGAGAATTGGAATGATGAGACTTAGAGAAGTGCAGAATTCAGGGGAAGAATTTTTCCAAGCCCATCATTAAACCTTGATCATGCAGATCGAGTACCCAAATAATAAGTCCTGAAGATCGAACGAATTTGGGTAGATTGTACTCTTTTCCCTTGACGAGTTTTCTTGAAGTTTCTCGACCAAGGTTTTTAATGAGGTAATTCGTGCAACGCAGCATAATATGTATTATGTATTCTTTCTTCAAAATTTTCCAACTGGGTTTTTGTGGAGTTTTGATGAGGCATGAACGTGTCGGATGAGTGCCCAAGGGGAAGTGTTAGGAAACCTAGGCCTGAGCTAGAAGCCTTGGCCCATGGTGGGCACCTCACCAGTATACTATAAATAGAATGCCGTACCGACAATTTTGTATATGCAATAAGAAAGAAAGCAATAAAGAAAGACTAGGAGTTCTTTCTACATCTCTGTGTTTCAATCTACTATTCTTATCTTCTGCGATTAATCTTGTTTTGTATTAAACAGAGAAATCTTCTACAATTTTGAGTTATTTATATATATATAAATAACAGGGAACCATGATTGAAACTTTCCATCCACTTTCTTTCTAAATCGATGCCTTTTCGAATTAAGACTTTCTATCTATGATTGATTCATCATGCTAAATCAATAACTTTATTTCCAAATTAATGTCGTTTTGAATTAATAAATATTAACAGGTTTACCTGATATTATATATCATTACACTTGCACGTATCTTAAAGCAATCTAAAGACAGGAAGACTTAGTGCTTAGACACGATGGTGCCCTGTTTCAGTGTCATATATATATATATATATATATACATATATATATATATATATATATATATATATATATATATATATATATATATATATATATATATATACATATATATATATATATATATATATATATATATATATATATATATATACATATACATATACATATATATATATATATATATATATATATATATATATATATATATATATATATATATATATATATATATATATATATATATATATATATATATATATATATACATATACATATACATATATATATGTGTGTGTGTGTGTGTGCAAGATAGCGCATAATAGAAATGAGGCACCATGATGCCTGAGCATTAGGCCTCCCCACCTTCGGATTACTTTTAGATATGTGCAAGTGAAATGGGTATGAAACATTTCGGGCAAACCCATTATAGCAGGCGTTGATTTGGAAAGGGAGGCAACGTCATAAATATTTTGGATAATGCCATTATTGATTTGATAAGTTCCTTTCTAATCCTAATTATTATTAGGTTTGTTGCATGATCCATCGTTGATTATGTAAATAAGAATTATTTTGGTTGCTGCTGTATAATGGAATGTGCAGATTTTTTGCAACCATACTTAATTTGCTGCTTGATATCATTTGAATTAGGTAACAATGATAGCAACACCCAAAAAAAATTAGGGTATTTTTGGCAACGGTACTCTTTTTAAGGTATAATCTTATGTGGAGTATGGAGTATCTCGGGTGTAGTTACTTTCTATACCGCATCTCACAGAGTAGGTAGTATCTTGTACAATAGAGGGTATATATGTGTAGTATATAAATATATAAGACTATCTTGGTGGATGTATATTTTTTCAGATGGTATGTACAGTTTTTTGAACATATTCCGTTTTATGTACGAATATGAATATATTAGCAAAATATTTCTTTTGTCCTTGACCAGGTATGTGACAATAGAATACATCCATACTAATATCAAAATGGGTATGTTCCCATCCATACTTTCATTTTGTGGGTATGTACCCATCCATACTTATCCAGACTAGTTTAGAAGCAACTTAAACTGAACATCAAAGTGGTCTTGAATCTATTTTAAACATCACACCAAAGTGGTTTCGAATTTATTTCGTGTTTGTGGGTATGTATTCAACTATACTTATTCAAACTAGTCTGGAAGTACATTTTATTTGAGAGAGTACATGAAGGACACACACCTCACTTACGCCACACTCACACACACGCGTGCACACATGCTAGAAATTAAGTGGAGGCTCCAGTGTCTTATGAAGCACGGTCATACGCTTTCCCACTAAACACATACATGAGCTCGTACTCATACATGCATATCAAGTATTAGTGTTACACGGAGACTAAGGTGGCCTATACTCGTACACCCATAAAATAGATGTGTGAGTATGCAAATCATTATAGTTTGTGAGTATGCAAATCATAAAAAAGTGTATACGTACGACTGATTCAGAAGAGATGTTTACATGTCACACACTTCACATTCGTGAGATCAAGTCCATCTTGTATACTGGAAGATGAAAAGTGGGCGTATATTATTCATACATAAGCTATATGGGAGTATCATGAGGCATATACCGATGTATACAGGTATAGATTTAAATTCAATGAGTTACAAGAACTTTAATTTATAGGCTTAATAGAGAGCATGGAATCTTTTTTTGCAAAATTTTCACGATGTGGTCCTTCTCTGGCCATCGGCGATGCTGCACGTACTTCCTGCTTTGGGGCAGCGAGCGAGGAATGCATGGCCCGACGCATCACATTGCTACATAGTGAGCGGGCTGTGCGAAACGAGACATCGGTCAGCGAGGAACAATTAATAAAGCAAAAGAGATCAAGCAAATCATGGAACGGTTCGCAGGGACGATACGCCGATGCACGCTCCAATTTCCATCCACCTCAAACATCATGCCTTACCATGACACCCAGTTGCCCCCCTCCCTCATGCGCCTACGTGGCACGCGTATCCGCCGCCGGCTTCGGCTACCATCACGGCGCGCGTTGATGCACCACCACCACCACCGCCCGCGGCCAGCGAGCCATGCCTGACGCACACCAGTGCAGCACGACGAAGCATCATATTAGGGCAATCAAGAAACGCCAAAAAAATACGAAATATATGTAACAGTAACAATTAAAAGAATCTGTATTTTGTGGTATCATGCATACCTAGGATTGGAAGTCATTTCAAATGCTTTGGATGAGAAGCTGGGAAGGGAGCAAAATGAGGATCATGCGGCAATGGCCAATCCTAACATATATAAAGCCACCATACGGAATTTTCTAGTGCTACGTGAGACAAATGAGCTAGCATGCTTCCACCATTAAAAGAAAACAAATTGCCTAGTTCAAATAATCACCAAAGAATTCATTTGTCAGCTGTACAAGTCATTTATGAAAGCAATCTCCCTTACCAAACCAAAATTCTATAGCAGATTGGATCAGTGTTCATCTCTATAAATATCCACGATAATTTGCACAAATTTCAAAGTGATCTAATGGCTCTTAGGAATGGTGCTGGACACTATAGAGCCCACGTTATTTATACTATATATATATTAGTTAAATCTTTCATATCCATAATAAATTTTCAGGAAATCCTATTGCGCCGTGAAAAGAGAGGTGGAGCTAGCCGAGTACTCCTAGCTAGTAATAGAGCCCAACTAATATTGATGAGTTGGTGGCAACCATAACGCTGAATGCATGCATGGCTGATGCGCGCGCGTTGGCATTGCTGAGTTCGCATCGATATATTATTGCATGCATGGGTGGTGACGGTGGTCATGCAGTGCCTCTCAGTGGCAGACGACATACGCGCGCATGCACTGCACGGCACGCGCGTTTAGCCGAGGATTCTGCTCGATCGCTTGGAGCGGATGGATCGAGCAGAATCGGCAAGGCAGCGAGCTAGCCATTGATGGATTGATTAGTGCGTGTTACACTCTACTGGTCCATCGATCCAGGCTTAGGGATCCAACAAGTCACAACTGTTGGGCGCCTCGTCGTGCTTAGTTGATTAATCCGGCCCGTGTATATATGTCTTGTCCTAATCCAAGCACGTACTCCTAATCAGATCGACCGGTCCAAATCTGCAGGTGCGCGCGCGCGCATGCATGCAGCTAGCAGGACGGAGGACGTACGTCGGTTAATTACCTTAATCTCCACGGGACGCGCGCGGACGGAATATGGATAGTTGGATACCCCGCGCGCTCTGTCGAGCCTCGCCTCGCCTCGGCCGGTAGATGGACGGCTCAAGTCTCGTGTCGTTGGGGGGTATCTCTCTTCCAAGACACTCTACGGTGACCTTGTATCTAAAAGTCCCTCTCCTTCCATCGCCTTCTCTCTCACCTGGAAACTCTACGGTGACCTTGTATCTAAAAGCCCCTCTCCTTCCGTCGCCTTCTCTCTCTCTCTCTCACACACACGCAGCAGCAATTGCGGTAGGGTGGTGGTGTGGTGGAACGTCCTCACGAATCGGGTTGCCCCATCTCGACTCCACCCCCGTTGCCCCCCACCCCAAACGCTTTTCGTTTTCTCTTTCCTTTTCTTTCCCACCCCCCTCTATACCTCCGTTCCAAACCCGAGTGGAGTTCGGTTAGTTCGATCTCTTTCCTGGTTGTGATGTAGATCTCTGCATCACCACCCGCCTCTGTATATATTGTTACTGTTGTTTTCAGCTTATAGCTTATAGTTTTTGACTTTTCTCGAACAGGTTTCTTTGCCGCCGTTTTAAAGCGGCCTTTTGGAACAGCTTTTTCAAAGCAGCTTATCGGCATTCGATTTGTTCGCACTAACGTCAAAAATCATCGGCCGCAGCCATAAGTCATAAATCACAGCTGAAAAGAACACACATTTTCTCCTCGACATGTAGTTTTTGGCCCCTTCTTTTCAGCCTATAGCTTCCCTGAACAGACAAATGGGACGACTTCTTCGTCGTCTTTTCAAAACGATTTATCGGATAGCCTTTTGAAACGGCTTATCAGCTTATTGGTATTCGATTTGTCTATATAAACACTCACGCTAGAACTAAAAAACATCTACTAAAAGAAACCATCTATTCTACTGTTAATGGCTAGCTTAAGGTATTGGCAAGTGATCGATCATACATGTCATTAATTACAAAGAAGAAAACATGCGTCCATATCTACCTAGTTTACCAACTGATTGGCTATATAGCTGCTATCTTGCAATGGTGAACAGGAGTCTCCCTGGGCCCTGGCCGGTATGGGTTGAGTACGAACAGTAGCCGCACTGCGCACCGGTCCCAGAGGAGAACGTAGGTCGTGCCGTCTTTAAGCGCGACCAAAGTACACGCACGCAGCTTCTCACTCGGTTCACATGCTGTTTTCGCATGCAAGCATATGTTTGGTAGCGTACGCGCCGCTCCTCCGTGCGTGCTAGTAGAGATAAGTAGGTTTTCTTGGAATGCAAGCCTCCTAGGTCATGTTGGACTAGCTGTAGCAGCACTAGTCTTTTTCAGACGTGTAAATACTAACCGTCGTCAACTACTCAACTTAACGTATACTACCATGTCAGAGATGGATATGCACGCAGCAACTCGCGTACGTACGTTAGCTAGCTGTATGCGACCCGGCGGCCGCGCGCGCAGAGAATCCGGCGCCTGGATTCCGGCTCACGTATACGAGTTGCATGCCCAGACCCGATGGCCAAGCAACCACCCAGCATTCGGCCACATCCCCCTCATCCTCCTCTCCTCTCGTATGATTTGTTATCTTAGTGTTTGCGCACACATCCATTTTCCATAGTTAGGCAGACAGCATCCTTCGATCTTGCTTGTGCTTCCGTCTTCTTTCTATCCTATTTTGTAACTTGACGTGATGTCTCGTCATTATTCTCAGAACATAATCATTATCCTCAGAACTTGAGAGATCTAGCTGGCTACAAGGTCTCTCGACCTCTCTCCCTAGCTAGCTGCTGATTTTTTTTCTTATTTTTATGAGAGTAACTATTGTACATGCGACTAAAAGTTTTTTAATCTCTCAATCACATGAAGTTACACTTTAATCACCTAAAGCTACATGTGATTTTTTGGAGGGAGGTTGCAACTTTTTCAGTTGATTGAGAGTGTAACTTTAGTTGCACTTTGAATCACTTGAAGTTACAGGTGTTTTTTTTTTTTGCTACAAATTTAGTTGATTAAGAGTGTAATTTCAACTGACTGAGAGATAAAAAATTTAGTCGTATGTACAATAGCAAAACCGCATTTTTATAGTTGTTGCTTAGAGGGCGAGTGAGCTCGTGGCGATCTTCTTGGGAAGCAACACCCAAAGTTGGTGAGAATTCTATTCATCTGTACCAGATAGAGAGAGAGAGAGACCAGCTTTTAACAAGGGCAAGCTTCCTCCCTCTTTTCTCTTTGTTCTCTTCTCAGGCCGCTTTGTTCCCTCTCGCTTGCCTTTCCTATCCCTCCCTCTCTCTAGCTAGCCTCCTCTTCTTTTACCCTGCCATTCCCCCTCGGCCGGGCTCAGTCTTAATATTGCCTCGTATGGGGGCGAGCAGAGCGTAGGGGGACAACAAGAGGCTTTCTCTCGATATCCTCCTCATCACGTACCCCCTTGGTAAAAAGAGGAGGTGGTGAGAGGAGAGAGAGAGAGATCGAGGGCGCTGGGCGAGATCGGCCATGACATGGTGCAACAGCTTCAACGACGTGCGCGCCGTGGAGAACAACCTGGCCTCCGCCGCGGCCGTCGCCGCGGCAAAGAAGCAGCAGGCCTCCTCCCACGTCAACCTCATCAAGACGTGCCCCGCCTGCGGCCACCGCGCGCAGTATGAACAACAGGTGCATACATATGTACTAGCTTTCCGTGAGCTCATGCATGTTGCCCTCGCTAGCTTAATTGCGTTGAGCATGGTTAGAATCAACAAAGGGACGTCATTACACAACAAACTGAATCAGTTGCAGGCCGCCGCGACGATACAGGATCTACCGGGGCTGCCGGCCGGCGTGAAGTTCGACCCGACGGACCAGGAGCTGCTGGAGCACCTGGAGGGGAAGGCGAGGCCGGACACCCGCAAACTCCACCCGCTCATCGACGAGTTCATCCCCACCATCGAGGGCGAGAACGGCATCTGCTACACCCACCCGGAGAGGCTTCCAGGTATAATTAATACTGCACGTTTTGCATCTGCTGGCTACAACACATGCATGCTCATCGATATCGTACACATGTGGCTGTTAGTTTCATAAGTGCTTACGTTACATCAAACAGCCAGCAAAAGCGTAAATCTTCGAAACATTCATATTTGGACGAGTCGAGGAAGAGAGGGATATTGATCCGTCACGTAAGCTCCTGGACAAACTCGTGTCATAGATTAACTCTGCGTTCAAAATTCCTTGTTTTTGATATAAAATTTGAGTTTTAGTCGCCTTCAATTTGATGACCTTGCTTAATATCTCAATCATGCGTAGCAATTTAGTATATTGCTCCACATAAAGCTACATATGTTTTGCATTTTTTTCTTGTCTGTTTGTGTGTATGAATACCAAACTATGCATCCATATGCACTTGCCTTTGTGCACGATTCCATAATATTGATAAAGGTTGCCTTTGAAGTAATTGTTTCTCCTACTTGGCAATTTGGCATTAGTTTATTGCACATTGAAAACGAGAGATTGAGACAACACAACGCCATCAAAGGTCTACGTCATGCAGGATGCACGCAACATCAGATCAAAGGAAGTATAAACTTTGATAGGACTTGTGATATGAACTGGTTTTCTCCTTATCTTTTCTAGATCCAAGTATTTTTTTTACGAAGTTTCGTCTATATAATCCATATATTTGTGTGTGTAGTCGTTCTATATGTGCAATAATAATTGATGGATAATTAATGCAATTTATATGTGGGATCTTTTGCTTTTTGGAAAATGAATTATCTTTCCCCAAAGGTCTGACTTTCATCATGCAAGCAACAAACAAGACTGATGAACCGTGGGATCACATGCATTTTTTTTTCTGTAGCCACACTCTCACAATTATTTTGTGATGCAAAAATATTGCACTGAAAGACAATATTTTACTTTATATTTTTACATAAATAGCGATGAATAGCATATCATCACTCTATTAATCCAGGAGCAAATAAGTGATAAAAATGTACGTTCCATACAAAAAAAACTAAATAGCTTTTGAGAGAAATGTATACATTTTTATTTAGTTATAATCCTCATGCAAAAACCATCCACAATATTCTTTGCGTCTACCATAGCTAGAATGATTGCGCTTATATATATGTATGTGTGTGTATATGTATATATATGTGTGTGTGATCAATTCATACATTACATATGTCACACTCAATACACTAAAAAATGTTCTACGGAAATTAAAGCACCAATTTAAAAAGCTAAACAATTTATTTTTTGAGGTAAAAAATGCAAAACAATTTCAAACAATCTTCGTTCAGGGGACAGAGACAGCATGGCCGGAGTCGGCCCAAAACGCCACCTTTCAACTGGGTCGAACCATTTGTTTTAGGTTGACGGCATGCCTAATGCGCAAACATGACTACGTGAGACGATCGAAGACTATGAACTTATGAAATCACTTCGTGCGTGCATGCATGCATGCATGTTAAGTATCGAAAGATCTCCAGCCTCCAGATACGCACCACGAAGTTTGATTGCCCTGTAACTCATTCGCGATACGGTTAATTTCTTGATTTCAGGAGTCGGCAAGGACGGCCTAATCCGGCACTTCTTCCACCGCCCGTCGAAGGCGTACACGACGGGGACGAGGAAGCGGCGGAAGGTGCACACCGACGAGCAAGGTGGCGAGACGCGGTGGCACAAGACCGGCAAAACCCGGCCGGTGTTCACCAGCGGCAAGCTGAAGGGGTACAAGAAGATCTTGGTCCTCTATACCAACTACGGCCAGCAGCGCAAGCCGGAGAAGACCAACTGGGTGATGCACCAGTACCACATGGGCTCCGACGAGGAGGAGAAGGACGGCGAGCTCGTCGTGTCCAAGGTGTTCTACCAGACGCAGCCGAGGCAGTGTGGCGGCTCGACGGCGGGCAAGGAAGCCGTCGTCGTCGCGGGTAGCAACAAGGTTAGCGCGGCTACTACTACTGATCATCACCATCACGAGGGTGGCCATGCCGGTAACAACAACAGCATACTGAAGGAAGCAGGCATTGTAGATTTCTACAGCCCAGCAGCACTAATCGGCTACAACCAGGCGGCTCCTAACAACAGGGCGGCTGCTTCTGCTCACTTGATGCCTAACTTTGAGGTGCACACAGGAGGGGCAGGCTTTGGTCCCTGATCAAGAAATGCAAAGCTAACTAAAGCAAAGCGAATCTATTTGTTGACTGAGATATAGGTTAGAGGGAGGGAGGGAGAGGCAGGTTGATAATGGCACTGCCAGGTATGGCATAATTTACTACAGGTGAAAAGAGTTTACTAAACTGTTCTACTGGACAATAAGTTGGGGGGAGTGTTTGAGTGAGTGGCTGCACAGATGTTGAAGCGTAGGGATCAATTAATAGTGTTACATTGTTCATTATTATACGTACACATAACTTGACATTCTCAATTTTTTGTTTAATGATCTGTTGTTCCATAATAAAAATGGTGAAGTTTAATATTGTACATTAATCGCTCTTGTCGTTGAAAGAAATCCTGACATCAATAGGCGTAGGTAGACATTGGCTGGTTGAATGGCCAGTGTCAACCAAGAAGGGATTGATACGAGGATCTATATATGCTCGGGTATCCAACAGGGGTACTTTACTCCTGTCGGTGTACTGCTGGACCCGTGGCCCTGGGGGGTCACTCGTGGGGGAGGAGACCTCTTAGGAAGCCTCTAAGGCACACGAATTGATGAATAGTACATTGATTCAAGAGATGAATTACAAAAGTCTCATAGGGGGTATTTATAGGCTCTCGGCCTTGTACAAAAGATTAGAATACCCCCTTATAGGAGTAGGTAGCTAAAGGTAGGAATGTTCATGAAGTGGTTGATGAGTGGGCTCCATCTCTGTCCTTGCATGATGCCATCCTTGACTTGGTCTAACTGGGCCTTGCTTATGCCAGGGTCCACCCATCATGGTGTGGGCAGCTGAGTTCTATCGGGCCTCGTTTATGTCAGGGTTGTCGTACGGTCCTACTGAACGACGCCTACATCACGGCCCACCTGTTAGGGTGCAGGCCGACTGTGTGCTCAACAAAGCATGACATTTGCCTTGGAGTGAGCCGCCTGTCACCTCCACCCTAAGGGTGCAGGCGTGATAGTTGCCTTGGAGCTGTCCGTCACTTGCACCCTTAGGGGTACGGGCGTGATGGTCATGAGTGAGCCACCCGTCACCTACACGCGGAAGTGCGGGCATGATGGTCGTCGTCAAGCCCAGTTGGGGCGTATTTGTTAGACCATGTGGCTGGTTGTAAATAAATTGGTGATGAATAATTGACTTTTAGATTGCTTTGGATCTTGCGTTTATGAAGTTTTTGATCGATCGCAGTCAAAAGTTTCAAGTTCAAGTGGTTTTTGTCTTCTTCGAGTGTTTCGATCGACTTCGAGTGGTTTTGAGTTGCAAAGAAGAAGCTGATCGGACCAGTCCGATCAGCGAAGAAGTTCAGACCATTAGATCTTCATCTAAGTCATTCTGACGGTCCGATCAGTGTTAGAATGTTCGGACCAGTTTGAATACCAGCTCGCACGATCGGAGTAGTCCAAAGAGTTACTTGTTTTTTGACCATTGATTTTCGATCGAGTGGATCGGTTGGTTGCAACTGTATGAACCAATCTAAAAGATAAAGCGCTACTGTAGCAGATGAAGGTTCCAGTTTTTTACATCATTGCTTGATTGGAATACTTGATGGTTCTTCTTTCCTTTGATGGCATCCAAGAGTTTCATCTTTTGGTTAGACCATATGGAAAAGGTAATGTTATTTTACTAGTGGTCTTTTACAAGTGGTCTTTTTCAAGTGGTCTTTGAGTTCCTTCTCGGATTGCTCGTTCTCATTCTTGACTGCTTGATTCTTTTATCTGTCTCGATTGAGAAGTGAGTTGGGTGTGTTGCTTATTTGGGGATTATTCTAAGGGGGAGCTTGTTATTTGAAGTGGTATCAGAAGCTTTGTTTGTTATACCTGTCGTATAATTCATCAAGTCAAAGCCTTAAAATTAAATGAGTAGAAGAGCTTTCCTTATCATATTTACTCATATGCTTTATAGCTTTGATCATGACTGGTAGTAATTAATTTTTTGTACTTGAATTAAAATATGACATGGCAGAATGATTTGACTAGACTGATTATAGCTAGCACTTTGTAATCTTCATCTGAAAGGATTAGCATGATTGTGAGTCTTCTTTTAAATCTTGGCTATGAGGCTTGTTTGTTTCATATGGCAATTTTTTTATATTCACTCAATTGGCATGTTATACAAAAAAAAAGGCACAAAAAGGTGCACAAGTGAAAAGATGTATGTTTCAAGCATGCCATGGTCAACAAAAGAAAAGACACAAAAAGTGAACGAATGAAAAGAAGTATGCTTCAAGCATGCCACCATTTATAAAAAATGTGTGCTTCAAATATGAAAATAAGTATGCTACAAGTGTGCCACGTACTTAAGAATTGAGTATGAAGTAATAGGTTGTTACATAAGACTGCTAGTTTGTCTAGATTTAAAGTTTGATTCACTTTTAAGCTTTTCACTTTTCGGTGTGGTGTGATATCTCATTGTGCTCTTTATAATTGGTTTAGCCATTGTTGAGATGCCTATCATGGATATAAATCGTTTAATCATGTTGAAAAACTTGTTTTGACATTACTATATGATATATCACTTTATATGGTCTAGGTAGCTCTACTCAAATAGATGGCTTGGTCAAATTATTAAATTAATTCAAAGTGATTTGTATAATCTACAAAGCTTCTTGATTTTTACTCTAATGTCTCCTTCTTAGAATTATTCTCTCTCTGGATGTCTTGATGATTACATTGCTAAAGGGGGAGAAATTAGAAGAAAGGGGGAGAATTTTCAATTGCTTGAGAAAATTGAGAAATTTGACAGAAATTGGGGATTAATTGGAGAAATTTGATAAATTTACTTTGATAAAATTGCTTCTCTTGTGTTGAGGGGAGTTTTATGAGTTTTGCCGAGTGTTTGCTGAGTTTCGCAAATTTTGCTTTTCTTTCAAAACGCAATTCATTCGAGAATTTTTGAGGTGTCAATGTATTCATCAAGGGGGGGATTGTTAGACTATGTGGCTGGTCGTAAATAAAGTGATGATAAATAATTCACTTTTTGATTGCTTTGGATCTTGCGCTTGTGAAAGTTTTGATCGATCGTAGTCAAAGGTTTCAAGTTCAAGTGATTTTTGACTTCTCTGAGTGCTTCGATCAACTCCGAGTGGTTTTGAGTTGTGAAGAAGAAGCTGATCAGATCAGTCTGATCAGCGAAAAAGTTTAGACCATCCAATCTTCATCTAAGTCATTTTGATGATCTGACTAGCGTCGGAACGTTTAGACCAGTCCGAATACTATCTCGCGCGACCGGAGTAGTCCGAAGAGTTACCTGTTTTTCGACCGTTGATTTTCGATTAGGTGGATTGGCTAGTTGCAACTGTTTGGACCAGTCTGAAAGATAAAGCGCTACTGTAGCAAACGAAGATGATGGCCGTTACTTGTGGTCATACGCAGAAGCGGTCGAAGTCATCTACGAGCAAGTGGTCCAAGTCGACATCTGCAGAGGAAGACATGGCTGTAGTCGAAATCAACATCAACGCGGTCGTAAATGACTGCAACTTCCGAGTGGTCGTATTCAACATCTAGTAAGTAGTCGAGTAGGTTCGGGCCAGTCCGAGTGGTTTCAATCGAATCCAAGGAGGATCAGACGGTGTTCGAGCAGCATCAGGGCATTGGATGACATTCGAGTGGAAACAGAGCATCGAATGATATTCGAGTGGCATCGAAGGATCCCACAGCTGACTTCGACCACGGAAACTTTCGACCACGGCTGACTTCGATCACGGCAGTTTTTGACCACGTTCGACTACGACTATGTTCTACTTCGACCACGTCCGGCTTTGACCACATTCTACTTCGATCATGTTCGGCTTCGATCACGTTCAACTTCGACCATGACAGAACAACCACTGAAGGTAATCAAAGCTACAGTACTTTTACATAGTCATAGCTACAATACTTCTTCCGTAGTCGTAGCTACAATAACTGGTCGGTACTCGATTCTCGTTGACTTTATTGGTCAGTACTCGATAATCAAAGATTTTACTGGTCAACGGTCGTAGACTTTACATACTGTTGTTATAGTTGTAGATTTCATAGTTTTGTTTTCATATGTAGACTTTGCAGTCTGTTGTCATTGTCTTCGATAGTCAAAGGCTTTGTGATTGGTTGTCGTAGGCTTCACGGTCGGTACTCGTAGACTTCATGGTCGGTATGAGTACTTCAATTCTTATGATCTTTCAGTACCTCGAGTACTCGTGTAGGGCCAGTGGTTGAATGGTCTGTGCTTGATGGTTGGTGATTGGTGGTCAGTGCTACAGTACCAGGTAGGTACTCGGTGATCGGTGAACAGTGTTCAGAGGAACAGTACTCGAAGGTTTCGGTACTCGGAAGATAGGAGTACTCGGTATTCGGGAGGACTTGGTTCTCGGGTGTTAGTAGTGATGCTTCTTTTTCTTGAGTGTTTTGTGCGGAGCGACAATATTTTCTGAGTAGTTGTGGTTTTCGAGTACTCGTTGAGCTAACTGTCGTAATGAGTTGTTTGGAGCTATTTTGCGGAAAGCGATGGAATGTGTGGTCGTGGACGACTTGGTTGATGGTCGTGGATTGTTTTGTTCTTGTCTATGGATGTACATGGGTGGTGTGAGTGTGCATGCTGATGACGGTCATTTTGTGGAAAACTTGTGCCGAAAAAAATTTCTTTAGTATTTGCATGTGCAGGTGAGCGTGAAAACGATCATGGTTGTTGACGAGGAGGTCCGGGACTAGGAGGGGGTAATATGAGGTCCAAGCGGTTGGGATGTCACGTGAGCTGGTCGGGCTCATGCTGAAGCATGTAAAGATTGAAAGTGGATAATGCGTGGAGACGTGGAGATAGTTACGGTCGGTAATGAGGAGGACTAGGGCTAGGAGGGGGTAATATGGGGTCCAGGTGGTTGAGATGTCACGTGAGGTGAACGGGCTCATGCTAGAGCACATGATGATGCGTGAAGAAGCTACAGGACATGCGGTCCCAGATGCTTCGACATGGGAGTTGGTGATGCGAGCAGAAGCTACAGGGGGTGCGTCCTAGAGGCTTTGGCACGTGAGTTGGTGATTCATGATGGAGATACAGGAGGTACGTCCTGGAGGCTTCGTCACGTGATGAGATTGGAGACGTTGTGGAAGGAGTCCGTAACGGGAAGGTTTAGAGATATGGTAAAACCCGTGCTACGGAGGGTTTTGACGAGAGAGCTTTTAGGGGTGTCGTGAGGTCACTTTGTAACCACATCCATGATATAGAAATAATAGATCGGATCAGTTCCAAGAAAAAGTTTGATGGCATCGGCGATGTGTTTTCTGGGCATCGTTTTTCTTCTGTCTCCGGCGTGTACTCGTTCGAGCGATCGAGGCGTTCGAGTAGCTGAAGTCTTTGAACAGAGGGAGATTATGACTACATGTGTCAGCTGTTGTAGCGAGCGATTGAAGGGAGCGGTTTCACAATCGAAGTGTTCATTGAGCACGTGCGAGCGAGTCAATGTCTTGTGGTCATAATCTATATCCGGTAATTTAGATTATTTTTCCTCTGCTTTTAGTTTTTGTTTCAGGTTTCAAAAAGTTGAGACAATTATTTACCCCCCTCTGATTGTGTCATATGATCCTACAGTGTTGAATAACTAGTGTCGCCGATCAATCCAATGGCCAATCAACACAACTAGAAAGCAAGAATAACATGAACACTCTAGTGATCATCTTTATTGATATGACTTGATGCGTGTATAATAGATAGCATCTCTCCTATATTTATAGCTTATACTTCTTTTGGTATGCGCCAACATCTCTGAATTGGAGACGACTAAAGGGAACCGTGAGCCCACCTTGGCTGGCCATAACCCCTTAGGGGAATCAGTTTCGTAACACTCCTACTTCAGCTGCAGCTGATGGCTTTTGGTTCTAGTACGAGCGTGAGCGCTTGTGCGAACAAACTGAATATTGATAAGCCAATAAACCACTTTGAAAAGGTTATCCTGATAAGTTACTTCAAAAAAATAAAAAAAATTATCCTATTTATTTATTTATGAGAAATCATAGGCCATAAATGGAAACAAAAAGGCTCGTGAAATGTCGTGATAATCGGAGGTTATTATAGACAGTTTGTGAGTCGTTTGTGATAAAGACAACACAGACGGTTTGTAACTAGAACCGTCTGTGAAGGACACTATCACAGACAGCTCGATTCAAAAATCGTCTGTTATACTCACACATCATAGACGGTTGTAATTACCATCCGTCTGTGATTAGCGAGTATCACAAACGGTTGGTATGTAGAACCATCTGTGATAGTTCATTCTATACCTAATTTTTTTCTGTTTTTGGGTAGCCTCAAGAAATAATGTTACCTATACCCTTTGAAAACAAGCAAATATAGTGGAAAACATAACAACAAATTCCATTTTTATCAAGATTAGAATCTACCATTACAGCATAAGAAGATAACGAACCTAACTCTTTAACATGACAAGAATATATAAGAAGCAGAGATCCTAGCAGACAGTAGAAGCTGGATGCATCGGATGATGGCCGGATATCACCGGCAATGGAGAGACTACACAAGACACTCTTACGACACTTACGACAAGAGTGTGTTGCGCAATCGATCGTGGTGTCACAACGGAGGCGCTAGCTCACGGCGGTAATTGGCGTCATCGAGGAACAAGTTGGATGCATCGGATGGCAGTAGCACCACCTTTGTGACACGACGGTGAGACTGCATAAGACACTCTTACGACACTTACGACAAGAGTGTGTTATACAGTCGACTATGGTGTCACAACGGAGGTGCTAGCTCACGGTGATAGTCGATGTCGTAGAGGGGAGGATGTAGGAAGCTAGCTAGTGGATGAACTCACACGTGACTGCCGGTGGAAAGGTAGATGGGGAGTGATTAATAAGGGCTGAGTGGTGGGAGGAATCGGTGCCTACCATTCGATGTGGAGAGAATGGACGGGTGAGATCGAAATCCTGGGGGATACGCCACGGATCGGTGATGTGTTATTATCAGAGACGGTTTGTTATACGAACCGTCTGTAATGTTCACAATATCATAGACCATTCATATTAATATTCGTCTATGATAATTCACAGACGGTTATTCATACAAACCGTATGTGATGTCCACAATATAACAGCGCTGCAATCTTTTTCAAACACGAGCTCAGGTGAGTAGGGATGGTAAGTGTTGCAAAGTCATTATTGATGGTGGAAGTTACCACAATTTAGCTAGTAAAATGCTTTGTTCTAAACTTGGTTTGAAATATAAGAAACATCCACATCCATATCAAATTCAATTGTTAAATATTGATGGTTCAATGGATGTTGGGTATATAGTTGATGTTAGCTTTCAGATTGGTTCTTATCGTGATACTGTACAATGTGATGTTATGTCTATAGAAGTACGTCATTTATTATTAGGTAGACCATCGCAATATGATCGTTCTATGATTCATGAAGGAAGAACTAATCAATATGAGTTCATGTAGAATAATAAAGAAATAGTGTTATGACCATTAACTCTTTCTCAAATTATACATGATAACACGCAAAAGATTGAGGTGAAAGTAGAGAGTGAGAAAGGGAAGGAGCAAAAGAGTGTGATTCCACAAAAGGTAAGTGAGAGCCACAAACTAAGATTGAGTGGAAAAAAAAGGATGAGAGAGAAAAAGTTAATGATAGCCACTAAATCTGATTTGGGAGAGCTGAGAAATGATCCTACTGTGGAGCATTTGGTATTGTTGTATAAAGATGTTTTGGTTTCTACTAATGACTTAACATCTCTTCGTAATGTGGTTTCTCAAGTGTTACAGGCTTATGAAGATGTCTTTCCGTAGGAGGTACCCGCTGGTCTACCACCCATTCGAGGCATCGAACATCAAATTGACTTGGTACTGGGAGCTCCACTTCCCAACCAACTGTCGTACCACACAAATATAGAGGAGACAATAGAAATTCAACGGCAAGTGCAAGCACTCATGGAAAAAGGGTATATACGCGAAAGTCTTAGTCTTTGTATTGTTCCTGTCGTTTTTGTTCCTAAGAAAGATGGTATATAAAGAATGTGTGTAGACTGTAGAGATATCAATATTATTACCATTTATTATCGTCATCATATTTCTAGGTTAGATAATATGCTTGATGAATTGAGTAGCTCTACTATCTTTTCTAAGATTGATTTGCGTAGCAGATATCATCAAATTAGAATGAATATGGTGATGAGTGGAATACAGCTTTTAAAATAAAATTTGGATTGTATGAATAGTTAGTGATGTTTTTGGTTTATTTAATGCCCCTAACACATTCATACGGTTAATGAACCATGAGACACTTCATTGGAAAATATGTGGTGGTCTATTTTGATAACATTTTGATATATAGCTGCTCATTAAAAGAACATATTGAACACATTAGACAAGTGCTAGAAGAGCTAAGAACTGAACAATTGTATGTTAATATTGAGAAGTGTATTTTTTGCACAAACAAAGTGGAGTTCTTAGGCTATATTGGTTTAGCTCGTGGAATTGAAGTAGATGAATCTATTGAAGCTATTCAAAATTATCATACTCCTGTCAATGTTAGTCAAATTCATAGCTTTTATGAGCTTGCTGGCTTTTACCGATATTTTGTGAAAGATTTCAGTACCATCGCTGTCTCATTAAATGAATTAACTAAAAAGCGTTTTGCTTTTGAATGGGGAGAATCACAAGAAAAGGCTTTTGCTAAATTGAAGAAATGTTTAATTGAAGCACCATTGCTTGTTTTACCTGATTTCACTAAAACTTTTGAGATTGAATGTGATGCTAGTGGAATAGGTATTGGTGGTGTTTTGATGCAAAAAAGAAAACATGTGGCATACTTTAGTGATAAACTTAATAGTGCACAATTGAATTATCCTGTATATGACAAAGAATTATATGCTCTTGTGCGTGTCATAGACACTTGGCAACATTATCTTTGGCCTAAGAAATTCATTATTCATTCTAATAATGAAGCTTTGAAATACTTGAAAAGTCAAGCTAAATTTAATCGTAGACATGCGAAATAGGTTAAATTCATTGAAACTTTCCCTACATTGCTAAATACAAGAAAGACAAAGAGAATATGGTAGCTTATACATTATCTAGAAAGAATGTGTTTTTAACCTAGTTTGAAAGATTTATATGCTTCCGAACATGAATTTTTAGAACTATATTCTAAATGTAAAGATGGAAAAGGTAGTGATAAATATCATATACATAATAGGTTTCTCTTTTGTGCTAACAAACTATGTGTTCCAGAATCGTCCGTGCGTTTGTTATTATTGTAGGAATCTCATGCAAGGGATTGATGGAATATTTTTGGTAGAGAGAAAACTTACATGATATTGTCTGATCACTTCTATTGGCCCAAGATGAGATGTGACGTCGAAAACTTTGTTCAACGATGTATTACATGCCATAAAGCTAAATCGAAATTTAATCTACATGGTTTGTATACTCCACTTCCAGTTTCTAGTGCACCTTGGGAAGATATTAGTATGAATTTTGTTTTAGGATTGCCTAGGACTAAGAGGGGGAGAGATTTTGTGTTTATAGTTGCGGATAGGTTCTCTAAAATGGTTCATTTTATTCATTGTCATAAGAGCGACGATACGTCGCATGTAGCTGACTTGCTTTTCAGGAAAATTGTGAGACTACATGACATGCCAAGAGCCATTGTTTTAGATCGTGACGTCAAGTTCATGAGCTACTTTTGGAAGACCTTGTGGGCCAAGCTTAGGATAAAATTGCTCTTTTTGATAACTTGTCACCCATAAATTGTTGAACAAACAGAAGTGGTGAACCGTACACTCTCAATGCTGCTGCGGACAATGATCAAAAAGAATTTAAAAGAGTGGGAAGATTATTTACCGCATGTTGAATTTGCACATAATATGGTGATGCATTCTACTACTCAATTGTGTCCATTTGAGGTGGTGTATGATTTTAAGCCGATCACACCACTTGATTTGATGCCACTTCCATTACAAGAATGTGCACATATGGAGGCTTCTAAACGGACTGATTTGATGAAAAAGCTCCATAAAAAGACAAAAGAGGTAATTGAAATGAAGGTTCGTGCTTACGCTTCTAAAGCTAACAAATCTAGAAAGAAATTGCTATTTGAACTAGATGACTTAGTGTGGGTACACCTTCGTAAATAACGCTTTCTAGAGAAGCGTAAATCAAAGTTAATGCCCCGTGGTGATGATCCTTTTAAAGTACTTGCCAAGATAAATGATAATGCATACAAGATTGAACTTCCAGGAGACGATTATGGGGTAAGCACAACTTTCAATGCTGATGACTTGTTACCATTCTTTGGACAAGATGATACAGAGTCGAGGACGACTCCTTCTCAAGAGGGGGGGATGATGCGGATATCCCTACTGTTACTATGTCTTCTACTTCTCTAAGTCATCAGGATGAACCGAAGGGTCCAATGACAAAGGCAAGAGCTAAATTACTTGGACAACAGGTGAATTTGTTTCTTACAACATCTCTTTCTATTGATGAGAATAATATACTACCTCATGTCAATTTCTTGTGCATTCTTAGGTTTGAAAGACATGAAGGTCTTGGAGCCAAGAGGGGGATGGGGAGGCTGGAGCCAAAGCAATGAAGAAGCACCATGACGAGGGCAGCCACCTTTGCTACAAAAGTCAAAGCACAAGAGGGGGACGTTCAAGTACACACCATGATCCATGCGGCCAATGTTTTGCAGCTGGTCCAATGGCAAGACAATATGACTTGAGCATTCAAAGGAATAGCTCATGTGATAAGGCCCATGAAGCCAGAGCAGCGAGAGATCCCTTGCGTGGCCATGATTCCGGCCGAAGCCTGGCCATGTAAACTTGTTTAAGTATTTAGGTCAAGTGAGCCATGTAATTAGTTGTTAGCTTTGAGTCTTAGTTGGATTCTAAATTAGTTTGGGATTTGGAGTTCGAGTCATTGGTTGGGGCTGGAGACAATCACGGCTTCCCCCTGGCCGAAGTATATGCGTATTAGTCGGTCGTCATATAAATACACAGATGACTAGATATGGAAGGGGACCACGACTAGACAAAACTTTGAGATTGATTTCAGTTCTTGTTTCTCCACGCATGGCCGAGCCATGTTCTTGAGGGAAATTGGGAATTATTCACAAATTGAGATCGCTCAATCTTTTCGCTGGGAATTGGGAGCACGATAGGGCTTTGCTTGGTGGTCATGAAGTCCGTTGCGTGTGTTCTTGCAAATTAAAGAGTACTCGTTCTTGCATTGGTAATAAAGGATCATTGCGATTCGAGAGGCTACACGTGAGTATTTTAATCCTATGTCGAGAAGATCAGATGACCCCGTATCAATCATAACAGTAATATCGCCATATTATGGTTGTGGTTAGATGTGCTCTAGTGGTAAAGTTAAATACAACATGAATATTGCCAACAAAATCTTGGAACATGAATATTGGCAATAAAGGACTAGAAAATGAAAGAGCATAAATCATCTCTATAGAAATCTGCACCTTCCTAATACAACATTTTCGCATGCCACCAATTGAATTCTCTACCTTCTCTCCCTCTTCAAAAATAAGCTACTCATTAACCTAATCAGACCTACAATGCACAGTATTACACACAAGAGGTCACTTGAACCACCATGTAGTAGTATGAGTAGCTTTCTTATTATAAGCAGTCCATACTCACCGGTCTGCGTAATACCACCCCATATGAACAGATACAAGACATTCTGGTGGTGGAAAAGCTCGAAGGAACAAGACTTGGATAGAACCATCAGAGACATTAGTTTGCTTCACAATAAGGTTTTGAAGTACTACAAGCTATTGGTTCTCCCTTTAATAACCCATCGTGATACTTTGTTCACTATATTCACCTCCCACGACCTTAACTGCAAAAGGTAAGCTTCAAATTACACAGTTCATTCAGAAAGAGCTGCCAGTGTAATGCTCTGCAAGTCAAATACAAGTACTAGCCTCCAGCCGTCACAAAGTGACACGAGTATTAAGCAGCATCATAACTTGGGCTTCTCAATATATATGGGGTTTAAACTTTGCTCAAGACAGCTCAAGCACGTTTAAATAAGCCTAACAAAGCAAATGCTATGCAACACAAGAGGTACATCGTAAGAACCAATATGATTGAAGTGTATATAGGCCTTTTTCCTTTAAATAGAAGCCAGTGTAGGTTATAGTAACACAAATGATGTGAAAATTAGTCCGGGGACTTGCTGATGTCTGGTCCAGACAACTTCACTGTCAAACCCAATCAGAAAATCAGGAGACGCACCAACATCACTAGTTAAAATCCCATGAATAACAATCTAGTTACTGACAGTTCCTGGTCATCCCAGTCAGAGTTTCTCGTAAATCAGCAATTCTCAATCTACGTCTGATTCGAATTTAAATTTCAATTTTTTAAAAAAGAACATATGGTAACCAGCTTCTGCCAGAAACTGGACAATAGCTGGCTTTTTCCTGTTTTCAGACGCAAAAAACGACCACATTTTCAAATAGTAATCCTGGCCAGTATTAGTACCAGCTCTACACAAGTACTAGTTCACCATCTGGAGTCAGTCCACCAAATAAATTACGAAGTATTGATTCTAACAACATAGGCAGGTCACATCCCGGTAGAAGAGCATGCCTGCCAACTAACCCTAGGCCAACAGCCAGGTAACACCCCTGAGGCCCTGACCTAATCAACTCGTCATGGGTGCATGGCTATGCAACTGGCAGTAGTAGGCCACTAGTCCTAGAGACCAAACCGTTGTATAGATGGCCAATGGGGCTCTAACCCATCAACCATCGCTTGATTCAGTGCAAAGATCAGAGAAACAAGTGTACAAGACACCTACTGAAACAAATTAGTATATGCACTTAACAATCAGCAAAAGCATCAAATGAGAAGTTTAATTCATGTCACCAACACCAAACCAACAAAAATCATCATTCGTTAAACATTATTTCCATTGCCAAAAAGGGCCTCCATTAGAAAGTAGAAATATGTACATTCTAACAAGTAATGAAAAATCACAATTTCGAATTCACGCATGTCTAAAAACAGCATACTCATAATTATACAGAACTATCATGCTAAATGTTAGTTGCTCATTAGAAAGAATACCAGTGACCAGTCTGAAGATACAACTCAAACATTTGTTAGTATTTGCCAATCTTGTTTCAACTTGGAAGGCTTAATT
Source organism: Bonia amplexicaulis (assembly GCA_036346245.1). Taxonomy (NCBI): domain Eukaryota; kingdom Viridiplantae; phylum Streptophyta; class Magnoliopsida; order Poales; family Poaceae; genus Bonia; species Bonia amplexicaulis. Next base: position 26,926,390 of record CM070735.1, on the reverse strand, counting down.
GAGTTATAATACATAGTACAATGAGATTTGAGAAGGCATCACCGATCAGCTAGTTTTACAGACTCCAGCATCAGTAACAGCAGTCCTTGTCTACAACAGAGCCACTTAATTAACAAACAGAAGATCAATAGCTTCACTTCTCTTCAACCAATCCTATTCTCCCAGCAATTACATGAGCCAGTGTCCCACTGGTGACCATAACCGATAAAGGCAATTTATTTGCAAAAAGCTAGCTTGAAAGGTGCATCAAGGATGAGAATTGGAAGCAACTACCAGCTACACAGGGAAACAAACGAATCCCGTGAAAAAGTAGAAGACCTGGTAATCTTATGGTATGTACAACACTGGATGTGGGCCAGCTCACGGCAAATCAGAACTGTGGCTTCTTTAGCATTAAAGTACACACTGAATCTTTATCTGCATCACATGATCACATCAACTGCAGATCTGATTGAACATAGAAATTGCTCCTAGTATTGAGCAAACACATAATCTCCTAAAGCTGCAATGAAGTGCGGTTTCTGCAGTGAGATCTGGTGGCATCAATACACCGTCTTTAAAGAAAAAACTTAATGGTTGTCGACACAGAGAATGGCTCTCATTATTTATGGTTCCAGCATCTTCATTGCTTTCCATGTGGCATGTGCACTCCCTTGAAAGAAAACTAACATCACTCAGACAAACACAATGCTCTGAGAGGATTTCTCGATAGGACCTTTTTCCAAAATTTTCTTTACAACCAACTATATCTTGAGAGCTGTACCATTTTCTAACTGTTGCTAGTAGATTCAATGACCATGACGAGAGAATGTCATGCATATCATCAACTGTTAAGCAATTCAGATTAGGCCTTACTGAATTTGAAAGAATATCATGAGCCATCTTATAAACAGCATGGAAGCACGCAGAGCAACATTTGTAAAGACACGAAGATTTTGGAACCGAGAGAATCTTTATGCTACCTTGCTGTTGACCATTAAACAAATGATCTGATTCAACATCATTCCGAGGAAAATTGGTATTCAACTGATTACCATCGCCATGAGCTCCAGAAGACACCATGTTCGTGGATATTCCTGCGTTGTCAATACTAGCTGAGGATGCAACAGAATTTTCTCCCTTTTGGAAATCATTGAAATCTTCAACAGATTCGGTGTGGCTTTCAGATCTTTGAATATCTGATCTGCAGTTTTCTTCACCATTGGTTACTCTGAACATTTTCCCATCATTGTTTACCCCACCAGATTCTCCATCATTTGTTACTGTATCTGCAGGTGTAACTGTAATGGAACCCTTGTTAACATCAGGTGAAGCTGAATGGACAACATCATGTTCCACTGCATCAATGCTGGATATATGTGTCACATGATCGTTATCACAGACCATATTATGGATTTCAAGTTGGTCTGGAGCATGTTGGACTGGATTGTCTTGCATCTCACTAGGACAGCAAGCAGGAGTAACCTGATGGTCATGTGTGTGTTGGGGTGGAAACTCTTGGACCTCAGAGCAGCCAGCTGGAGCAACCTGATGGTCATGTGTGTGTTCGGGTGGAATGTCTTGGACCTCCGAGCAGCCAGCAGGAGTAACCTGTACATTGCTTTCTGCCGCATAACTGGTGCTTTGACACTCTCCTGTGCATGACTTTCCTAGACTTGTTATCTTTGTACCTGATGCTCCTGTCCTATTATCAATATGTAATCTGTAGAGAAGGCAAAAAAAAAAGGTCAGAACAACTGTCACAAGATCAGCAGTATGAGGTACCAACATGTTTTTGCTGACTGAAAGCTGTATACTTCACCTAACTTCAAAGGAAACAATAAAGTGACAATCAATAGAAGCACAAAGACAAAGCTCATCAGGCCTACCTTTGGAAGGTGTACGCCCAGCTATTGACAATATCATCCAGATAAGCTACTTGAGATAGAATATGAAAGTACCGATATCGACTTTTCTTTTCCAAAATTTTAGTTCGGATCTGTCCAACTAACAGTTCTAAGACCTTTCTCACCTCAGCGCAGACTTCCATAACAGATGCATAGACACCTCTATATGCTAATAAGCCAACAGCAACCAATCCTCTCACGCACAGAATCTTTTCCTTGCCCTTAAGAACATTGTTTCCTCCAGATAATGACTTATCAGGTGAGGCACTGCTATGTAATAAACAGGAATTAAATGGCCAGCCTTTCCACGGTCCATTTATATCAGTGCAGGGGCCTTCCCGCAGTTTTGAGGTAACCCAACAAAGTTTAGAGAACTGCGGGTGTTGTAGTATTTGAATTCCAAAGCCAATAATAGCAAGTGATTCATTCCCCTTCACAATTCTACTAGAAGGATTTTTTGGGACTCTCTCATGAAAATCAATTTTCTCAACATTTTCCTCTTTACCTTGCTGAGCACTGCACGTGGTCAACTGAGTAGGATTCTCCCTTGAAGAGACCCCACATGAGGGTGGCTTATCAACGTACGAAGGAGATTTTGTTAGTATTCTGGATTCCTTATTCTCACTGGATTTACATTCACCTGATGCACTAATTTCCATGGGAACAAAGACTTCTTTCTGTTCACCATGATTGTCATGAACTCTGTCATGCAACAATTGAACATGATGCTGAATTAAGTCCTGTGATAACCGCAAAGCGCATGAATCAATCACCTGATGCCAGCTAAAGTAGCTGTCAACATTCACAGAGAACCTCGGTATTGTGTGTTCTGAAGAAGCAAGACATTGATCTACAACATGTGTACTGAAGAAATCTCTTACTCCGCTAGGAAGATCTTGAAACTTTAGTTCACTAGTGGCCTGTAAAATGAATTATCAGCTAAATATCTAATTTGTACATAAACAGATTAGTTAATCATCCAGAGGTGGCCAATAAAAAAATACCACTAAATCTTAATTCTGAGAAAATAAGGGGCAATGGCCAATGACAATAATCCAACTTTCACCATGTTCTACACAAACATGAGATGAAAGCTCATCCAACAAAAAATGAATCAACCAGCTCCTTATCGTTTGTACAACAGTAATCCATAATAAATGCATAGTAAGCACAACACTATTGCTGCTAATCGGATCCACAGGGAGCTAGAGCTATACAAACTTGGAACTTGAGCAATGACTATCCCAAGTACAAAGTACAAGCTACTTGGAACTTGCCTCTGGAGCAAATTTAGGCTTAGTTTGGCATTTCTGAATAATAGGTTTGGTTGTTTAGATGATTATATATCTCTTGGAAGGGATAAAGTGTAGATTAGGTGATTATATTGTACAAATAAAAATCCCCAGAGCTGTATTTTCAGCCAATGTTAGTAATAGTCATCATGTTAATGAACCTAAAATATCAATATATTTGCCATCAACTCACCGTGCACAATTCCTTTGTGACATTTTATTTAAAGGGACAGCACACACATGCATACATACCCACAAAATTTCAAACAAAGAATAATTAAAGAAGCATATGGCGTGAATAGTAGACATGACGCTTACCAGAACACTTATGGATACAGAAGCTAACAATGAACTAATCTGCTCAACCAATGCATTCCATACTTCTGAACATTTTCTCATGTTGTTGATTGATGAGGACTCTAACTTGCTTGTCCCCACATTGAGCACATGATCTTCTATTTCCTGTTCATCGACCTTATCGACAGCCCACAAATCAATTCTAGGCATGTAGATTATGCATCTTCCAAGGTTTAGGCATTTTGCTAATCAAGAAAAAGAAAAAAAACTTGATTACTTACTCATATCCACTGAATAGAAATGAAGAATACTAATAGAGTAATAGACAAATAGTCGTCAGTAGGTGCCCCATTTCACATCAATTAAAAGAGGAATGGGGCATAAGATTATTTTCATGTAATCAAAGGCACTCAGTTCAATTTTCTAATGCCATGGATGTGGAGAAGACTTGTAGCAGAAGTAGAGAACCAAGACGCCATAGCAAGAAAAGTCAGGTGTCCTCATAATAACAAGTTATGCTTACGCAGTAAACAAATTTAAGCTTAAAGAAAGTTATCATTTAAACAAATATAAGCTTAAAGAAAGTTATCGTTGATTCTTGTATGCAGGTAACTTTGGAGCAGACTTCCATTTCACATACTCACAGAGTCACATGCAGACAGTAATACAGTGTAAAGTAAAGACAAAATGCACAGGTCAAAAATACTATCACCTACATTACAAGCAAAATACAAATGAAGAGTCAATTGCGTTCTCTCAGTGAACATTTCAAAAGAAAAATAAAATAAAGGGAACTTACAAAGAATTTGCGTCAATCCACTAAGGATATCACCATTTCCCTCCTGTGCCATAGTTGCAAGATCAAGCTTGTGTATTACAATCTGACCCATAAAACCATGAAGAAGGCAACGAATTAGATGTTGCTGGCCTGATCTGGGTGCACCAGCAACTAAAGCTCGAAAACCTGATAAATTATGTGCTAACCCTCCTTTCATATGAGAAACAGCTGAATTCAATCTACGGCCGTCAAACTTCTCATGTTGTACATCATGACTTAACAACATTGAGTCATGATTTCCTAGTTGAGAAGCTACTAGACCATAGCTTGACAAGATTGATCCAATTCTATTCGCAATATCTTTCTGTTGTATCAAAGATGGGAGATAGGAAGACCAGAAAGTGTGAGGTACACTATTCTTTTCCATAGAAGAGAACACAACTTCCTTGATAGAAGCAGATGCCTTCAGAAGAGATGAAGGTAACCAGATCCGTTCATCCAAATAGAGGGAAATAAGAAGGTGTAGCAATGGTTTAAGAAGGCATGGCACAAGATAGGAATCAAGAGGAGAGGAAACTAGATCATTTGCAGCAATCCCTGCTTCTCTTTGTGAACAGGGTGGGGGAGCAGTTGCAAGAGCAGCCAACCAATCCCTTTCCTCCACGAGAATTGATGGTAGAGGAAGTCGCCCATGCTCAAATCCTTTCTCTGCAGAGCGTAAAATGTCCTGCAATGGGCAAGTCCTTTTCAGAGCGTTTATTGCAGCTTGGGTGCAAATTGCCTGCAGATCAGCACCAGCATATCCAACAGTTTGGCTTGCAATAACTGAGAGGAATGTGCCTGAAATAGGACGTGGCCAGTATTTTGTGTGCAAGGATAGAATAGCAGATCTATCCTCAAAGGTTGGAAGCGGGAAGTATATCTCACGATCAAACCTCCCTGGTCTCCTAAGAGCAGGATCAATAGCATCAGGACGATTTGTAGCCCCAATTACTATAACTGAGCCTCTTGATTTCAAACCATCAAGCAACGAAAGCAAAGTCGCCACAACTGAATTGTGTGTCTGGTCTTGTTGTCTGGATCTACAAGGTGCTAAACCATCTATCTCATCAAAAAATATGATAGAAGGTTGGCATCTTTCAGCTACCTGAAATAGAAGCCTTAACTGTCTCTCAGCATCACCAACATACTTGCCCAAACAATCGGCACCTTTTCGAGCAAAATAAGCAATCCTTCTGTTCCCCTGAGAACATGCCCCAATTAGTGACCGTACAACAAGTGTTTTACCAGTACCAGGGTGGCCATGCAGCAGAACACCTCTTGGAGGTGTAAGACCTAAAGAACCAAAGAACTCGGGGTACAAAAGAGGCAATATCACCACTTCTTTCATGCTCTGAATAACATCACCGAGCCCAGCAACAGATTCCCAGCCACGGTACGACTTTTCGTTTTCAGAAGAGCCTCCTATGTAAACAGGTGCAATTCTCAAAAGATCTCTGTTTAGCCTCTTCCCTTCACGTTTCAAGAATTCTTCATCTTCCCCACAGTTCTCTAACCATTTCTCTTCAGCCTCTATGTCCTTTCTCCACGCATCGTGTGACACCTTCCTGATATCCGCCTTCAACTTTTTTATCTTCATTTTCCTGAGTAGTTCAACATACTTATCTCCTTGGGGTTGGAAGAGATGTCGATGATCGTTGCAAGCTATAAGAAACTTCCGGTGATCAAATATACAGGCTTCTGCTCGACTGCAAGGCTACAAATGGAAAAATAATACACATTAAAGGGCAATAATAGAATCGTGAGGTGTGGCTTAAACACCAATCAATTACCAAATGGTAGGTTTTCGGACATCGATCAACACGGCACCCAATAGTTGCTCCAGGTCTGCCACATCGACTGCACTTCAAAAGCCTTCCACGGCAAAGTGCGGCTCTTACATTTTTTAGGCACCCTAAACCAGCAAAGTAAACCTGAAATTTAACAAAAACTGGATTTTCAAACCCCAGTACATTACATCAAAGTCTCATATCAATAGCATGCAGTATAGTGAAGCATTTAGCTTGTTCTGCTTGCAACACATTGTGTTGAATTTCAGTCAGCAATCCAGAGCAACCAATGTTGATCCCCAACCACATAGCGGGGCATATTTTGAGGAAACACAATAATGAAAAATCAAGAGAAGGTGTTGACAAGGGTTGCAGCCTGTGTAAAACAGAAAAAAGGTGCGGCAATTATATGCACAAAAGCAACTTAACATACACATTCAAATAACACATATGAGAATTTTGAAATATACTGCAGTGCAGGCACAGACCTCAGGACTCCAAACTGCACAATTCTGATGAACCCAGACACGAGCAATGCCAAATCGATCATGTATTGGACCCAATAACTTTCCGAGCCATCCAGGGTCATCACCGAACCCATCCCACATATCATAGTTTGGATCCTCCGAAGGCAAAGCTCCCTCATAGGCTTCATTCTCGCTATCAACCGTATCATGCAATGCAACCTTAGGCGGTCTGCCATCAGTCCCTCCTCCACAGAGCCCACACCTCCTCCCTTCTTTAACCTCTGTAACTCCCTGTTTTTCCTCTGAAACCGGATATTTGCCCATTTTCTCCCTCAGAGCATCTTCAGGCAATACTACGTCTGGGACATCATCCATCTGTTCATCTGGCTGGATTTCTTCCACTTGCTCACCAGGACCACAACCATCCAATTCCATTTGCTGCAGCCTCTATGTCCTTTCTCCACGCATCGTGTGACACCTTCCTGATATCCGCCTTCAACTTTTTATCTTCATTTTCCTGAGTAGTTCAACATACTTATCTCCTTGGGGTTGGAAGAGATGTCGATGATCGTTGCAAGCTATAAGAAACTTCCGGTGATCAAATATACAGGCTTCTGCTCGACTGCAAGGCTACAAATGGAAAAATAATACACATTAAAGGGCAATAATAGAATCGTGAGGTGTGGCTTAAACACCAATCAATTACCAAATGGTAGGTTTTCGGACATCGATCAACACGGCACCCAATAGTTGCTCCAGGTCTGCCACATCGACTGCACTTCAAAAGCCTTCCACGGCAAAGTGCGGCTCTTACATTTTTTAGGCACCCTAAACCAGCAAAGTAAACCTGAAATTTAACAAAAACTGGATTTTCAAACCCCAGTACATTACATCAAAGTCTCATATCAATAGCATGCAGTATAGTGAAGCATTTAGCTTGTTCTGCTTGCAACACATTGTGTTGAATTTCAGTCAGCAATCCAGAGCAACCAATGTTGATCCCCAACCACATAGCGGGGCATATTTTGAGGAAACACAATAATGAAAAATCAAGAGAAGGTGTTGACAAGGGTTGCAGCCTGTGTAAAACAGAAAAAAGGTGCGGCAATTATATGCACAAAAGCAACTTAACATACACATTCAAATAACACATATGAGAATTTTGAAATATACTGCAGTGCAGGCACAGACCTCAGGACTCCAAACTGCACAATTCTGATGAACCCAGACACGAGCAATGCCAAATCGATCATGTATTGGACCCAATAACTTTCCGAGCCATCCAGGGTCATCACCGAACCCATCCCACATATCATAGTTTGGATCCTCCGAAGGCAAAGCTCCCTCATAGGCTTCATTCTCGCTATCAACCGTATCATGCAATGCAACCTTAGGCGGTCTGCCATCAGTCCCTCCTCCACAGAGCCCACACCTCCTCCCTTCTTTAACCTCTGTAACTCCCTGTTTTTCCTCTGAAACCGGATATTTGCCCATTTTCTCCCTCAGAGCATCTTCAGGCAATACTACGTCTGGGACATCATCCATCTGTTCATCTGGCTGGATTTCTTCCACTTGCTCACCAGGACCACAACCATCCAATTCCATTTGCTGCTCGACAGGAATGGTGCTCTCTCCTGCAATCTGCTCGTTGTGCACGTCATGCCACTCATTTTCGCCTGAATTGCCAGCCCCCACCTCATCATTATTCTCATCGCAGGCTAACTCATCATCATTTTCTCCTTCGAGCACAGGTGATTCCAACTCTTCGGTTTTGTCCTCCCCTAGCAAACCTACCTCCTCCTCCTTGCCTTCTTCTAGATCATTTCCAGTACCAATTGCTTCTCCTTCCTCCTCCTCCTCCTCCTCCTTCCCTCCTCCTTTTTCCTCCTCTTCCTCTTCTACTACAGTGACACCTTCCACAGCCTCATGTGCTTCGACATTCAAATCGATGGTTAAATTGATCTCCCTATCCCTCACTTCCCTCCCTCGCGATGGCAAACTTCCGCTCTCGTCACCCACCTCCTCTTCCTCAGCCCCCTCCCGCACGTCCACCACCACCGTCCTGGCCTCCTCGTCGTCGTCTTCATCTTCGAACCACAGGGTCCTCGCTCGCCTCTCCAGCCTGGCCTTCCCCTTAACCCTATCCCGCAGCCGCGAGCGCCACACCACACTCCCCTCCCCGTCCTCCTCCTCCTCCTCCATCTCAAGGGCATCCGCCTCGCGCCGCGCCCTACCCTTGCTCCCCCTTCGCGAGCTCCCGCTGGACGCGGCCACGCCGCCGCCGCGCCGGGGCCGCTTGCGGCGGGAGGAGGGGAGCGGCGATGTCGAGCACGACCGGCGCGCGGCGCACCCGCGTGCTCCGGCGGACGGCCTCCTCGTCGGAATCGTCGCCCCGCCGCGCCCGTCGCCCGGGGAGGAGGGCCGGTGCGACGTCGCGGATGGCGTCGAGGCGCTTCTGCTTCTTCCGGCTGCGGGAGGCGCCGCCGCGCCGCCGCTTGGGCGTCGACGGAGGCATCAGGGAGGGAGGGGGAGGGGCGATCGCGGCGCGCACGAAGAGATGAATTGACAAGGGTTTTCTGGCTTTGGGCCTTTGGGGCTCGCTAGAGCTAACCTTGTAACCTTGGAGTCGCGTTTCCTTAAAGGGGGGAGGAGAGGGTGCGGCCGGGTGAGGAGGATTGGCTTTGGGGTGGTAAAGTACTAGGAACGAAGGAGGGGAAGTGATGCGAGGCGCCGGGATGCCGCGGCTGACAGGTGGGATCTTTGTTTTATGGCCCACAGATGTACATATTTTATTTGGCTTCGGCTTATGTCTTTTGTTGCGGTTTATGATTTTTAGGTTGTTTATAAAAGAGAGTATGAAGTAACAAAAACTCGCGTGCAATTTTAGCCGATATATACGAAGTCGCTATATTGTATACTACAATCAACTTGTAGACTCAACATTAAAAAACACTCAATTTGAAAGCTAGTTATTGTATAAAAGCTAAAAAGCAACTTCTAGAACCTGAAAAGAAGAGACTCACAATCGCTTTTCGCATGGGGGCTGGGCACTACAACTACAGCTCTACTCCATAAGGATTTTAAGCCTTCGGCTTCTAGCGAAGCCATTTAGAACACGTCGATTTTTTAATATCGGTTTTTTAGATTTTTGTCTTTTTTCTCTTTTCTTTCTTCTTTATTGTTTTGCATTGTCCTAAAAGATATAGCGGTGTTTTTCAAATTTTCTTTTTTTAATATATTTTATTTTTTTAATTTAGAAAAACTATTAGCTGCTACAGTATACTTACAACCAAAAATCAGAAGCACAAGCTAGAAGCCGAGCTTCAAAATTGTTTAGAGCGGCACCTACATCCGAGGCCAGCCTGATCCGACCAGACGTTGTCGTGAAGGGATTCAAAAAATCTAAAACTTTTGAATGTTTATTTGGCAACCACAGGTCCTGCGCAAGAAAACCAGTGGACTTCCCGCGTGTTTACACGGCCTCTCCTTTATTCTGACATGCAGAATTCCTTTAGTTCTAATCTACCACTCTCCAAGACTCCAATCAAAATAATGTAAATTAGCACCAAAGCATTCTTTCTCTTTTGTTTCCTCTCCTCTCGTAGTCTCAGGGTATTCTCTTTTCAGCTTATGGTTTTTGACTTTTCTACAGTAGCTAGTTTTCAACCAGAGTGTCTTTTCAAGACGGAGTCTACAAATCGATTATAATAGACACTATAGTGACTTTATATAGATTAGTCAAAATCGCACACATGTGTTTCTCTCTCCATACACTCTCTTATGAATAATCAAAATTTAAAAATTTCAACCAAAAGTCATAAACCGTAGCTCAAAAGAACAGCCCATCAACCTCATTGTACAGGGTTTCATATGCACTCTTGGACACATGGAAAAGCCTATATACCTAATTCAAAATAATACGAACATTAGAATTTTTATGGCTCTAGATTTTGGGCACTTTCGAAAATTATTGAGCTTTTGGACCTTGTTAACTGAAGAAGCGATAACTGGGCCATGCATGCCTGAAATTTCCTCGTCATTATATCGAACATGTTGAGTTAGGAACCAAAAATGCTAGTACTAGCAGCTTATTTGTAATCTGAAACTGGTATGGTTCTGCGTGACTGAAATTTCTCTCAAATGCAATGAACTGGAAAATTCATACTAGGGAACTGGCCAGATCGAACTCAAGTCTGAAAATAGTATAACATTACCAAAAACTTTTTACCGCGGTTTTTTATTTCAGCAAACGCCTGATTTGTTTGCACAACATGGAAGAGAGAGTTCTGTCTGATGTGGGCTTTTGGCTGCTCCTATAAGGCCCACGACTAGTTGTTGACGTATTGGTCCAGCCCATATTGCAACTACCAGCCCAACTTAGAATGAGCTCTTTTCCTTTCTTTCGCCTCCTGTTCTTGTGCTTACTTCTGCTAATGTTGAATCTTTGTGGTCTCCATGACATGCCAATATATGGTAATCTGCTGATCTGTACTGCTGCTAGCCATACGTGGATACGCATGCCAATGCTGTCGAATGACTCCAATCCTTCTATTCTTCTAACTTCATGCCATGACAATAGCACACAACAAACTCCAGAGTCTTATGAGCAGAACTGCAAATGCAGTCGTGCATTAGTAATCACAGAACCTACAGCTCTGCATCCTTCAGCTCTTCTGTCCTGAGGAGAAATTAACAGTAGTTATACTGTACTACTCCGATGTGAGCATTGGAGTGTCCTCTGCCAAGTCATTCATGTGACCTTCCCGTTTGGTACAGGCTCCTTGCATGGACGCTGCAAAGCGTGGCTCAACATGCAGACATGTCGGTATCCCTGCACCTCTTGGTGGGCATGGGGATGTTCATGGTGACTTCCAACGCAGCAAAAGGTCTCCAACTTGTGTACGAACCAACCGAGCCAACGACCTATTGGCATGTTTGGCAACAACTGTGCTTACGATTTTTGACTGAAATTTTTGGATTTTGACTGTTTACGGTACAGATTACGGAGAGACTGATTCTCATTTGCGATTTTAGTTGGTACAGATGATGGACTTTTAACGTGTAGATCATTTAACTTGTAGATCCATCTTGAGAAAATACTCCGTTTGAAAGTTAGATATCGCTGCAAAAACTAAAAGTCGTCAGCTTCAAAGGAAAAGAACATAACCTATATTATACAATGTTGCCTGCAAGTTAATTCGACTACCAGTTTTATCACTGATTCTTTTTCAGACATTTCAGATGGATCGCATGGAGTGAAAGCGAGCACCGTACAAACCAAGAAGCAAGAAATTGTAATTGGATAGAGGACAGCTCAGGTTAGGTCAGATCCAAAAGTCAAGGGTTTAAAGCAGAGAGCAGCGCCCTATCAGACTGGCCGGCACCTGACAGTCATGCATTTGCAACTTAACATGTGATGCCACACCAGCATGCATGCGCAGGTCAATTAATTCGCAAAGTGGAGACAAATATCGCTATCTGATCAGCTGCGCGCCTGCGCCTTTTCGCAGCCTGTAACTCCCGCAAGCAGTTAGTGCGTTGTGACTTTTGCTGAAGAATTTTAACTACAGCTTATAGTTTTTAATTAAAAATAAATAATAATAATTAAAAGAGATAGCTATTAAAAGAAAAGAATAAGCGGTGCAAAAAGTGAGAGAGTGAGGTGGGTGATACAACCGTGACCCTCTGCCTTATTTTCGAAACAAGGTGGTAGAGAGAGAAGTGGAGAAACCGGTTCAAAAAGTCACATATTCGTATTGGCTTTTGACTTTTTAAACACAAGTTAGAAATAGAAGTCAATACAAATAAGATTATAAGTTCAAAAGATAGGTTATACCTCAACCGTTTTTATTATATACACATTTATATTGATTTTTACTGATAACTTTTGGCTTATAAATAGTAACAGCTTTAGAGAAGCAGTATGGAGAGAGATACTAAGTCACTATAATATCTACTAAAACGACTAGTAGATTCTATTTTAAAAAGATATTTTATTTAAAAATCTAGATACTATAAAAAAATTATTTACTGAAGAAAAAACAGGACGTACCATATCAGATAAACAATGGCAACAGTACTACTAGAGTACCAGACTACCAGCAAAGAATATAAAACCTCTGTACATTAGCTGGTCAATCATGATCAATGGATAGTGTGCGGCATACTTTGATGAACCAATTGCGCTTCTGCTGCTGCGAACGGTGTGCCTAGGAACGAATCTGCTCTCTCTGTATCCAGTTTGGGTCAGCTAGCTCCCGGACGAGCCAAGAGCACTTTGTACAAAACAAACGATGGAACAATGTGCAGGACTGCAGCACAAGCAAACTTACGAATTCGTAAGGGTCTTTTCGTATTGGATTTGTCTTCTAGCTTCTATTCAGAGAAGCCAAAGCTAATAAAAATGTTTCGATTTCTATAAGCCGTTTCTATCAGTCACTACTTTACATTTCTTCACTACTGTAGAAAAGGTTATCACAGATGGTTCAAAAACGTCATCACAGACGGTTTCGTGAACTGTCTGAGTTAAAGGATCAGTAATAACATGAGATCATCACATACAGCATTCGAACTGTCTGTGACGCAGACTATCACAAATAGTTTCTACTAAAAAACCGCCTATGATTGTCAATTATCACAGACGATTATAAGTTAATAATCATCTGTGATATTCTTTTCTACTCCTAAACCTATTCCTGTTTATTGGCTAGCCTCAGAAAATACTAGCCATACCCTCTGAAATAAGCAGATCAATATAGTATATATACATCCAATTCACATTCATTCATTTTACGAACAAGAACATCCATTTCACAAATCAATTAACTGAAATGAATTATCCAGCTTTGAATAAATACACGCACATTGTCCTCTAGACATCAAACCATCCGATTTGATATGGTCCATTCTCTCTCATCTCTTCTCAGCCATCCGATTTGATCTGGACCATTCGTCACTCTTCTCCTCTCTCTCTCAGGATACAACCGTCCACCCCCTCCACTTTCCCATCTCCTCGCACATTTTGGCCACCCGTCGCTCTCTGTCGTTTGCTCTCCAATGTTGGATATATGAAGTTAGCCAGACAGTAAGTTCCGTCTCATTATTTTTATGACTCCGTTGTAACGCACGGGTCTCTAACTAGTATTTTATTATGTTACAATTCCGTAAGTCGTACGACGGTTCAAATGTTGTACTGTATTTTGTTGCACCATCTTTCTTACATAATGCACTCAGTAAAAAATCAAAAGCCAACAGCTAATACGAACACCTCCGCTTTTATCAGCCACTACTATTTATCAACTACAGCTAAATGCTATCAGCAAAATCCAATACGGCTGGACCTAATGTTCGTGGAGAGCAAGTTTGCCAGACAGCTACGAGTATTGTTAACGTCTGCATCCGTCGAAAATCATATCGTGCGAACATGATACATTTTGGAATTCTTAGCCTTAACCCCGCAGGAAAGGTCCCTCGGAAGCAAAAATGTCAACATAGCCCCTCCAGCTTTTAGGGGGTGTTCTTTTTTGCTTCCAAAAGCGGCTTTTGGCTTTTGCTACAGTACCTAACTTTTAAATGGAGTATTTTCTCAAGATGGGATCTACAAGTTAATTGTAGTACACGTTAAAAGCCTAACATCTGTATCAACCAAAATTGCAAGCGAGTATCTCTCTCTCGCAATCTCGCATGCAAATGACCAAAATTCAAAAATTTCAGCCATAAGCCATAAGCCGCAGCCAAAAAGAACAGGCCCTAATCAATCCTTGATGCTGGATGCACACTCGTACCGCAGCCACCTGCACGCATAACAGCACAGGTAGACAATTATTCCTTCAGCTCGACCATAATTTTTACCAACGCCGGCCACTATCGATCCTCCGTCCTTCTCGTGTCGGTGGTCTAACGAAGCGATTCGCTTACGTGACGGTTGGTCTTTGTAACATCCTGAAAATTTAAAGTTTGAAAATACGTAGCTTTTGAATTAATTTGCATTATATTTTATTGGAATTTGGATTTTGACAGTATTTCTTTGAATTTTGGTTGAGGTTCCAGTAGTTGAAAATCTATGAAAAATAAAAACAATATTAATAAGCCATAAAGAAAATACGGGAATAAAAGAAACCTATAAATTTAGAATTCGAATCTGAAAAGATGGGCCATAAAAGGAAGAGTTTAGCAAAATAGGAAATATATATATATATACACGTGAGACAAGATATGCAAAATACTAAACAAATGTTGTGATGAGTGTAGTAATAAAAGGGGATAAAGGTATGAAAATAAGAACATTAAATAAAACAAAAGGATTATTATATTTTGTAATAGAACAAAGACTTAAACTAAAATTTCAGAAATTAGGATCCATAATCTTAAATATAGAAGAGTAAAATCCAAATTCTAAGTTTTTCTCTTCCTTTTTCTCTTTCCACTCTATGACATGTGGGGCCCTCCTCTTTTCTCTCTCTTCCTTCCCCTCTCTTTTCTCTGCTGTTGGGCCCTGACTCCCCTGCCTCCTTCTTTCTTTTCTTCCTCCCTCCTCCCTTCTTTTTCTGCGGCCGAGCGACCTCCGCGTCGTCCCCTTTCTTCTCTCCCCCCTCTCCTACGCCGAAGCTTCGCCCAGCGGACGCCCGCGCCTGCTACGTCCGTCGCGCCCGCCTTATCACCTCGCTCTCTGCCGAGCCCCGCACCTGCAGGCTGAGCCTCGTCTTGGCAAGGACCCCGGTCCTCGCACCGCCGCCCGGTCCCCCGCCACCGACCGGTCCTCCACCAGCTCGCCTCCTCGCCCCTCTGCAGCTATAAAAGCCGCCGGCTTCTCCCCCCATAGCCCCCGCGCCATCCCTTCTTCTCCTCCCTCTTCCTCCTCCACCGTGCGCAGCCACCGCCCCCCATCTCCGTCGTCGCTCCTCCTGGGCGCCGTGGCTCAATTGCCTCCGGCCGGAGCATCACCAAGGCTCCACGAGGCCTTCCCAAGCATCAATTTCGGCTCCCCCTCACCACGGCTTGCCGGCATTGTGCGCGAGTCGCCGCCGCCCATGGCCTCCACCGCCGGCCTACCTCGGCCTCTCTCCGGCCCTGCCCACCCGCCGGTGAGATTCCCCTCGACCTCCTATAGCTCATCCTCCCCTCCTTCTTCCTCCCCGTCCCCTCTGGTGCCATTTCCACCGCCGGCCCCCAACCCCGCCGCCGCCATGTAAGCCGTCGGCGTCGCCCAAGCCGAATTGACCGGCGGGACTTTGCCCACAGAAAGGGTCAGGTAGGAGCATTCCATTTTGTGGGTTCCCACCTCCGGCCACTGCCTCTGCCGCCGGCAAGGCAAGGCCGAGCGCCGCCTAGATGCTCGCTCGAGCCGACTTCCGCTTGCTTCTTCTAAAATGTTTTCCCTTCCCATCCCAGGAGATTGGATGCTTAGTTGGTCAGCTGCGGTGTGCTGAGCGATTCACACGACAGGTCCTGAGTTCGAATCCGGCCGATAGCACTTTCATCCCCACCTTTTTATTCTTTCTTTTGTAGCTCATTTTAATTAATAAAAATTATGGAAAATTAGAGGGCAAATTAGGGAAGCTAATAAAGTTTATTAGGATATAAATGAACTTATTAAATGTTAAATCATGAATCAGTTATCATGTGTTAGTGACTAATGTGCTTTGAATAAATATTTGAAGGACTAACTATTAATTAAAAAATATTAATAAAGAAAATTATTTTGGGTAGAGTGTACAAATTAATGAAGATTACTCTTAACTATAGACAACTATACCCTAACATCTAGCATGCCACCATTAGATAAATCTCAGTGGTAGATTTAATTAAAATAGCAATATTAAAAGATGAACCTGTATGATAAATCTTGTCTAGGTAAATAGATTTATATTAGAAATAAAGCTAAGCCTAATAATAACTAAAATGTAGATGAAATAATAATGGTGCCCGATAAAATAGTACCCAGCCCAACTAGTGCACCAACTCATAGGTCTAACCTACCTCATGGATCTTCCTAAATAAATGTAAAATAATAAAAGAGATTACTAATAAAAAACATCAAGTCATCATATTCTACCACCGACTTTGCCTCCAATCACCCATTAACCCAGAATAAAACCAAATTGAGTTTATTCGGATTTATTTGGATCTTTTGAGTTATTTGCTTTTATTTGGATTCAGTCATCTAGCGCGTAATTAGAAATTGGAAGTCGTGAAGATTCAGTGGATCAAGCGAGGTCAAGCTCGAAGAGAAGATAGAGACCAAAAGCTCAAGAGAAAGCTTTGTGTGAGCTCAAGACCACGGTAAACCGCGCCAGGCGAGTCAATACTTTGATCATGTTGAACCTACAGTTTCTGCAAATTACTTTTGTTTAACTTATCAAAATGCATGCTATTATTTTATGTACAAATACATGTTTAATTTAAGATCCTAGTCATATGCCCATGTTTACCTTGATTAGTATTACACTTCCTTTTGAATACTTGATTATGTGAACCTTGTCGCCCTAGCAAAAATTATGATAGTAACCTTTCGAAAATAAGTCCGTAATTATATGAAATGCTTAGTATTGCATAGATACTCATGGGTGTGAGAACGCCCAAGCATCACTTTTAATCATGAGAAAGTTTGGTTGGGCAGTCATGGTGGTAATGACTGGTATATGTTCGATATGGTTATTTTATGCTCCCAAAGACCTCAACTTGCTTGAATATCTGGGCGGATGGTTCGAGGGTGTGTGTGAGTGGTGCGGTGGAAGCACAATGTGGTTAGTGGAAGAACCGCCCAGATACCGCTAAGGATTGAATCTTGTCATGATCTCCCACGTAAAACAGTGCAACCACAAGTCTGTAAAGTACAACTTGGCTAAGTAAATTTATCGAAACTCCCGGACTCATCTCACTAGTAGTGGAGTGAAGTGGCTAAGCAAGGGCAAGGGGAGGCCTAAAGGGACACCGAGAGGAGGGTGAGGTTTCCCAGCTGTTCTAAGCGTTATGGAAGTGGAGCCCATTGCGTTAATGGCGGGAAACATCCCGTGCATAGATGGGACCCACCGCAAGTGGGCAGTTTCCCATAAGGTGAGATGACAAAAGGAACTAGATAATTTGAAAAGTTACTGTGATGGTCTGCTCGACTACATGACTAAGGAATCTTGTGGGGCAACGAGTTGATTATCTCTTGTGGTGAAAGTGTACAAACTCTGCAGAGTCAAAACTATTCGAATAGCCGTGCTCACGGTCATGGGCGGACATGGGAACTTAACCAGATATAATTATGTTTCAAAAAGGATTTGTGGGTGGAAATGGAAAAGTGAAGGGCAGTGCAAGGCCCTGATTTGTGTTGTCCTGGGTGTCGCCCCAGTGATAAGTTAAGCGGCTATAACGCTGAAGGATTATGCATATGGTGCAGATGCCATGTAACGGTGGATGGAATCTAAATCGCTACTATTATTGCATTCTCATACATATTATGTTTTTGTTCAAACTGCTAAGTCTCAGAAAATTTCCTACGTACTATATTTCAAAAGCAAAATAATGATAATAGTTCACATAAGATAAGAAGACAGTGAGAAATAAAAGAATCATAAGAACAGAAAATGACTGTTGTGGTAAACACGTAACGATGTTGGTGGATTCATGTGGATTATAAAAAGGGAATAATAGAAAGGGGTTTAGGAGAAATAAATAGGTGGAGTCTATATGAATGGATAGGCTAGAAAGATGATTCAAATGATTTTTGGAGAATTAGAGAGTGCAAAAGAAATTGTTGGATTACGACACTAATATAAATTCTTGAGAGATGTTAGTAATAATGGGATTAAAAGGGGTTGATCAAAATACTAGAAGGATGAACTGAATGTTCGGACAGATTGGAGGAATGATAATAATTCCTGAAATATAATCTTGATCATTGATATTTATGGTGGAGGTGCACTAGTAAATTAATTAGAGATAGACCATATAAAATAAGGTGGATTATTGGAGGAGCCAAATTATGGTTTTGGGGATCAATGACCGAAACGATTGGATCGTTAGGAAGTCCTAATACGAATGATTTTGGCGGAATACAACGTAATTATGTTAGATGATTATTAGGAATTACGAGGTGGAGAATTGATGAATAGCAATCACAAGATTGGATCATTAGAAATTTATGACACAACAGATATCGGTGGATACAAAATAAAGGACACTAGATTTTCATTATAAAGAGGAGCTAATTAAATTGTTGAAGAATGAGCCTAAGATTGGACTTATGAATTGGTGGTGGATATTCAGACTCATGTACGAAATTGGTAATCTCGACTTGATTATTGAATATTTTGGATGATGCAATAGAAATCTATCGATCGGTGGGTCACAAGTAAAGGTAGTGGATTTTAAATGAGTTGTGCAGTTAACAAGTTGGCAACTGGTGGATCTGAGATCGGGATTATACGGTTCTGGTGAAATTTGAGTTTGGAGGAATAAATTTATGGGGAAGCTAGGATTATGTGAGAATCAAACACCCATGCATGGCTGGATTAATGAAATGGTGTGTGCAAAATGGAAAGTATACAATCAGTGGATTGATCAAATAATGGCACTCACGGTTCGGAGTTTTAGACAACATTAGTAACACCATGGTTGAATAATAAGAATAATGCTAAACGCAATTTTTGGCAAATAAAATAACCCGAGCCTCTCCTTTGATTAGCCATGCATACTATTTATTTGCATTCTGTGTATTGGTTCGCGGAGCACGGTGGTTAGTGTGATCACACTCGCTCTCATAACAAATTCAGAATCAGGAATTGGATCACTACGCATCAGCAATATTTTGGCCTTGATGGTAAAGAAGATGAAGACGTCAAGAGTTAGGTCGCGATCCTCCAGTTGGCTGTCTGTGGGCATGTCCTGAGGGTTCACCCGGTGTACTTCGTTTTCCGTTGCTGCAATTTTATGATTTCGGCCTAATCGGCCCAGGTGTAAGTTTACTATTTTATTTACTCTTCCGCATGGTATGTATTTGATATTCATTTTCTGTAACTGTGAGCACTATCTACTGATTCAGGGAATAGTGCATTAAATCACAGAGAATTTCAGATAGTAAAATCTGAGGCCCTACAGCTGCGCGGGGTTCCCGTGTGCCGCCGCCGGTCACGCATCGGCATCGCATCAACCGGGCAGAGTTTGATGCTACACCCCACACCACACCACACCGGCCACCACGTACCATTAATCGTCGCCACCGAACAGCAACAACTCTCGGATCATATCCAGTCCCTTTCCCTGGCTGCTCTGCGCGTCTGCCCCTGCCCCTCGTAATCCCATCGCATGCATGTTCCCTTATTCCACTCGCCGATCATAACCTCCCGGCAACCACCGCTCAGTACGCCCCACCACACCAGCTCACCTCCAGCTCCATACCCTATATCAACCAACCTTAATTACTACCCTGTACTGATCACACACACTACGCTGCTCCAGTCTCCGCTGCGCAGCGAACCCACGGACACTCGCTAGCTAGCAACAATGGCAGCCAGGAGCAGCATTGCCGTGGCGGCGGCGTTCTTGGCGATAATGGCGGTGGTGGTGCCGGCGGCGCTGGCGCAGGCGCCCGGGCCGGCGGCTACGCCGAGTGGGCCGCGGAACATCACGGCGATCCTGGAGAAGGGCGGGCAGTACACGACGTTCATCCGCCTGATGAAGGAGACGCAGCAGGACACGCAGCTGAACAGCCAGCTCAGCAACTCCTTCAACGGCAACGGCTACACCGTGTTCGCGCCCACCGACAACGCCTTCAATAACCTCAAGCCCGGCACGCTCAACGGCCTCACGCAGCAGCAGCAGGTCGCGCTCGTGCAGGGCCACGTCCTCCCGCAGTTCCACTCCATGGACTCCTTCCAGACGGCCAGCAACCCCGTCCGCACCCAGGCCTCCGGCACCGACGGGCCCTACACGCTCAACATCACCGCCACCACCAACAGCCAGGTCAACGTCTCCACCGGCGTCGTCGACGTCACCGTCACCAACGCGCTCAGCGCCGTCAAGCCGCTCGCAGTCTACTCCCTCGACAAGGTGCTCCTGCCCTTCGAGCTGTTCGGGGCCAAGGCGCCGGCCGCCGCGCCCACCACTTCGGCTGGGGGGAAGCCCAAGAAGGGTGCCACCACGGAGGCCGCCTCCGGGCCGGCCGGGTCGGACGACGCCGCACCCACGGGCGCCGCGAGGGCGAGGGCCGCCGGGTGGGCCGTGGCTGGTCTGGCCGCCATTCTTGGCTACCTGTTGTGAGATGGTAGCTAGGGATGACTACTCGACGACGAGGAGGCCATCCATTTGCATGGATTTGATGGGTCATAGCTTCTTTGTCGTTGGTTGTTGCTGGTGGTGTTTCTTTTCTTGTCTTTCTTCCTCTCTGTTTAAATTTCTTTCATCTTAATTTGTTCTTTTGTATTCTTGCTCTTGGTGGTTTGTAAGATTCATGTTATATGATTAGATTTATGTGTTTTGAGGCCGGGATGTTAATAATGCATTACTTTTAAATCATTTTATTTCTTTTGTTCTACTTGTTCTTGCCTTCTTGGTGGTAGGATTCAAGACATGGTCCATTGGTCATCGGATGCGCTTTGTCTTTGCAGAGAAATGCGGTGCTCGGCAAGAGACTGTCGATGCTTTACTCATGTTAGGTAAACTAATTAATGATCAGAGATGCTGAATCAGTCTAAGATTTGGTTGGTGCATTGATATGTGTTTTCTGCTTAAAATGGGATAATAGTACGCGTCTAGCTTTCGTTCTTGGATTTATCAAGCGACGAGGGCTAGGTTACTAGCCATCAAGGAGTTGGTGGAACTCTGTGGAAAATCAGGGCCCATTCTTCAGACGAGCACGTGGTGCCAAGTTCGTTTGGTAACGAGTCGATTCGTTTGCGTAGTTGAAGTGTACTCTCTGCATTCGAATTTGATTGAGGTGACAATGTTCAGTTGGCTTATTCTTATTAGTCTTAGGGCGTGCTCACTATGACTTATTTTGGCTTAAAGTTTTATTGGCTTAAGTTTTTTTTTGACTATTCATAATTTCGTCTTTTTCTGAATTTTTGACTTTTTTTTGCGCTTTTTTGTCGGTTCTTTTTTTTCTCGTATTCGTTTGCGTTGTTTGTGATGGGCTAACATATTTTTTATATTTTTTAATTTTTTTAGATTTAATTATGTCAAATAAGGCTCATCATTCTGATGTTTTTTTCACCAATACTGGTGTTTTCATTATAAGCCTTGATTTTCAGTGAACCGATCACCACCTTATGATCAGGACAGGTGAAAGTTTTAGCTCGATCCGGCTCTCCTATGCATATGACAGTTTTAGATAGGACCTATCACCCGTGCAAAATGAAGATTTAATTTGCTCGATACAGATATTGTAAGTTTCGACTTCACTACACATCCAAATAGATTGCGATCAACATCAGATGTGATAAGATCGCCTTGATCTCTGGCCATATCTTGTCACTTTGGTGGCATTAACTTCGGTCATCGGAAAGCACTCGCAAGAACCCTCAGCTTGTTACTCGGTTAGGAGAATGGCATTGCTGGTATCAGCTCGTAACTGTCGATCATACCGGCATATCATACATTCAACTAATTCTGCACTGAACTTCTGCGTTGTCATGCGGTTATATACAAAGTGGCGACACATCACTTTCAAGCTTCAATCATCAACGGCCAGATAGCACTGTCCGTATGCAACCCGTTTTATACAGAGGATTATGCGGCACGCTTAGTTGGTACGAGCTGCTCCTACTTTAACAGTGATGCGTTAATTCTTTAGCGGTACTCCTCCCGTTGAACAAAATAAGTTGTTTTGAAATACGTGCAGTGAAATGTTGAAAACTTTAATTATTAATATTTTTAAATATTTTGATTAGATACATGAAAATCATACGGATAGATTCGACTTGAAAAGTACCTTCATAATATTATTTAATTTTATAAATATATTACAGTAGTAATTAATAGTCAAAGTTGTATTTTAGGAACCATGCCGATTTCTAAAACAACTTATTTTTGTGAATTGGAAGTTGTAGTAGCTTTTGATAGATTGCAACAAAATGCGACACACTAGCTAGCAGCATTTCAAAAGAAAATGACCAGCATTCCGTAAGTTACCCGTGCTTATTTTAGCCTCTCGGTGCATACCGAAACAGGCATTCTACCAAAAATGTCACCAGTAAGTAGTGACGAGGATTTCATAATTCATAATTAATACTTTATTATTAATTATAACTGTCATAGTGACTATCTAAGGTACTCCGAGTATAGACCTGATTAGAGGGTAAATGTACTCGATCAATACCAAGTTTCAACCAAAAACTACTTGGAAGCATCCACTAAACTGGCCCAATCCCCTAAGTGGCAGTTGAGCCTTTAGTGTCTTGCTCTACGTTGTTAGAAGGGAACAACATGTATAGTTATGCCTCCACTATAACCGTATGTTTTCTCCCACAACATGCAAGAACTGCGCAACATTTCATATGTGAAAATGTTTCTCTAACAACAACCGCTCGATAGTTCCAACATGGAGAGTATCTCACTACCAACAGCCGAGAACATGTGCAGACTCTACGAATTGACCAGACATATCTCGATTGAGTCTTGGAAGTGAGAAGACATCACTTGGCGAGCGGCAGTTGTCATCCCTTCAAAAATTATTTAAGGCTAGGCCAGAGGAGATAAACATAAAGAGCAACCTGAAGCAGAATCTGACTTCATTCTCTGTGTAATCAAAGTTCCTTAAGCACCCTTATAAACCTTCCTTTAGCAATAAAAAAGCCCTTTGTCTCCTTCATGCTGTCTGTTAAGTGATCTTCCTCGCTTTTATACTCGTAAGAGCGACTTCCAAATTGTTAACAAGCGCGTAAGTAAAATTGCTCAATCATTTGTTGGGCCTAGCCAAACCCTGACCCTCTAGTCCACGCTAATCTTTTTTTTTTCAGAATCAAATTTCTACTCTACGGCCTCAAGAGTCCAGCCCTCGACCCCACTGTCGGATGCATCCGCACGGACATCCCTCTCACGGTCGCAGTCGCACGTGTCGGGAACCGCGCGCGCCGCTTGGCGAACGTCTCGGGTGGGAGCATGTTTAAAAAATTAAGGCAACCTTTATTAATATCAGAGCAAGTTTATATCATCCACAATCATTGGTACAATGTACACAGAGAGTTCATATAACTAGCAAAAAAGAATCAGACACCTGCATTCCTCATGGCCCTCAGGGATGGACACTTGACACCATTACATCAGAAAAACACACCATCCAAAGCCTGTGAAAAATAGTTGACTTGATATGGCATCAGCTTAACAGGGATACTCAAGATCTAAAGATACAAAAAAAAACTTAATTTATCATTCTTATCTGGTAACAGCAAAAAAGAGCCCTGAAAAACTTACGTAACTACACAAGTTGGCAGCTACATAACAAACCAGACAGTCCCTACAAGTACCAGTACTCTTGATAATTTGCTCATCGATTGAATGTGTACTGATATAGTACATAGATATCCAGATGTATACTAGAAAATGTACGTCAAGTGATGGGTCTCTCCTGGCAGCTGATAGTTTGATGTCCAGCATGGAAAGAACTGCTGGCCCTACTCTAGTTCCCAACGATGATCTCATCCAAGTTCCAGTCTCTGACGAGGTCCCTTGAAACAGCACGGCTTCGTTGAAGACGAGAAGCACCCGCAGTGCCAGTAGCCATTAGAGGAAAAGGGGTCACCTTTGACATTCCCACGCTGTTAGCAGTTCCAACAGGCAATACTTTCCGCGTTAGGCAGGCAACAACATCTCCACATCTGTTTTCCTCCTCTGAGTTTGAGAGTTGAGACTGAATAGCTTCTAAAAGAGTGCTAGGGGCTGCTCATGCCATGGCACACTAGACAAGGTAGACTCATGATAATGGCACAGCAGAAATCACCAATTTACTGCAAAAGAAGGGGTGATGGTTAGAAAAAGATTTCAGCAGAAGGGACAAATTAAGGTACTCAATGACAAGAGCATATTCACTGTGGAGAATACACAGAATACCTGACAATATACTTTTAGCTCTCAAAGTTACAGAATCTGAAAAATCTTAGCTCTCAACAGCATATTCATTGTGGAGAATACAAACTTGAACTAACATTGTTACATTGCACAACCCAAACCTTCTTACAAGCCATTTGCATACAGTCCACAGGCCTAATACTATTCATGCACCAAATAGAGCTATTGATTTGAACTGGCATAAGCTTTTGTTCACCACCATTCAGATTTTCGACAAACCTGCAAAGCACATGAACTGGCATAAGCACCAGGGTAACAGAGCATTTCTCCCAGACAAAAACATCGAAAGAAAAACCAGAAATCTACACTGTAAGAAATACATATGAACTGCAAATTTGCAAATTGTGTTTTTCTGCATATGCCAATTCCCATTGATTTAGGAGTCAACATGACTCCAGCGCCATTCATTTATTGGGACCTAAATTCAACATGAATATTGAATATTTATTAAAAAGGACATTAGAAGGGGAAAGGCAGAACACAAGTTGTATGGCCATTGCTACAATGAAATGCTTACAGCCGAAAATCCACCATAGTAATCGGGCTTCTCAATATCCTTTCTCACTGAGCTATTTGCTGTAAGTCGGACCTGCAACAGGTTTGAGCAAAATAATCTTGTGAGAACAACATTTAAAAAAAAATCCTAATGGGCAATCAAAAGATAATGTTATCAGCTAAATCTTCGTCACATGTTTTGGCTGTATATTTTGTTTCCTATAACCACTACATGTGAAGATGAAGTTGCACATGAATTTCCTAGGAATCCCTTCACTGCAACCGAAATTGGTTTCAAAAGACCTTTTGATACGGGTGGCCCGAATTTCTCAAGTAAAATCATAGATAAATAGTGCTTGACGACGAACAACGCTCAGCTCTACACCACGTGTCAGAGCACGGACTGGTAGCTCTTTGGATATTTGCCAACACGCACCATGACGATCGCCGCTATACCACGAGTGAAGATCGTCAAGCCCTTAATTCCCAGCAGAAAAGCAAACTTGACCTTAATTTACAGAACGAACAATGAATCTTCTAATTCTCTTTCATAAACCATTGTATAATTTTCTTGATTCGAAAGAACAAGCAAAATTGTTATATTTCAATTCTTGCGTAAAAGTTGTCTGCTGAGCATTGCCATGCGCTAGTTTATTTATAAGGACCAAGGCCATTGCTAGCGGCTGATTGCCAGGGGCCAAACCTGTTTCCTATTCCTTGCCAACTAATACTAAACATAGAAGCATGCCTAATTTGTTACAACCGTACAGGTTGATTCGGCTTAATGTATGGCGCCATCTCCACGTGATGTACGGTCTTGCTTTCCTTTTAGGCGAGACCCGAAATTGTGCCGTAGCTGGATACTTTCCTTTTGGCGAGAACCAAAAATTATGCCGTAGCTGGCCGGTTGATACATGACCTCGACGCGTCGACCCGGGCAGCACCGAGCCCGTCTCCCGCCTTCTTGTACATGTGCTGGACTCGCCAGTAGGCATAGTGGCGTCAGCTTCTGCTCCTCCTGCAACAGCTCTTTTTCTCTTTCCTCTTGCACAATACATTGATCTAAATATCTAAGCATAAGTAAATTATAAGATTTAGATAGTATAAAATTCTCGTTAAAATTAATAATATGTTCATTAAGAAGCAAGTTTATCTAATCTTGTATTTTTTAGCACGTGCTCTTATAATTGGTCCAGTCGGCAACTCGATGTGTATATCTAGATCATTACACGGAGGAGAAGAAGGTGACGTAAGGATGCCCTCATCACCCTCCCCCTCTTAAAAAGGCGTCGTCCTCGACGCAAGATCATCAGCACCGAAGAATGGCGATAAATCGGCGACATTAAATGTAGAGCTCACGCCGTAGTCACCCTCCGGTAGGATCTTGTAAGCATTATCGTTTATCTTCGCAAGCACCTTAAAAGGCCCATCTCCTCTGGGAAGCAACTTAGACTTGCGCTTAGCCGAAAAGCGATCCTTACGATAGTGTACCCACACTAAATCGCCCAGCTGAAATATCATCTTTTTTCGTTTCCTGTTCACCTTGTCAGCATAGTACTGCGTTTTGCGCTCAATTTCTTCTTTCACCTTGATGTACAATTTCTTCGCATATTCAGTCTCTTTGATGCCTCTATATTTGTTCGTTGTTGACTTGGAAGCGGCATCAAATCAAGTGGTGTAATAGTCTTGAAACCATACACAACCTCAAATGGGCACATCTATGTAGTAAAGTGGACAACTCTATTGTCGGCGAACTCTACGTGTAGTAAGCAGTCCCCCCACTCCTTGATATTTTTTATCATGGTTCTCAGTAGCATCGAAAGTGTGTGGTTCACCACATTCGTTTAACCATCAGTTTAGGGGATGACAAGTTGTGCTGAATAACAACCTTGTCCCTAGCTTTCCCCCAAGGATCTTCCAGAAATAGCTCATGAATTTGACGTCGCGATCCGAGATAATGGTCCTGGGCACACCATGCAACCTCATGACTTTTCTGAAAAATAAATTAGCAACATACGAGGCATCGTCGCTCTTGTGGCATGGAATAAAATATGCCATCTTCAAAAAACGATCCACAATGACAAAAATAGAATCTTTCCCCCTCTTAGTCCTAGGCAGTCCTAAAACAAAATTTATACTGATATCTTCTCATGGTGCATTAGGAACTGGAAGAGGAGTATACAAACCATGTGGATGCAACTTCGATTTCGCCTTGTGACAAGTTATGCACCGTTGTACATACCTGTCCACATCACACCTCATCTTAGGTCAATAAAAGTGAACACCTAGCATAAACAACATCTTCTCATGTTCAAAATATTCCATCAATCCACCTGCATGTGATTCCTGCAATTAGGGGTGCAAACGGAGCAGATACAGATGTATATTGCTCATCCTGTATCATTTTCCATATTTTTTATCGGAGTCAGACACGGATAGTGCCAGATACGAATACGAATACGGATATTCTCTGTCACGAATACGGAGCAAATACATGCCGCTCCGAATACGGTTAGTTTCGGTCAAGAATATTTGATCGGATAATGCGCAAAAGCAAATTTCACATGGTGATAGGGACAAGTTAAGCAACTAGTAAACTCTAGCTAGCAAAGTAGCAAGTAAATGATAGAGATTAGTTAAACAAGTAGTAGCTAACTAGCTACATGTCACATGGTTTAAAAGTACAAATTACCCATAGCCAAGTAGTCAAGTACATCACTAGTTCATTTAACTTCATTACATTTAGCAAATGATTCCACAAGGCCTTTGTGCTCCTTAAGGTCTCACATCGAGCTTTGTAAGGACATTTACTACACTGCACCCAAAATTGTTTCTCCTTTTCACTATTGTTTTGTGTCAACAGTCACCGTGTATTTAATATAGTGGTCCCAAACCTTCGAGGTACACTTCTTCTGCTTTTTCTCAGCAGGCTCAATTTCTCTGGTGCAAGTCACAGTACCGGTAATAACCGTATGCTTATTGCTTAACATAGATTTTCAATCAGAAAACAGTCTATTTCTTACTGAACAAGCGTAGAGTGTAAAGGAGAAACTATCCGGAAAAATATCCGGATAGTTCTGTATCAGTCAGATAATGCTTTTTCCAAATCCGTTGTCGTATCTGACAGAAAAAATACCCGACTCCATTTCCGTATCCAACAAAACCTTTGGATATCCGAAAATTTGCTTCGAATTGTATCCAAATTAAAACGAACGGACAAACGGTCAGAAAATATCCGCTCCATTTGCACCCCTACCTGCAATAATAAGAAGTGCACGGACGATTCTGGAATGCATAGTTTGTTAGCGTGAAATAAAATCCCATCATGAATGTGAAATTTGTCCTAGTCTTTCTCATCTTTGCAATGAGCATAAGGTGAAGTGAAATCATGTTCATTAGCATATAAATCACGCAAACTCTCTAAACTAGGAACTTGCACATCTAAGCGAGGTATAGGACGACGATATCGAAGAGTGATATTATTAATCGCTCTACAATATATGCACATGCGCTAAGTACCATCTTTCTTATGAACTAAAATAATAGGAACAATGCAAGGGTTTAAGCTTTCGCGTACGTACCCTTCCGAAGGGGGAAGGAGGCGGTGGAGTGGTCAAGAGGGGGAAGGAGGTTGCGTTGGGTTCAGGGAGTGCAGCAGCTTCGATGGCGGCGCCTAAACCTAGAGTATCTTACAATTTGTGGACTCCCATGTAATTTTTTTGTGTGGTTCACATGGAGTATCTTATAATCAGTATACGAGTATACCTAAAGTGATAAAGGAGTATTTCAAGTTTGTTTAGGTGGTATATTAAAGGTAGGTGTAATTACACCCGGGAGTACAATATATTTTTCCTATATATATATATATATATATATATATATGCTCTTTGCGTTGGATACGGAACACACCACAACGGGTGGCATGAGTGGCGACTTCTGGTAAGTGCGACGCTTGCCGCCTTCACATACAAAGAGCATCCGTGTGTGGAGCCAATGTCCATGAGTTGATTTCGTAGGCAACCGTAGCAGCGGGTTGCGTTTATCTCCAAATCACAAAATCGCGATAATTGGCTACTCTCCCTGTGAAGGATTAACGCCACTACCTAGCTCTAGAAATAGCGACATCTGACCCTAGTTTCTAAATCATATGCGTCTGCTATCATTGTTAGAATGTGGCCCATTTTATGGCTCACTTCCTTAATTCCAAAACATGTTTTGTTTAGTACCATATTGCTAAGTAAAGGAGAGGAAGACCACCAATTTATAAGGTGGAGTCCTCTCCACTCCTTGAATATAGATAGAGATGGTATGTGGAGGGTTCTGTGTAGTCACACACGCGCGCGCGTATACGCGTATTTTCGCATGACTTGTGACGTGGCGCGCCACTTGGCAGACCAAGTCCATCTCTATTTTTGCTGAACCATGCATTACTCTCTGTTTGAATGAGATTCAAACGTTTGAATGAGGCAGTTACAAGGGAATTTACACTGCTTAATTCATCAGTTACCAGTGCATAATTCTGTTTAAAACGCAGCAGTTACTAGTGAATAACTGCAGCGCCCTTAAAAGGGCCTGGAGACGTCCAGGAGAACAGATAGAATTCTGCACCTCCGTTGCCGCAGAGAGTACCTGCACGGGGCGACAATAAGGTTTCTGGGCAGCGCATCTGCGCGACCGCTCGCTGCACTGCGTCATCTACGCTACGATGCGCCAAGCTCGCGGCTTCTGCTTTACCAGGCTAACAAGTAAGTCGTTCGTGCGCATGTTCGATTTAGTTACTGTGTTTTATTGAGTATAATCTGAAGTATGTTGAGTAGCCTGCTGTTAGTTGTGAGTTTTACATCACTAGTATATTGTATTTATCTCCTACTAAAACTTAGAATTAAAATATTACCCACATATCCAACAATCATGTCTTCTCTGCCCCAACTGACGTACTTGCCGATATGCCATATCGCCACTCTTTGCCAAAAGCCGGAAAATGCTCATGATGAAGGGATAGATCACCAGGTTGTACCATTATTGCTGTCAAATAGTTGTCCCCAATAACATTGTGTAGCAACTGTTGTAGTGGGTTAGATAAGATGTGATTAGTGGTGTAATATGTAACAGCTCCTTTTGTAATCATTTTTTCCGTTTTTTTTGTGTGACCCTTACGTGATGGCGTGATGCTAACACGTACTCGGAGACAACCGAAAGCTTTCTGCGTCCAGCCGTAGCTGGCGGATAAAAGGAACGGGGTGCGGAGGAGGGTGAAGCGAACCATATCCGGATATCCATAACACGTCAGGTGGATCGGCCTGGGCCGCATGGCTGACGCCAGGACGACAAAGGTAATGCTCCAAAGAGCTTAGAGCATCCGCAACGCTCTAGGGTGGACAGAAGTTCCGTGATGCCAAGTCGGAGGTGAGCTTTGGTGGAGGACAGTGTAAGGGTGATGGCTTGCAGTAATGTCAGAGGAGCTTGGTAGAGCTGCGAGTGCTCGAGATGAGAGCAAGTGGTTCGGCGGAGAGAGAGAAAGCTCAAGGACACCGTCGCTACGCCACCGCATTCGTGCTCCTCCTCGCCTCATCCTACTACAACCTCCCGGCCTACCAGGTCCCCGCCTCCATCCTCATCTGGTTCACCTCCTTGCTCATCCTCGCCACCTTCGCGCCCTACTCCGCTACCAGCGGCGACGTCTCCGTTGACCGCGGCCGCCTCCTCCCCGACCAAGAATAGCCCCAAGAACACACCTCGGACCCCGCCCCCACCTCCCGCCGCCCTCACCACCAGAACCCAACCCCGCCGCTCCCAAACCCGTCAAATCCGATCACTCCTCCCATCAAATCGCCAGTTCCTCGACAGCCACCACAAGAGGCGGCGGCTTCCGAAACAGCTGTCCTGGATGGCGGCGAGAGGGAGGACGACGTCGATGAATGGACTAACCAAGAAATGGAGCTTCTTTGGCGACAGATGGTGAAGCACCCGGTGGGGGAGCCCCAGCGCTAGGAGGAGATCGCTGCGGCGTTCGGCGACGGCCGCACGTCGGAGAGCGTCATCCGCGTGGCGAAGTCGGGAGGTGCCACGACCACCGGGGGCTCGTTCGAGTAGTTCCTACGCAAACGCAAGCCGCGGGACCCAAGGGCCGAGGCGACCGACGCAAGTGGCATTGCTGGAGGAGGGGACGGCGATGAGGTGGGAGAAGGTGGCTGTGGCAGTGCCTGGGAAGACAAAGGCCATGTGAATGAAGAGGGTCACTAAGCTCAAGCGCGACTTCCAGAGCAGCAAGGCGGCATTGGCGGGGCTGGACGGCGCTGATGCGGGAAGGAAAGGGGAGAGAAGGAGGGCGGTGGGGAGAGTGCGGGGGGAACGGGAGAGAAGGTTATGTAAAAAAGAGTAGAAAGCTTCGAAGCTAGCACTTCAAGCCACTATGCACTGTGGGAGAAATTTTTTTATGTGGTGGATTGAGTTGATGTGGTGGTATTCTTTCTCATGAGGTCACGACTGTGTGGTACCCTCCACTGTGGATGCCCTTATAAATCTAGGATTCTGTTTTTTCCACTGTAGCGACTAAAAATATACTATAGCTACTATTAGCTTTTTCTACGTAACTAAATTAAAAAAATAAAAAGTTATAGCACTATGGATAATACAAAGGAATAAGAGAAAAAACAAAAAAACTCAGAAAACTAAAAATAAAAATAAAAATTAAGAAGCTTGAAATCCGAAGTGAAAGGTGTTGGAGCAAGGCCAAAGACGAGCGGCGCATTATTCGGCTCGGGCTCGGGCTCGGGCCGTTCCCAGATTCTCCTGTGCCACACGTGGTGGTGCAGATGATGAGGAGGCACGGCTGCGGGCCCGCCCTGCCTTTGTTTCGCATTCTCACCAAACGCCGCATGGTGTTTTCCCTGGTTTTGTCGCGACGCCGAGCATTTACTTCCGATGGACTGGACGACGGATTCGTGTTCCCTAGTCGAGCTTGTTGAGGAGCCATTGCTGACGAGTTAAGTTCGATCGATTTTTTATGCAAAAAAGATAATTAAACAAAAAATAATGCAAATAATAGATTGAACACACAAAGATATAGAAGAGAACTCTTATCTTTTCTTATTGCTTTCTTCTTCACAAGTACAAGTTTACAATGATTGGGACCCCCTATTTATAGACTATGTAGAGAGGTGCCCACTAATGAGCTAGGCTTACCGGTCCAGAGTCAGGTTTCCAAATACTTCTCCTTGGGCACTCATCTGACACATTCATACCTCATCGAAACTGTATAAAAACCAGTGGAAAAAAATTTAGACAAAGAGTACATGATATATGTTATATTGTGTTGCACAAATTGCTTCATTAAAAATCTTGGCCGAGAAACTTCAGGAAAACTCGTCAATGAAAAAGAGTACAATCCACCCAATTTAATTTAATCTACATGATTTATTCTTTGGGTACTCAATCTTCATGATCAAGCTTTAATAGTAAGCTCGAGAATAATCTCCCCTTTAGTTCTTCACTTCTCTAAGTCTCATCATTCTAATCCCATGTACACATCTTTCAAAACTATATGCTTGAAGTGACGTAGTGAATAGATCTGCAAAATTTTCACACGACTTAGTATACAGTGCCTTAATTTTGTCCATCATTTTCAATTCATGAGCATAAAAAACTTGGAGTTGATATGCTTTGTAAGATAACTTTTCACGTAGCACGTCTGCACTCGTTCAACACAAGTTGCATTATCTTCATAGATAATTGTGGGAGCTTGCACGATATACAATCCACATGACTACTGAATGTGGTGAATCATTCCTCAAAGCCAAGTACATTCTCGTGCGGCTTTGTATAGCGCTATGATTTCTGAGTAGTACGTTGAAGTCGATACAAAACTTTGCTAAGACGATTTTCATGAAATTACGGTTCCACCACATAGGGATACATAGCCTGTTTGTGACCTAGCTGTATGCGGGTCTGACAGGTACTGACATCTGCATAACCAGTCATATTCAGGTCTTGGTTCTTTCTATAGAATAGTCCAAGATCTTTGCTTCCTTGGAGGTATTGAAAAATATCATTTATTTCCTACCAATGCCTTTTGGTAGGTTTTGCAGTATACCTTGCTAATAGATTTACGGCAAATGCAATATCCGATCTAGGGCAGTTTGCTAAATACATAAGTACTCCTATTGTACTTAAGTAAGAAATTCCGGTCCCAAGACTTCCTCCTCTTCTTCCCTAGGTCGATATGGATCCTTATTGTGCTGTAAAGATCTTCCGATCATCAGTACTTTCGATGGGTACGACTTTTTAAAGCTAAACCTTTCTAACAACTTTTGAGTGTATGCGGATTGATTCACTAATATCCCTTCAGGGGTATACTCAAGCTGTAAACCTAAGTAAGATTTGGTTTTATCCAAATCTTTCATTTCAAAATCTGACTTCAAGTAAGAGCTTGCTTCCTTTATATCTTCTAGGGTTCCGATGATATTCAGATCATCTATATTGTAGGACCGAAAATGGCAACAGAGGGGGGTGAATGGTGCCTTTAATAACGCCCCCAAGTATCCACACGATTTTCCTCTCCGATAGCTAAAGCAGCTAAGAGGATAGAAGAAATTCGTTTACTAAAAGCCAAGAGCAACTTTGCCCATTGAAAGCCGAAAACAATTTTGCCGATTTGACCGAAAACGAAGAACTGAAAATAGACACTAAAGAAGATGCTTGCCGACGGCAGATATCAATGAAGAAGCAGCTGAGAAGAAATACTCTGAAGATCCAAGACGGACTGCAAAAGCTGTAAGCTAATCGGCAAGAAACAGTACCAAGATTTCATGTACTAATTGATGCATGTTGGCCGTATGCAGCATCAACCAAATACAGCCGAAGGCACAACTGAAAGGAACAAATACTGCATGCAAGAAAAGAAAAAGGACCTACTGAAAAAGAGAAAAGAAAAAGCTGAGAGGGTAAAAGCAGGTTGGAGCAACCGACCGTTTTTCAGAGAAATAGGCTTGTCGCTGCTCTGTAGATTTTTGTTTGTTTTCTTCTGCTGGCAGACCGCTTGCAACACAGATCTTAAATCCCAACCGAGAGAGATAAAAAGGGAATCATAGTCTGCTACTAACCGAGAGAAAACACAATGAAATCAAAAACTGATGCTAAGCGAGAGACGACTGAAAATTACTGCTGGCCAAAAGGTGTCTTTGCTGCCATAAAAAATTCAAGAAACACAAGACTTGAATCCTAGCAGGATCAAGCTCTTTAACAGAGAAAATACCAAGAGAAAGCAAAACTCTTTGCTAAGGTCAGTTTGCAAGGCAAAGACAAAGAGCAACCATATGAACTTGTGATGAAGAATAGAGAAACGTGAGTACTCTTTGGATCAACATTTTGCTCTAAACTGAACTGGTCACTTGACCTTGAGATTTATCCACGTCCAGAGCAATACAAGAACTGAAGAATAATTAAGCAAAGAACACCATCCAAGAGAGTAAACCAAAAGCCGTCTAGTAAAATGAAAGCATTAGATTAACAGAGACGAACTGAAAAATTGCAGCTCAAAAGGATGGTTCGGCAGAGCAAGAAACAAAAATCAGCACAAGACTTCTTGATATTGATATGGAGACATACGCGTTTACATAGAGTTGATCCACACCCTTCTCAAACCAAATCCTCAATAACACCAAGAGCCTCACATACTTCTTGGGAGGAACACACACAAAATGGAGAGCAAATGCACAAAAACCCTCAAGGGGGTATGCAGCCCCCAACACCTATTTATAGCCCTTGGCTAACGGGTCTCCAACCCGTTACGCCGGCTAAACCCTAACGGAGCCGTCTCTCCTTGTGCAGCCTTGCGAATTACCGATTCGCCTCTCCGCGCACTTCCGGAAGCTTCGCGCTCCTTGTCGCTCACGCATGACCGCACTTGACTCCGACCGACTGGACCTCCGACTCCTCCTGAGTCTAGTCCCGGTCTGTTCCGTCGCACACGACCGCAACTGGTATCCGACCGTCTGAACCCCGACTCCTCCCTGAGTCTAGTCCCGATCCATTCGCCGTTGCCCGTCGTGTCCACCTCCGGTAGCTCCAGCCCGGTTCCTCGCCTCCGGCCGCAACCACCTCGGTAGCCTCGATCATCTTTGGCATCTCCGACCGTCGGACCTCAACACTGCTTGTGTCTAGTCCCGGTCCTCCCACGCCTCACCATGACCTAGCTCAAGTCCTGCAACCACACAGACAAGCAAACCGTCACATAGCACCGCATTTAAACAAAGATAATCATAATTTGCGTCATACTTTACTCATGATGAAGTCCAAACCTGTCGAATCATCAGACTATGCATCCTAATCCCATACGACCAAGTTTGACCAAGTCCGACCGAGCCCGTTGCACCCCGTAACGACATGGTCCGAACCAACCAACTCAAACTCGACTTCCCTAAGCCAAAGTCAATTACTCATCATACACATGGGATGACCTCACATGGTCTCTCATATATATATTGAGATTATACAAAATCCATTCTGAGATCATCTTATAAATATGTCAGGACAATCCTTATTGTTCGTGTATCCTTTCTTGCGTAGAAAGTCACTTAAGTAATTATACCACATTCTGTCTAATTGCTTAAATTCATACAGTGATTTTCCGAGTTTCACACTGTACAGATTTCTATTTCCTCTGTCTTAGTTTCAGGATAGGGATACTTTTAGCCACCTTCATATAAATGTCTGAATCCAAGTTTTCGTAAAGGTATGCAGTTACCACATCCATCAATTTTAATTCTAAATTCAGGTTTACTGCCATTGAGATTAAATATCTAAAGGTAATACCAATTATGACCAGTGAATAGGTTTCTTCATAATCAACTTTTGAACATTGAGTGAAATATTATACAACAAGTCTTGCTTTATATCTTACAGCTTCGTTTTTCTCATTTATCTTTCGAACAAATACCCACTTATACCCTACGGGGATGCACATGGGGAGGCGTGCGACTTACGGGCTCAAACACCTCTTTTTTGTTCAGAGATAATAATTCAGTTTCTATTGCCTTTTTCCAATCATCTCAATCTGATCTTTTCTTACATTCAGTGAGCGATGCAGGCTCTGGACAAGATCGATGATTGTGACAATTTTTCTTGTAAAATAAATATCAACATTGACTATTATCCTATTCATGGATTCTCCCTGTGTACATAGTTTATAGCTATTTCATCATGGGTTGATTCTTCCAGTTGCGAGGGTATGTCTCTTTAGTTTTTCAGCTCTGATGTGTGCGTACACATCCATGATAGTTTCTCCCTCCATGGGAGTGTTCAAATCCGGTATGGCTTTCATTAAAGGTGTCATACTAGTGCCAGGTCTCAACTGGCTCCTCTTTTGGTTCTGGGAACTTTAGTAATTAGCTATGTCAGGTCCTTCCTATCCTTTTTCACAAGGCGTCCCTGGTTAGTTGGGATTTGAGGGGCCGGAATTCTCATCCCTTTTTTCTGAGGCCTTTGGACTGGATTAGGAATACCTTTAATTTTCTTTGGTATTTCAACCCTCTTTGGTGCATTACGTGCAGGCATATGCGACTTGGTTATGCTCTTTAAATCACTAAAGTGGTCAGGTTGTTGGTTTACTAATGCTTGCAAGTCAATGATCTTCTGGACTTCTCTATTTGCTTCACTAGTGCGCGGGTCATGTGTATGGATTCCCGTGGCTTGCCACGTAATTTCTCAATATTTTTTCTCAAGGGGTTGATTTTCTCTCCCTAATGTTGGAAAACTATCCTCATCAAATGTACTTTCAATGAAACGGGCGGTATGCAAATCTCCTATGATGAGGTCCAAATACTTGATTATGGATGCTATCTCATAACCAATATATATTCTAGAATTTCAGAGAGGGCCCATTACAATACGCTATGGAGGGGGTATAGGTACATAAACCTTGCACCCAAACCTGTGGAGATGAGAAATTTTCGGTGTTGACCCTTGCGCTAGTTGCATAGGTGAATAGATGTTGTATACCGATAGTCTAAAGTTGATGAGAGTTGCTGCATGCAGGACTGCGTGTCCCCAATATGTAGTTGTAAATTACAATTCTATAAAAGCAGTCGGGCAATAAATTTAATTTTCTTAATTAATGCTTTTGCTAGTTCATTCTGGGTGCGGACATGCGGTACAGAATGCTCAACTTTAATTCCTTTGCCATGCAATAATTATCAATGCCTTTAAAGTAAATTCTCCAGTGTTGTCCATTCTGATGGACTTTATATGATGATCAGGAAAATTATTTTTAATTTGAATTATTTGCGAAATCAGCTTTGCGAAAAGCATTGTTTCACGTAAATAATAAACATACGTGCGACCATTTGAAGGAAGCATCGATAGCACTATAAAATATTTAAATGACCCTGATAGTGGCTGTATAGGTCTACAAATGTCTCTTTACATGCGTTCCAGAAATGCAGAGATTTCACCCTTCAATTTCATAGCAGAAGGTCTAGTAATGAATTTCTCAGTGGCACATGCGGGGCACACAAAATCTTCTTAATTTGAAAATTCTTTACATCGATATTATGTCCCTGTGAATTATTAATTATATTTCTCATCATCCTAAGACCTGGATGGCCTAGTCTATCATGCCAGAGATAGAGGAATTCAGAGCTTCTAATATTGTTTTCAGGGCAATATAGGCCGCGGGTGACTTAATATTAGTGTAGTATAGCCCGCTCTCAAATGAAGGAAGTCTTTTCAATACCCTTTTTCATTTGCTCCACGCTTCGTAATGAGTAGGTATTTCTTACCATACTCTTCCTCAGTCTCAACATAGAAACCATTAGCGCAAATATCTTTAAAACTTAGGAGAGTTCTAGTTGATTCTGGGTACAATATGGCTTCTTGAATGACCAAAGTTGTGCCCATTGGGAGTATAATTGTGCCTCTTCCTGAGCCTATCATACATGCATCGCTACCGACGATGGTCATAAGACTGCCAGCATTCTTGCTACCCGATTGAAAGAATTTTGTGTCTCTCAAGATGGTATTCATTGTACCGCTGCCAGCTAAGCACACTTCCTCCATTAGGTGCCACACACGTTCTAATATAAAGTACTTTATTAATATGTAGTAGGAGACGATCAACACATAAATAAAATACTTCAAATATCAGAACATATCATACTATTATTAACTGAATAAATGAATGAATTAATTTGTACCATCCAACCATCATAAGAAAATTGTTTGAGTACTATCAATGCAAAATCTAACTTATTCCATCCATACACTAAATAAATGACAATTAAAATCCAAATACATTCTGTGCATTAGACTGCATCTATCAAGAAACTAGATAATTCAGCTACTATCTTCTTAGGGGTGAGATACTCTTCCTAGGAAATCATGGCGGTGGCAGCTACAATGTCAAGTGGGGGTGCTACAGGAGTGGAGTCAACCTCCATTGGTACAGGTAGCTGCTCAGAATTCTCCCCCTCAATGAAAGCAAAGTGAGTTTTATGCTGCCATTTGCCACCCTTCTTCTTGTTGGCCTAGAAGGCATCGACAACGTGTTGCGACATTCTATAGATCTGCGATCAGTGCCCCCACTTGCCACACTTTTAGCAGGTTTGGTCTTGCGGACCATAGAACTTGTCGCCCCGCTTTGATTTGCTGGCCTTATTCTCCTATGGAGCATTTGACTTACCTTTCTAGGCTGTGGCCTTACCCTTTCTTCTCTTTTTCTTCATTATAGGCTTTCGCTCCTTGTAACTCTCAACATTGGCCGTATGGCTAGCGGAGCTATCAAGTGACTGTGCGACAAAGTTCTTTCGGAGAATTTCATCCTGAGCCTTTGCAACCTGCATGATATCAATCAACTCGGCATACTTCTTGTAGCCGTCTTGACGATAGTTGCGCGCAAACTGAACTGCATTGGGGTGGAAGGTGGAGAGTGTTTTCTCAATCTTCTGCTCATCTGTGACCTGCTTGCCACAGAGTTAAAGATTGATACAAATTCTGTGCAGAGCAGAATTATACTCTCCAACTGTCTTGAAGTTAGTAAATCTGAGTCGGATCCAGTCCTACTTTGCATGAGGAAGAATGATGTACTTTAGCTTCTTGAATCGCTTCTTGAGTGCAGTCCACAATGCTAGCATGCTCTTCTTTGCCATGTACTAAATCTTGAGAGTGTGAGAGGTGGTGCATGAGGAAGTGAAGTGCTTGATCATTTTCCTCATATGTGGGTTTGGCAATTTTTGATACACCAATCCTAATGGCAGTGTGGAACTTCTTGGCTTTAAGCACAATCTCGATGTTAGAAGCCCAAGTCAAGTAATTTTGGCTATGTTGGGCCAACTCCGTGAACTCCCGGTTTGTGATGTATGTCATCCACATGTTCATGAAAGGAATATATAAATTTGTTGTAGGTAAATATGCATGAAATAAATTGGATAATGGTACAAAAAGTTCTCATAATGTTCCAGGATTTTCTATGCATTTTAGTGATTAAATGCAATATAAATAATTACGATAGACTAAAATAGTAAATAAATACAAAAAACATCGAAAGTAATAATACACAGTGCTAAATATGCTTCAAATGTCAAAAACGATCCAAAATTTGAATTCCTGAGACCCTTTTATGCTGGAATTTGAGTTTTCATTGAATTATGTAACTTTTGAGGGCTTATCTGCTAATTTCATTTCTATGAAATTTTTCGTGTAATTTTTCCAAATTTTCAAAACTACAGTGGCTAATCTGCAAAATCACCACCGGCTGGTTTTTTTCACTTCTTAGGGTGAAATTGGCCCATTCAACCCATACGACCCGTCGGCCCACAACGCTAGCCACTCGTCTCCTCAGCGTGGCGGCAGCTGCAAGTGCACGTGCGCTACGGGCACCGGTGATTTCGGCGAGGGGCTAGGCGCTCCGGGCGGCCAGGTGCGGTGAGTGGCCGGCGTGCTAGGCAGCCAAGCATGTCTAGCAGTTGAGCATGGGTGCCTAAGACCGAGCGGTGGCGGGCATCTTCGGGCGATGGCAGCTTCGAGCGTGGGCGAATAATTTTCACTTACCTAAGGTTGATCTTGCTACACACAACTATATTTCACTACCATTATTAACTATATCTACCGCTGAGATTTATTTATCGGCAACGTGCTAATGGCGGGGATTATATTTTAAATTATGACTTTCTAATTGAAATGTGTATTTCATTTTAAATGGTTATGGCATATCATTTAATTAATTTTACGAAGCGGCTTGATTTGTTATTCACCTTGTTACCTTCTAGTTGGGATTTTTACTAAATTTGGACATTTCATCAAAGCCATCTTTTATTAATGCCCCTTTATTAATAATTAGACTTTAAATAAATATTCAAGCCATATTAATTACTCATATATGATAAATTGATCTAATATTAAATCTTAAATAATCTTATTTACATCCTAATCAAATTTATTTGCTTCCATGGATTAATTTCTAATTTTCCTTAGTTTTCCTTAATTGAAATGGATTAAAGAAAAAGAAAAAGAAAAAGATGTGGGGGACGGAATTTGAACTTGGGGGCTATGCGTTAACCATCGGCTCAGCTGACCAACTGGTCACTGGGATTTTGGTGACTTACTAAAGGGAGAAAACCATAAGAGATAGGGGGGCTGCTCTGTTTTTAACCTGAAACAGAGGAGCAGGCGGCCAGAAACAGGGAAGGCAGCTGACGCTGGTAAAAGGGCGGCGTCGCCGGCGAG
This sequence comes from Bonia amplexicaulis, assembly GCA_036346245.1. Classification (NCBI taxonomy): domain Eukaryota; kingdom Viridiplantae; phylum Streptophyta; class Magnoliopsida; order Poales; family Poaceae; genus Bonia; species Bonia amplexicaulis. The sequence continues at coordinate 26,885,578 of CM070735.1, read as the reverse complement.
CGGTGGCTGAAGGAAGGGTGGAGGCTGGCAAAATGGGTTGCTGAGGAGGTGAGTATGCCAAGGGGGCGGCGATGTAAGCCGGGGAGGAGCAGGGCAGCTCAGGTGGCTGCTTGAGCGGTCGGCGGTGAGGTGGCCACGGGGCGACGACGCCGTGGTGAAAGAGATGGGAAGGTAGGGGGAGAATGGGCTGGAGGAAGGAGTTAGAAAGTTCACCGTGAAGTTGGCCGAGCCGGAGAAGGACCGAGGCGCACCAGCGGCGCGGGCACGCTCACGATGCCAGCGAGCTAGGGCGTAGGGGGTGCCATGGCTGACATTGGGGAAAGCTCCATGGTGCCGCGGTGAAGCTCCCACAGTGAGGAATTGAACCGGGGGTCACCGAGGAGGGAGCAGCGTCGCCGGTAGTCGTTTCAGTCGAAACGGAGGACGAGGATGGTGCGATGAGCTGTGGTACTAGAATTGCTAGATTAATTTAAGGAAGATGAAATTGGGAGCGTCATGCATGATGTGACGTGCACATTTTTGGACGAAGCGCACCAGGGTGGCCAGACTGGCGAGGAGGCAGCGGCGGTGGGCTCACGGGCGTCGGGGCGCTATGCCTAAGGAGGGGAGGAAGATAAGCAGGAAAGGTGGTTAGAGCTCTAAATGGCAAGCCAAGGGGCTACTCATAGCCATAGACGGTTGTTGTGGCCGATGACTTAGGAACAGAGCTCGGTATGACACCGATGTGGCCGTGACGTGGAGTGGGTGTGGTTCGTGCGACGAGGTGGCTGGCAGGACACGGTGATTGCAGGGTATGGCGCGCCAGTGAGTGGTGATGGCGATGGCGAGGGGACGGCCGACGTGCAGCGCTAGGAGAAAGGAAGAGAGAGGGAGGAGGAAGAAGATAGGGGATGCGATGGGAGGCGCAGGGCAACTGACACCGCGCCTATGCGGGCGCAGGCGCGATGACACGCGCACAGTGGAGGTGGGGCCGGCCGGTCGGGGCGTCGACGCGGGAACAGTGAGGAGAGAAGGGGAGAGGAAGAAAGAAGACGTGGTTGAGCGTGACGCCAGGAGCAGGGAGTCGGTTAGCGAGAGAAGAGAAAGGAAGTCGGGCTGCGCAAGAGAAGAAGAAAGAGAGAGAGGGAGGTGAGAGAGAAAACTTGTGGGCCCACATGTAAGAGAGGGAGAAAGAGAGTGAGAGGAGAGGAAAAAGATATAAGAATTTTTTTATTTTTAATTTAAATTTTTATTTATATTAGGTTTCACTGATTTTGAGTTTTGCATGATTTTCAGATTTTCAATTCTCAGTTCAATTATTTAGATATGAGTTTTTGACATTCCTTTAGTCATTAGTTTTCTTTACCTAGTTAAATTGAAATTTCAAACTTTTATTTCCATTATCGAATACTTTAATTTTAATTTGTGTGTAGATCCTCGGATTTTCCATTTCTTTTATTAACACCATTATCGTTTTTTACTTTGGATATTATTTCTCAATATCATTAATTTGCATGTCACAAAACTCAAAAGATTTTAAATAAATGTTCAGAAGAAATTTGAATGTGAGAAAAATGCAAGAAAAAGTTTTAAAATTTTCATATTTTGGAACATTCGAATTTTGGGATGTTACATAGTGGACCGATGGCTGTTGCTAGTCTAGAATTCTATGCAATCGGTCCTACCCTAAGCGAAAATGAAAGCGCAAATAAATTTGCTGCTCACGTGATTGTTCAACCTACGTGGCAAGATTAGAAGCATGTTCAACCCAAGATAATGTTGAAAATGTGACAATATTTTAATTTTAGATTTTACTACAAAGCAAATATCATAACTAACAGCAGAAAGTAAATCATATTGTACATCAAATATACGTAAGAATAGAATTATATTAGAATCGATCGGTTACACAAACGACTTACAGCGGAGTCTGATGAAGAACAACAAGCAGAACAGACTCGATGCAGTTCAGAACGTATACATAGTAGTAAAGCGAGTGGTTGCGTAGGTGTGCACTACTCAGAAACCTTATTGCCGCTCTATGCAGGTTCTCTCTGCGGCAATGGTTTAGAAATCCCGCTCTCCTCCCTTCCCGGTGCACGCTGAGAAGAAAGGTCAGCGTGGTTGATCAGCTTGATACTACAACACAACTATCCAAAGAGGAGGTGGAAGAATGAAGGAGGAAATCTGTGTTTTCTCCTGGACGTCTTCAAATCCTTTTAAGGCCACTACAATTACTCACTAGTAATTGCCGTCATTAAACAAAAAATACACGGTTCGCAAAAGAAAATATGGACTTGGTCTGCCAAGTGGCGCGCCACGTCGCGGTATGGAAGAATAGAGGAGGAATTCTGTGTTTTCTCCTAGACCTCTCCAGATCCTTTTAAGGGAACTACAATCAATCTCTAGTGACTACTGTCATTAAACATAAATGCATGGTTCGCAAAAGAAAAGATAGACTTGGTCTACCAAGCGGCGTTCCACGTCACGGTACTGAAGAGTGGAGGAGGAATTATGTGTTTTCTCCTACACGTCTCACGACCATTACAACTACTCGCTGGTAACTGCCGCCATTAAATAGAAATGCATGGTTCGCAAAAAGAATGGTGGAGTTGATTTACGTAAAGTAACACGCCACAATCATAATTCACGTGATATTTTCATGCGCAAAAACATGCGTGCGTGCATATGTGTTTAGCCAAAGTCACTATACTAATCTATGTATCACATGTTTTAAAGAGTGGTAATGATCTCACCTTATATATTATCTTTTCTCTATTTGATTAGGTAATATGGTATAAAACTATATATATTTTAAAATTATAGAGCATTGACATCACACTCGTATAAACCTAATTTCTTACAGATACCATGGTCTGTTTGTAATATCTGTAGGGTACAGTCCTACAAGGGTCTGTGGGTACGATTAACGTCTTGTGAAGAGTTTAGGACGCTTTGAGGAACACGCCCCTTCGGAAGTAGAGAGGACAGCCGAGTAGGAGACAAAACTGACCGATCAGAAGATACCCAAATCAGCAGATCCGATTGTAAACAAACAATCAATCCACGAGGGCACCAATCGACCATACATGTCGGTCGGAAAAACGATACTGCAGTAGGAGATAGGAGGGACCGATCGAGTCAGCTACGAAACTACTTTCTCGCTCTTTTTTTACTTAACCTTATAAAATTCATGCCATTAAGTTTTATAAAGTTAACTATTAATAAATTTAAAATTATCTAGATTAGTTATACAAAATTCATATCGTTAGATTTATCGTTCATGATTTTATAATTTTATTAGTATATCTTAATATAAAGTTATAAAAATAGCGATCAGAGTTGTATCTTGAAGACCGTAAAAAAATTAAAAAATCAAAAATATTAAGTAAAAATGAACGGAGTAAAAAAACGACTCCGACTGATGAGTTCACGCGAAGTTTAACTGTTCATGTTTTCTTCCCAGGCCGGGGGTGCAAGCCCATCACAGACAACGCAAACGAATACGAGAAAAAAGAACCGACAAAAAAGCTCAAAAAAATTAAAAATTCAGAAAAAGACGAAATTATAAATAGTACAAAAATAAGCTTAAGCCATAAGCTTAAGCCATATTACTGTTCTTTTAATTTGCGCTTATGGCTTTTAATGAAATTTTGAATTTTGGTGCTTCTGGTGACAAATTACGGAGAGAGATATTGACTTGCGATTTTGGCGGTACGGATGTTGGGCTTTTAACGTGTAGATCGTTTAACCTGTAGACCCCATCTTGAGAAAATACTCCATTTGAAAGTTAGACATCAGAAGAAAGTTTAAAAGTTCGTCGACTTCGGAGGAAAAGAACAGGCCCTGAACACAGCCCAGTCTTGTCTGCTTGCTTAGTTGCTTACCGACAGCCTCGCCACGGCCTCACGGGTGTGTCTGCGTACGCGTTTCGTAGATTCCACTAACAACGTGCATTCCCCAATGATTGGGTCGCTTGATCCGCATGTTACCGGGACACGTATCGTCCGCCAAATGATACTCGGAAGTTTCCTTCCTATGCATCTTACGAGGTGAAAAAAAAATAGCAGGACCGATACTTGATTGCCATGCAAGCTAGCGAGCATCAACTTGGCAGCAAGCATTTTTTATAGTTACAAAAACAAGTCTTAACCTTGGAAGAACAGAGGTCTAAAGTGATATTATATGCCTTTTTTGTCTATATTGTGGCGTTAAAAGTACTATAGCAGATTTTACCTTTTTATGAGTAAAAAAATAAGAAATAATTGTAAAATATTCAGAAAAATTGAAAACACCCTTAAATCTTTTGGGACAACGAAAAGGGGTAAAGAAAAAAACTAAATAAAGACTAAAAAGTCAAAAAGCTGAATTTCATAAGCCAACCGTTTAGAACGGGGCTTATGTTGGAGGCGGGCTAAAGCTTGACGGCAAAAATAGAAGAGAAAAAACATGGTTGTTGCTCACGTCCTATGATTTATTGTAGCTCCAAAGGAGAACGATTATGATGCTTACTACTACGCTAGCAGTATATGTTGTGTGCATGTGTTCGTCTTGAACTATATAGCAAAGGAGCCACGTATTCGCCCAAAAGAAAATCAAAACAAATTACACGGAGCCGAGCAGACGTGCGAGTATAGGTAGCTAGCCTTCCTTGGCAGAAGAAACAAAAGAAGCAGATCGAATCTTTCAACGTTACATCGGTACTACCGGGCAGCAGTACTGCAGCTGGGCAGCTGGCTACGCGAGTACAGTACTACGGGAGATTGCTGTAGCTCACATGGCCTATTTGGCGTTCACGCATCAGGCGACAGCCATGCTATCGCGCGCTCCAACCTCTTCGAAGTGGTAGAAGAGAGACGTCAATCGATCGAGCCACGCGCGGCTGGCCCCGTCCTGGCAAATGCGTACAGGATCCGGCAGCGGCGGGCAAACTGAAAGTGTGACTGCGATGGTACGGTGCGATCTCCGTTCTGACGTGAGGTTTCTCTTCCTTCTTGCTCACCGCTCTGTATAGGGTAGATCACAGATATCCCTCCCTCCTGTTGTATTTGGGCTGAAATTATAAGTGCATTTTTTAAACTGTGACCGGTGATTTTTTGTTTTAGTATGACCATTTGTGTAAATAAACCGAATACTGATAAGCCACTTCAAAAATGTTATCCTGATAAACCGTTTTGAAACAGTAGCAGAGGACTCGTCCGATTTATTTGTTTAAATTAAGCCATAAGCCAAAAAGAACTGTAATCTCCTATGTTCCGTTAGTTATAATGAAATATATCTCGCTATGGACTGCCTCCTTCTAGTAATCCACATCCGGATATGTGTATGCCTCTGAAAGGTTTCGTGGTTCATCATTCACGACATATGTGGCATAGTCATCGCCCAAAGACTTTTCAATCCTCTGTATCTTATTCCTCCTCAACTCCAATTCAGCAGCTATGTCATCCACACTGGGAGGAATTAAGTGTTCATAAGAACCATCAGGTACAATGACTTCATTTGCTCTCATAGGAAACACATTCTCAAAGAAAATTGCATCATGACGTTCTACAAGGACATTCTTAGTGATTTCGCTAACCTCGGATTTGACCATTAGAAATCTGTAAGTTATGTTCTGATGGGCGTATCCTAGAAAGACGCAATCAACAATTTTGGGACCAAGTTTTCTTTTCTTCAGTAATGGCATATGCACTTTTGCAAGATAGCCTCAAGTACAAAGAAAGGTCATGTTCGATTTTCTTCCCTACATTCTTCATAAGGTGCTTCTTTGCCGTTGCGGAGAGACACCCTATTTAGGACATAATTAGTTATGAGAACTGCCTCACCCCACCATGAGTCCGACATACCTGAACTCTGTAACATGACATTCACCAAGTCACACAGAGTCCAGTTCTTTCATCCGGCTACTCCATTTGATTGGAGAGAATACGAAGGAGTAATTTCATGAATTATTCCACCTTCTTCATAGAATTGGGAAAATTCCTTAGAAATATATTCACCACCTTGGTCTATCTTAACCGTTTGATTTTCCATTCTAGTTGATTTTCCACCTCAGCCTTGTATATTTTAAAATGTTCTAATGCTTCACATTTTGACTTAAGTAAATATGACAATACTTAGTCGCATCATCAATGAGAGTAAACAAATAACGCTTGCCACCTTCAGTTAAAATTTCATTCATCTCACAAAGATCAGAATGAATTAGCTCAAGTGGAGATGTGCTTCGCCCTTCAACACTTATGGAAAGATTTTCGGGGTTACTTAGCTTGCACATACACTTCACACTTTGAACCATTTTCATAATTATAGTTAGGAATTAAACTCATTTTGCTTAAACGCACAATGACTTCAAAGTTAACATGACATAAATAAGAGTGCCAAATATCATGAATTCTATTGCAATGAACCCTTCTTTCAGAAATGAAGAGAAAATAAGATTGATCAACATATATATGTCTAGTTGCACCTATAGCAACCCATCAATCAATTGATTGACTTGCCATAAAATCCTAAGGTACATACTCTTTTGAACTAAGGCTACCTAGTGCGACATTTATTTCAGCCTTACGACTCTTATACTGACCGGGAGAAAGACCCCTACCTTTAGATTGCGGCAATGGTTGGCCTTGTGGCCCGCCATGCCACAAACAAAGCAGATAATTTTCTCGTCCTCCTTCTTCATCTTTTGGGGCTGGATCTTGAACTTTAGTTTCCCACTGCTAGCAACATTCTTGACCTCTACTTGATGAGCTTGGACTTAAGCCTTTCCTACACCGTCATTGGCTCTTGCACGCTCTTTGACATTAATAGCTGCTCACAACTCATTGAGATTCAAGTGCTTCTTTATATGTCGGTTAACGGTCACAAAGTCATGCCACGAGGGAGGTAGCTCAGCCAGAATGACGTTTACTTGGAACTTCTCTATTAGGACACAGTCGTACTGACTTAAGTCAAGTACATGGAGTTGTAGCTTATGGATCTGCTCCATCACCGACCGTCCCTTAACCATTTTATAGTTCAAGTAATTAGCAGTTATAAATGACTCATTCTCATTATCACCTTCAAAATATTTTTCCATCAAGATCATCCTAGAGTTGCTTGGCATCTTTAAAGTTAGCATATACGTCGAACATTCGGTTGGATAAAATGGCTAACAAACGAGCTAAGACTGAATTATCCGCATCCTCCCATCGCATCATTTCTGGGATTTCCAATTAGGACATTGGAGGATGCGATATGAAACAAAAGAGCTTGTGGTTAGTCAGCCATAGCTTAGTTTTTGCCTGCCAACATCTAAAGTTTGCATCACTAAATACTTTTGGCTTAACGATATCAGACAAGAAAGCCATTTCTACAAATACTGGTTTTCTGGAGTGTTGGAACTATTGTAGTTTTAGTAAACATGTTCAACTCTAATTCCAACAATAATAAGCATAATTCGAGCATATTTCCAGCAGCACATAAATGATACAAATGATATGAAAATATGTGATTCTACCAGATCATTTAAGCTGAACAATATACACTAACCAGGGAACACGAGGGCAACAAAACCAGCACATTGCTCAGGTTTTTTTATTTGCTTTCTTGTGAGCTCTCGGAGGCTGTGTTGCTTAAGACTATAATCTTGGCCCTCATGGCACTTGTGCCAACGTTAATCATAATTGAATACGATAATTATATGAGATAGATTATGCCTTGATCTAAACTATAACTTTGCTTTAAAACAATTAATGCAAATCAGTAAATAATCATCTACTGGTATCAGCACTGTACAAAACAGACTGAAGATTTCAGTTCAGGAAATCTAGACAGTGAGCGGATTTATAACTAGATGAACCATAGTTATGCCCAATAATCATCAAGCATTAACATTAACATAGTGAATCAAATATATAAACCTCTAACAGTCTGTAAAGATTGTAAACATAGAGCATTCATGAATTGTACATCTAAAGATAAAACATCAAGTTCTCAATTAGCTCAAGACCGAATTGACTCTAATTGTCATATTCAATCTCAGTGTAGACACCACTTCAGCATTGAGCAATTAAACCGGGCTCACACAGATTTATTCAAGTCTCCTAGTAATAGTCAAAGAAATAAGGCAACTAGCACAGCACAATTGAATAAGATTGCCTACAACCGAAACATACTCACAATACAATGGTATTCAAAGCCACCGAGAAGAGGGCCATTTTTTCTTTTCCCATTTCTTTTCCTTTTTCTCAATTGATAAATTACCAAAAGGGCCCTCACATATACAACACTGAACAACTCAAAAATCAAAATGGATCTTTCCTCCGTGTCATGGAAGGCTCAAAACTCAAAATGGATCTTTCCTCCGTGTCATGGAGGCCCCCCCCGTGTCATGTAGGGGTGAAAACGGATCGAATACGGACGGATAATGGTTCTGCCATATTTGTTTTCATTTTTCTCAGATGCGGATACGAATATGAGTACGAATTATGTCGAATACAAATACGGAACGAATACAAATCGAAACGAATACAGTCATGAAGATTCTTCAAAACATGAAAACCCCTTAAATTGTCCGCCAGAAATTAGCAGAAACAAATAATTGAGCTTTTAAATGTGCAACAGAGTGATCTAAATGAAAATAAACCAATTAATTCGGTACGCACTAAATTTTAATCTACTGATGGCACTAATTCTATTTTTGAATAATCATAATTATTAATTAGTGGTGTTTTGTAATTTAACATGGCCAGCAAAATTTTATTTAGTAATTTAGTGTACAACAGAATGCAAAGGTTAAGTTTTCACAAAGAAAAAAATTTCTATTAAGTATGCGCTTCTCCTCTCTCTTCTCTTCTCTCTCCTCCCATTTTCCCTTGCTTGGCCAAACACCTCCCGGCCAGTCATTCTTTCTCCCTTTCTTTATTTCTTCTCTCCTCCTTTCCATTTATCTTCTTCGTCCCCATCTTTCTTGCCTCTTACCAGCCGAAGCATACTTCTCTACTCCGCATGGCTTCCTCATTCTTCTCTCTCCAATTGTTTTCTCCATCTTTCTTGCTCTGGTCGAATGCCTCTGGCCATCCATTTATTGTTTCTCCCCATGCCTTGTCTGCTCCCCTCTATTTCCTCTTCTTCTTCTTCTAAACATGGCTCAATTCTTGCTCCGGCAACTCGGCCCTCATGGCACCCCGAGTTTCCTTCGGCTTAGCTCAGGCACAAGGCCTTCGCCCGCCGACGCCTTGGGGTTTGGCTCCCTCCTGTCTCTAGCTCCGGACCTTCCTTTGCCTACCGTGCCTTCGTGCTGTGCAGCCCCCATGCGCCTCCCTGTTGCAGCCCGTGGGCCCAACCCTGGTCGCCGCTTTGGCAGCTCCACCCGTCGGCCTCCATGGATTCGGTCAGGGCCACCTCACTCGGGTGGAGAAGAGACAGAGGAAGAGAAGAAATGGGCTGGATTACCAGATATTCGGCCTTGGTATAATCCGGATAATTCGTATTTGTATTCGTATTCGACGGATATTAGGGCTATCGTATTCTTATATATTTCTAAAAAAATGCGTATTTATTTTCGATCCGATAATTATCCGATAAAAATTTGATCTGAGACAATTTAAATTCGCTTTTGTCCGAATTCGATGGAAAACAACTTGTTTTTACCGTAGTGTCATGGAAGGGCCACCCAGATTGTCCGAGGAAGAGTCGTGTTTAGATCTTGTTCCCGTCCGAAGCACGTGCAAAATTCACGAGAGAAGTCCGATCTCTCTTCTTCCTTAGTAGTACTGTAGTACTAGTGCGTAGTATTGGTTGCTCCGTACGACTGAAATTTTGTGGTCGTTTCCAACGCTCATCACTGGTTACGCACTCGTCTGTCCCATGCAGCACGACGGCGGCGACACAGGTGCAAGCAGTTCCGTGAAGTAAATCATGACGATGGAAGCAAAATAGCGTAGCGCCGGCGCACCCCGATTAGTTTTCTAAGTTACGTTTCGTCTCCTGTACCTTTTATGAATTTTTTTATAAATAATTTATATTTTATTTGAAATAACAGAAATATTCCCGTAAAAATATTTTTTTATAGAAATGACATCCAGTCGTTCAACCTTTGAGCGACTAGATCCTTTCGTCCAACGGTCACGTGATGCGCAAGCAATCCGTAGGCCGTTGGGCAACATAATTGCAGTCGCCGCAATGACGAGCAAACCGAACGTATACATCGGTGGACGAAAATTCATCTTCAGACGTGCAACCGCGGGGAGTGCAAAGCTTGCGAGACAGAACGTGAGAAAAAGAGTGAAATGGCGGCCAATGCAAAAGAGGTCGCCGAGTAGTTAACGTCGAGCTCGTAAGGAAGAAAAAATGGTCCCGATCCACGTAGTAGGTCGGGCCATTCCACACTAACTAGTCCCCTAAAGGTCGAATTTAGTTCCATTCCAAAAAGACGCATATGTATCATAGGAGCAGTTTGGTTTGTTGCATCGTGTATTATGCTTTTTTTGTACCAATCGTTGTTATTTCAACCATTCTAACAAAATTTCACGAAATTTCTTGCACTACAACAACATATGACGATCGTAAACTGTTATTGCGAATCTAACAGATTATCGACCATTCATAATCTACGAAAATCACAAATGGATCAACCGACATTGCCTCCCGTTTGTAGTCGCTGAGCAGCCGAGCGATTACAAATGTAGTCGCCGAGCCATTAAGCGACATGCTCCAGTCGACCAACGGCTCGGCGACTGGAATCTGTCGCCCAACAGATCACAGACAAATTGTGCGTCGCGCGGCCGTTGGATGATAGGTTTCTATCCCCCAACGATTCGACGACTGGAAACCATTTCTGTAAATAAATGTTTGCGCAGATATATTTCTGTTATTTCGATAAAATAAGAATTATTTACAAAAAAAAATTCTAGCTTTTATACTCCGTTCTTCTACTAAGTTACGTTTCGTCTCCTGTAGCTTTTCTACTCTTCTTCTACGAGGAGTCGAGGACTAATCGGAGAACGTAATTAAGGATTTTGTTTGAAACACGAATTTTTTTTCCTGATTCATATGAAAAATGAAGCAACAGATTGTCGAGTGGTTCTTTGGTATCAAGAACTACACAACAGTTGACTATCAGCATGCTAGCTGGCATGGTTTGTAGCTTCAAACGAACAGGGGCGAATCCACCGTGGGTGCTTGTAGGTGCTCGAGCACCCCCTCCTTCCACCGTGAAAGATGACCCGGCCTGCCGGCCGGGCCGGTCGGCGGTCGCCCGAATTGGCTGAGGATGCACAGCTTAGGTGCCGTCACGTTCAACGCCTGTAGATCATCGGTTGAAGCTTAAACAAAGTATGAGGCGATCAAGGCCCAGCACCCTAGCCGGCCCAAATCAGTGGACCCAAAACCCCAACGACAGCACACAGCAGAACAGTCAACACCTAAACAGATGACGACTGACTGTACAGATGTTGTAAATACCCCCCCTCTTCTTCTCGCTCGTCTTCCGTATTCACATGGCGGAAGTAAATACTCATCACACAGGATGACGCGACCAAACAAATATTAGTAAATAAACTATTAATTAGTAACATTAGCTTTCTGTTTCTTTTTCTCATTTTCAGCACCACCCTAAAGAAAACCAAAATCCTACAAGAAATCCGCCGCGACATCAAACTCGATCCAACGGAAGCACCATCTTCTGAAAAAGGGAAACGAAGAAAGGAGAAAAAAGGAAACAAAGCAAGGAGGAAGCTGCAAATTAAAGCCAGAGGGCACCGGCCTTCTTCAGGATGGGTACGAGCTCGCCGGAGATGTGGACGGCCATAAGGCGGTCGAGACCGCCCAGGAGCCTCCCCCCAACAAACACCGCCGGGAGCGCGGCCTCCCCGCCGGCCGGGACAACCCCGGCGAGCACGGCCTCGTCGGCGACCTCGTGCACGGCGGGGTTGACCCCGAGCCCCTGCAGCAGCCGCTTCACCACGTGGCTGAGGCAGCACCCGCGCCTCCCCACCACCAGCACCGGGCTCTCCGCCACCGCCCTCCCCACCTCCCCCTCGTCCTCCCGCACCGCGGCCGCCGCCTTCGCCTCCACATGAGGCGCCGTCTCCATCTTGACGACGACGGCCACCTCCGCCGCCGGCGACGGCCGGCCGCTGCTGTAGGGAATAGCCTGGTACATTGCTCGCCGCTACGTGCGTGCGTTCTTGCCTTCTTGGGCGTTTTCGCTTTGGCGCTTCGTTTTCCTCAATTTTTTTTTTTGTCCCTTCCTCTCGCGCGGGTGTGGTTCGTGTGATGGATGGTTGGGCTTGGGCGTTGGTGTAAATAGCTTGGGAAGCGAAGCGAGGGGGACGGATATATAATGGAGTAGAGGGGAGGTGAGGTGGTGGGTGACGTCAGCGCCTGGTTGGAGTTTCGTGGGGCCCGCGCGACGCGGGGTTGCTTTCGCGCAGACTGCACACGAGCCGCGGGGGGAGTGACGTGGCGGGCGTCAGCCGCGGTGGGAGGTGGGCGTCGGGGACACCGGATCCGTTACAGCAGATGCTGCGACGCGGACGCGGGCGTTGAGTTGGAACGGATCGATGGGAGGGCGGCCGATCTTGGGAGGAGGAGCCTGATGGGACCCGAACAGCGGACAGGGTTGGGGGTAACTCGGTGGGTGACGCGTGGCTGGCCGTGCAAGCCTCACGGTGTGCCAATCGGGGTACGGTTCGGCGGCTGCAGTTATTGCTGGTGGAAAATCTAGACCTGGGTGTAAACTCTTGACCTATAGTAAATATTTTATCATGTAGTTTATAAATAAGAAGTTTTAATTGTTATCACTTATATTTTTTAGAGGAGAAAGCAATAAAGAAAGAAAAAAGTCCCTCCATCTCTTGTGTTTAATCATATATTTTCTTATATTACCCGTATTTGATCCATCTCTCTTGTCTAGGAGGAATCAATCGGATTAGACTCATCAGCGACGGTTTCTTAAAATGTTATCAGCACGATTTGCTCTAGTGGATCGAAGGTAATTATCGAAGCACTCGTAGATTGAATTGTCTATCGAGATAGCATTAAATTTCGCAAATTTCGCTTTCTTGATTATTTTCTACGGTACAAATCCGCTCTAAATCTACCGCGAGCAGACTTGAAGTCGCCGGCCAAACCGATCGATAGATTTGTGCAAAAGAGTAGATGTTGATTGCATTATAAATTAAAAAACACACACGCTCCGATGTCGTCGCATGAAGCCGCCAAGACGGTGGCGCGATGCACCCAAGATGACCCGTCGCCACCCGAGCTATCGTGTCGTCTGAATCGTCGGCCCCACACGGTGAGCCACTGTCGCTCGACCCGAGGCGCCGACCGCCCGCAGCCACACCGGCCGTATGCACCGGCACACACCCTGTTGGGCACCCGAGCCGTCGTGCCTCCTGAATCGTCGGCACCGCACGATGAGCCGCCATCGCTCAACCCGAGGCGCCGATCGCCCGCAATCGCACCAGCCGCCCGCACACATGCCGGTCGCAGCTCGTTTCCAATCAAGCTCCACTCGGCATCTGCCAACACGGCCACTAGCTCCAGCACAGTGCGCCCCGCACGGGCCGCCACCGACTCCGCCAACCACCGCTGCTCGGTCTCCCGGCTGTTTGCCTATGCTCGAAGCCGCCGTCGCCCGAAGACGGCCGCTGCCGCTCGGTCTTAAGCACTCGCACCCAGCTGCTAGACGCGCTTGGCCGCCCATCATGCCAGCCACTCGCCGCGTTTGGCCACCCGCCACGCCCAGCCTCTCGCCGAAATCGCCACCGCTCGAAGTGCACACGCACTTGCAGCGGCCGCCACACTGAGGAGACGGGTGGCTAGCGTTGTGGGCCAACGGGCCGTATGGGCCGAATGGGCCAATTTCGGCCCAAGAAGTGAAAGAAGCCTAGCCGATGGCAATTTTGCAGATTAGCCACTGTAGTTTCAAAAAATTGGAAAAATTACACGAAATTTTTGTCCCAGAAATGAAATTAGCGGATAAGCCCATCCGAACTACCATCTCTTCCCTGCTCCTTGAGACTAAGTTTCAATCTTATCTCTTCCTTTACTTCCAATGACAGATAGGCCCTATCATTCTTTTTCTTTTTCCATTTCTTTTCTGTTTCGCAGTTAATAAATCACCAAAAGGACCCTCACATATAAAATACTGAACAGCTCAAAAATCAAAATAGATTTTTCCTCTGCATTATGAAACCAAACCACCACCCGGCCGCGGGGGTGATTGTCCGAGGAAGAATCGTTATTAATAAATTTCGTCTTTTTCTGAATTTTTGGTTTTTTGAGGTTTTTTATCGGTTCTTTTTTTCCCTGTATTAGTTTGCATTGTTTGTGATGAGCTAGTATATTTTTAATTTTTTTAAAATTTAATTACATTAAATAAGTCACCTTCAGCTATAATAAAATTTCAACCGTTACAATACAATTTTAGTCATAAACCATAATTTTTCAGGCTAATCCAGCGAGGCCTAGATCTTGTTCCCGTCCGAAGCACGTGCAAAATATTTGTTGCTCCGTACCACAGAAAATTTGTGGTCTTTTCCAACGCTCATCACTGCTTACGCACTCGTCTGTCCCATGCATCACGACCGCGGCGACACAGTTGCAGCAGTTCCGTGAAGTAAATCATGACGATGGAAGCAAAGTTCCGTGAAGTAAATCATACCGTTGCGCCGGCGCACCCCGATTAGTTTTCTAAGTTACGTTTCGTCTACTGTAGCTTTTATACTCTGTTGTTCTACTAAGTTCCGTTTCGTCTCCTGTAGCTTTTATACTATTCTTCTATGAGGAATCGAGGACTAATCGGAGAACGTAATTAAGGATTTTGTTTGAAACACGAATTTTTTTTTCTGATTCATATGAAAAAAGAAGCAACAGACTGTCGAGTGGTTCTTTGGTATCAAGAACTACACAACAGTTGACTATCAGCATGCTAGCTGGCATGGTTTGTAGCTTCAAACGAACAGGGGCGAATCCACCGTGGGTGCTTGTAGGTGCTCGAGCACCCCTCCTTCCACCGTGAAAGATGACCCGGCCGCCGCCGGGCCGGTCGGCGGTCGCCCGAATTGGCCGAGGATGCAGCTTAGGTGCCGTCACGTTCAACGCCTGTAGATCATCGGTTGAAGCTTAAACAAAGTATGAGGCGATCAAGGCCCAAAGCACCCTAGCCGCCCAAATCGGTGGACCCAAAACCCCAACGACAAGACACAAGCAGAGCAGTCAACACCTAAACAAGACAACGCCTACGGAGAGGCCGAGCCGCCGAGTTGAGAGAGAGAGACTCACCGTCGCCGCGGCCGTGGCGGCGGCGGCGGGAGAGACGGTCGGCGGAGGGGAGCCCAGAGCCGGGAGGGAAGGCGGTCGCCGGTCGGAGGGGAGGCGGGCGGTCGGCGCCTCGGTGGCCCGGCACGACGGAGGGCGACTCAACGCGGCGGAGCGGAGGGGCCGATGGGCGAGGGAGGCGGTCGGCTACTCGGTGGCGGCCGGCCGGGCGCGGGTGAGGCCGAGCGGCGGACGCATTGCCGGCATCGCCACATCGGAGATTTGCCACTGCAGAGACGGAGACCCGGAGAAGACGAGGCGAGCAGGTGAGATTGAGATATTTCGTATGGAGTAACGGAGACATGGAGTGAGAGGCGTTGGAGATTGGCGATTTACTCAGTGGCGTGACTGGCATCGTGGGCTCCACCGCTCCAGTGTCGGCAGACGGCAATGGCGATGTTCCATTTGGTCGTGATGGCGTGGATCGACCGCGACGGTGATTAATTGATCTATGAATGTGAGTGAATATGATATGTAAATCCCATTTTGTTATTGTTTTACTGAGTAGCCAAGTTGTTTAATCAGTTATTAACTAGTTATTGTTTAATTATTTTTAGATTTACAAAAATGGAGATGCGAACTTTGCACAAATATTTTTCAAACAATGCAACTAGCAGTAATCTTCATTGATTTATGAAGATTTGGGGGCACATTATCCATTAGCAAGGTACTAAATTTTCTGTATTGTACAATTTCAATTTTTTTCTTGCTATTTATGTATGAATTTGATATTCCAATGATAAAAAATTAGTATATGTAGTTTTGGTATATTTATGTTGTGCTATAGTTTCAATAGTAGAGCTCCCCCTCTATTTTCATCCTGGATTCGCCACTGCATACGAATACCCTGTTTTTTTCTGGCCAGGTGTAAGCTGAAGTCATCATTTCAGTAAAAGCTGCCACGATGTCATCCAAACCTTCGCAACAGCCACCAGTGGCTTGAATACTGTTGTAACACATGTGCTAATTAGATTACATAACTGCCCAATGTATTAACTGCTGTAAACTGCCACCTTTTACTTTATCCTGCCACCCCTTCTTTGTATATAAATAGTACATGATCAATGGAATAAAGTACACTGATTCACTCTCAATCACTTGTCTAAATTTTATCACAACACGTTATCAGCACTTTTGCTCTCACGCAAGTGAAAAAGAGAAGAAAGCTCAAAGGTAATGGAAATTTGTGCACATCACAAGAAAGTCTTTCTGGACATCCTTGCTTTAGTGGATTCACTGCACACAAGTCTTCATGCCCTTCTTGCTCCTCTCGTGGAGACGCCACCACCACCACCACCACGTCCGGCGACCACCGTCATCGCCACCGCCATGGCTCCCGCCAACTCGTCGTCGTCCATGGGAGACGACGGCGTTTCTCACCAATGAAGACTCGCGCCACGGACCTTACCGTCGACAGACGCACGCATCCGTGGCGGCTAACCGCCGTCCCGGCCTCCGGTTCCGCACTCCTCCAAAGGCTTCCTCCGCAGAGGACGCCTTCTCTTCTACATAGAAGGAAGAAGGGGGGAGCGCGTGGCGTCGCGACTCACGCGACGGCCCGGCGACCGGCGTCGGACAACCGGCGGCATGGCGCGGTCTGCAAGACAAGACGCACGCGCGGCTCGGCGCCCTAAGGCGGCGGCTCGGCGGCGCGACCGGTCTTGTGATCGGTCGTGGCGGCATGGCACACCAAGACAAGGCAACCAGGGGAGAGAGGGCCAGCGGCGCGGCGCGCAACGCGGCACCGTGGTCGGGCGAGAGCGGCACCGTGCCGGCGACGGCGCGATGGGACCGAAGATGCGGTGGGCACGCGAGGGTCAAGGCGGCCGAGGCGGCATCTGTCGGCGCCGCGACGGCGGCGGCTCAACGCACGCCCGGCGACCAAGAAGCGGCGGCGGCTCGGCGCCGGCGGCGCGGCTCGGCGCAGACGCCCGGCGACCCAGCAAAGCGGCGGCGGCGGCGCGGCATGGCGGCGCTGGCACGCTGAGGCCGAGACGTGGTCGAGCAAGACGGGGCGGAGGCCGAGGCGCGGTGGGGGCGTCGAGGCAAGATCCCAAGACGGCGCGACCCGACCGGAGGGGGCGATGTCTTGGCGCTAGGCGGCCGTGGCCGAAAACCATGCTGATGTGGCAGCAAGGCGCAGCATAAAGCGGCGGCAGCGGCGCTTAGCGGCGGCGGTTTGGGGAGTTAGGGTTGGAAACCCTAACTCCCACCTCATATATATATAGCATGCCAAAATAAATGGGCTTTTGGCCCAATAAATTCCACCTCCCCTCATGGGCCAAAAAGGATGAATGGGCCTCAGCCCTTGTTTCCGAAAATTTGCAATTTCCCACCTCTAGTTCGTTGAAAATGCAGTTTTTTTTAATAAATTTCCTTTTTGTATATTTTGCAGTATAGTCCTTGTGCTTATTTATAATTGTACTCGTCATTATGTACTGTTTTAAATTTGCAATTCAGTCCCTTCAGGATCTGAAAATTATGTAAATATTTAAATAAATGTGCATTCACATTGATATAATTTTTACATATGTAGGATTATTATTTGCAATTTACTTATAATACAAATCGCGACTATATTTAAATTTGCTATCTTAGCAAATTTCAATTTAAAATTTCTATTTCATGAGTACCATTGTACTTAATAAAATGGAATTTTTGCAAAATATTATACCTAACATGAATACCATAAAATCACGATTTATGGCACTTTGCTACATTAATTTGTACGCTACGCCATACAATATTGTGATTACACGGTCTCATAAATATAACCACATGTTATATTTCATTTAGGTATAAAATTTTGCAGTTTATTATAACATTACCATACACATTAATTTACCTCATGTAAATTAATCATTTATGGTGTACTTTCATGTAGGTATTAATGGCTACCAAAGATTTTGAGCCACTCGCTATCGATGGTACAAACTACCCTACATGGGCTATGGACTTAAAGATCAACCTCACCACATGTGGGTTGGAAAGGGTGATATTTAATCCTCCCGCAGATCAAATTCCTCCGGATATGGTGAAATATTCCGCTTTAAACATATTACGGAATCACATACATCCAGATTTAAAGGCGGAATATCTGTATGAGGAAAATCCACTTACTTTATGGTTAGCCCTCAAAATAGATATGAACAAAGAAAGTCGTTCTCTTACTGAGGCTAATCATGAATGGGCACATCTTAGACTCCAAGATTTTAAAAGCAGTTGGAGACTATAATCATGCCCTTCATACTATTTGCTCCAAATTGCGATTTTGTGAGAAGGAACCAACAGATGAGGACAAAATAGAGAAGACTCTCTCTACTATGCTCCCATCTCGACAGAGTCCCACAAAGAACAATGGCGTGCTGCAAATTACCAAACCTATTTTGATCTTATGCATACTTTACTTCAGGCAGAAAAGCATGCTGAACTTCTTTAAAAACAATCAAGAACGTCCCATTGGGGTGCTCCACTTCACAAGTTCATGCTAATCAAAATAAGCATAAGTTCAATGGTTCACATAACCATTCAAAGAACTTTAAAGGTAAACAAAACCGCAACATGAAGCAAAACCAAGTGGATTCAAGAAAGGTAAAGGCAATTTTGGTAAGAAAATGACAAAAGGAGACTTGTCAAAAGTGTGGTTGCTACAACCATCCTACCAAGAAATGTCGCACACTCAAGCATCTTGTGGATCTCTACCTTAAGTCATTGACTCAAGGCAAGAATGCTCAACCGAAGAGATTTGAAGCACACTTCAATCTCACATCAAATGGTGATGAAGCTGGATGTTCTCAACAGTTCATTCAAGAACTCAAAGACACATGTACCCCTCCAAAGAAAGATGATCTCATATGCACCGAGGACACACTTGAAGAATTTCATTCTCAAGACATGTTTGGAGATCTCAATTAGACTCCTAGTTCCATAGCTACTAAGTACTTTTATGTTGTAATATAAATAAAGTTGTCATCCATATTGTAAGCTTGTATGCTACAATCATATATCGAACACATTCGGTATTATCAAATAAAGTTTGTATGTATTCTATATATTACTTCAAGAATTTCATTAAATTCTTTTCTTTGTATATATAGATTTTGGAGTCCATCCAATGGAGGAGGAATTATGCCTTGTGGATAGCGGTACCACAAATTCTATACTTAGGGACACAAAATATTTTCTAACTCTTACTAGGAGGAAAGGAAATATTTTAACAATCACCGACGCGATGCAACGATAGTAGGCTCTGGTCGCACCTCTATCACTCTCCCTATGGGTACACAATTGGAAATTGAGGATGTACTCTTGTATCCCGATTCAACACGTACCCTACTTAGTTATAGAGATATCCGTCAGAATGATTTCCATATTGAAACTCAAAATGACAACAAAGAGGAATATCTCCTCTTAACCAAAAACAAGGGATATGGCAAACAAGTACTAGAAAAAATTCCATCTTTCAACTCCGGATTGTACTATACATACATCAAACCCATTCAACATATTGCGTACAAAGTAATTTTCCAAAACACAAACACACTCCAAACATGGCATGATCGCCTTGGCCACCCAGGCATTGGAATGATGAGGAAAATTATTAGCAATTCAATTGGTCATACATACATCAAAACAAAATTTCCGGAATCCTCAGATTTCGTATGCACTTCATGTGCTACCGAAAAATTGATTTTAAGACCCTCTTATCTTAAAATTAGAGCTGAATCAGTTAAATTCCTTGAACGCATTCAAGGAGATATATGTGGTCCTATACAACCATTATGTGGACCATTCAGATATTTCATGGTTCTCATTGACGCATCTACTAGATGGTCACATGTGTGTCTTTTATCCACACGAAACCATGCATTTGCTAAGTTAATTGGTCAAATTATCCAATTACGAGCACATTATCCTGAACATCGAATTCAATCAATTCGAATGGACAATGCTGCTGAATTTTCATCCCATGCCTTCAATGATTATTGTATGGCTCTTGGGATACAAGTTCAACATTCTGTTCCATATGTCCATACACAAAATGGTTTAGCAGAATCTCTTATCAAGAGAATCAAGCTCATTGCAAGACCATTACTACGCACTGCAACTTACCAACATCATGTTGGGGTCATGCGGTCTACACGCCGACTTAATACAATTGCGCCCAACCGCTTATCACAAGACTTCCCACTACAATTAGTACGTGGAAATCCACCAGATATTTCCCATCTGCGAAAGTTCGGTTGCGCTACACACGTACCGATCTCACCACCGCAGCGTACCTCAATGGGACCGCACAGGAAAATTGGGATCTATGTTGGGTATAAATCTCCGTCGATTATAAAATACCTCGAGCCCCTAACAGGGACCCGTTCACACCGACACGGCGATTGCATATTCAATGAGGAACATTTTCCGGCATTAGGGGGAGACAACGAGTACCAAACTAAATGCCGTGAAATTAATTGAATGTTCAAGGCATTCCTGCCTCAGACCCACGTACTAGAGAGACTGAACTTCAAGTTCAGAAAATTATTCATTTGCAAAACATTGCAAATAATCTGCCAGATGCATTTACTGATTATAAGGGTGTCACAAAATCCTATAATCCTGCCAAGAATGTACCTGAAAGAGTGGAGGTACCGAAAAATACCACTCATCTCCCAGTTCAAAATAAGAGGGGGAGAAGTACGGTACATATGGTGGATACAACTTCTAACTAGCGACAAAGGAAACAAAAAAATGTAAATGCAGATCAACCTCATGTTGATAGACACCAAAGGATTCTTGAACCCAGATCAACAGTGCACTCAACCATCGATCCGGGACATCGGAATACCCGACTCTAATGATTTGGGAAATAACATTGAGTCAGCAGGGGTCCAAGAAATTTCCACTAATTATAATGATTCCGGAGAATCATACGATCGTAAGACTACAATTGTCGACATTAATTTCTCCACAACAATTGCAAACAACCTTCAAAATGATCCGATCCCAAGACCATGGCGAGTGCAAACAGTAGCTTGACCGGAACAAATGGAAGGATGCAATTCAAGAGGAGTTAGCCTCGCTCACAAAAAGAAATGTATTCACCAAAGTGATACATACACCTTCCAGAGTATTCTCTGTCGGTTTCAAATGGGTTTTCGTCCGCAAACGGAATGAAAACAATGAGGTGGTGAGATATAAAGCAAGGCTTGTAGCACAGGGGTTCACGCAGAGACCCGGCATTGATTTCAATGAAACCTATTCTCCAGTAATGAGTGGAATAACATTCCGATATTTAATATCATTGGCAGTACAAAATCATCTATCATTTCAATTGATGGATGTAGTGACAGCATACCTTTATGGGTCACTTGATTCGGAAATATACATGAAAGTTCCCGATGGAATTTCAATTCCGAATATAGACGCAAATCGCAATATGTATTGTGTAAAATTAAACAAGTCTTTATACGGCTTGAAACAGTCGGGCAGAATGTGGTACAACCGACTAAGTGAATTCCTAACTAAAAAGGGATACTCCAACAATGATGATTGCCCATGCGTCTTCATCAAAAGATCCTCAACAGGATTCTGCATTATATCTGTGTACGTTGATGATCTTAATATCATTGGAAACACACAAGATATTGATGAAGCACGTAATCATCTTAAGACGGAATTCGAAATGAAGGATTTGGGTAAAACCAAATTTTGCTTAGGTATACAACTTGAGCACCTTCATACAGGCATTCTAGTGCATCAATCAGCCTATGTCCAGAAAATATTGGAGAAATTCAATATGGACAAAGCATATCCATCGAAAACCCCCATGGTTGTTCGATCTCTAGACAGGGAAAAAGATCCATTTAGACCCCAAGATGACAATGAAGAGCTATTGGGACCCGAGGTTCCATATCTCAGTGCCATCGGAGCGCTTATGTACCTTGCAAATTGCACCCGATGGGATATTGCATTTGCGGTAAATCTACTTGCTAGATACAGCGCTACTCCAACCAAAAGACATTGGGTAGGAGTGAAGAATATCTTTAGATATCTTCAAGGCACTAAAGATCTTGGTCTATTTTTTCAAAAGAATAAAAATATGGATTTAGTAGGATATGCGATGTCGGCTATTTATCGATCCCTATAATGCCGGATCGCAAAGCAGGCTTTGTGTTTTTACGGTGGAACGACCATATCTTGAAGTCTTGAAAGCAGACACTAGTGGCTACATCCACTAATTATTCGAAATAATTGCATTATACGAAGCATCACGTGAATGTGTATGGTCACAGAATGATTAATCACATACAACAATCATGTGATATAGGTGCTATTGCATCTCCTACCATTATCTACGAAGATAATGTCGCTATGCGTTGTTCAAATGCAAACGGGTTACATCAAGAGCAATATCACTAAACATATTGCACCTAAATTATTTTACCCACATGAGTTGCAAGAAAGTGGGGAAATAAATATTCTGCAAACTAAGTCTTGTGATAATCTCGCAGACCTATTCACTAAGTCATTACCAACTTCCACATTCCAAAAATATGTTTATGAAATTGGTATGCGAAGACTACGTGATTTGCAGACATCAGGCGGAGAAATCTCCTAAGACTTAACTCGTTCAATACAAATGTTGTACTCTTTTCCTTTATGAGTTTTCCCTCTAAGGTTTCTCATCAAAGTTTTAATGAGGCAATATGACAACGCAATCACAAATATATCTCTTTTCCCCTGTGGGTTTTTCGAGATATAATCAAACATATGTTATATCATTTTTTCCTTAAATTTTCCCACCGGGTTTTTAAAGGAGTTTTCTAATAACATATCTATTCTATCAGTTCTCCTCATATTTTTCCCTACAGGGTTTTAGAGGAGTTCTTCCAAGATAATAAGTCAAGGTGCTCATATGAAGATACATTGGTCAAGGGGGAGTGTTGTAACACATGTGCTAATTAGATTACATAACTGCCCAATGTATTAACTGTCAGAACCGCCACCTTTACTTTATCCTGCCACCCCTTCTTTGTATATAAATAGTACATGATCAATGGAATAAAGTACACTGATTCACTCTCAATCACTTGTCTAAATTTTATCACAACAAATACGAAGAAAATGCCGTACACGGACGGTGATTAATCGTTTAACATAAATAAAAAGAGACATAAAAAAGTCCAGACCACAGGAAATTTGGGAAAACAAACGGCCCATTCTCATTAATTCGGAAATGGAAACGACTGACTGTACAGATGTTGTAAATACCCCCCTCTTCTTCTCGCTCGTCTTCCGTATTCACATGGCGGAAGTAAATACTCATCACACAGGATGACGCGACCAGACAAATATTAGTAAATAAACTATTAATTAGTAACATTAGCATTTTGTTTCTTTTTCTCATTTTCAGCACAACCCTAAAGAAAACCAAAATCCTAGAAGAAATCCACCGCGATATCAAACTCATCCAACGCCCAGCATTAAACCACAACACCATCTTCTGAAAAAAAAAGAAACAAAGAAAGGAGAAAAGGAAACAAAGAAAGGAGAATTGTCATTACTTAGCCAATGGTAAATATCTCATCATGTAGTCTATAAACAGAAAGTTCTAATTGTCATTACTTGTATCTTTTAGAGGAGAAAGTAATAAAGAAACAAAGGAGTTCCTCTATCTCTTATATTCAATCTTATATTTTCTTGCATTACCTGTGTTTGATCCATCTCTCTTGTCTAGGAGGAATCGATCGAACCGGACTCACCAGCGACGGTTCCTCAATATGTTATCAGCACGATTCGCTCTGGTGGATCGAAGGTAATTATCGAAACACTCGTAGATTGAATTGTCTATCTAGATCGCTTTAAATTCTGCAAATTTCACTTTCTAGATTATTTTGTACGGTGCAAATCTACTCTAAATCTACCGCGAGCAGACACGAAATCGTTGGCCAAGCCGATCAGTAGACTTGTGCGAAAGAGTAGATATTGATTGCATTGTACATTAAAAACACACGCGCACCGCCCGTAATCTATTTGCATCCTATCTATTGGCTCGCAGAGCACAGTGGTTTGTGCTCACCCTCGCTCACTCAATTAATCCAGAATCAGAAGTCAAATCGCTACGCTTCAACAATACACTTGGTCATGATAGTGAAAATGATGAAGATATTAAGAACTAGGTCGCGAACCCCAGTTGGCTGCCTGTGGGCACGTCCTGAGGATCCCACATGTGTGCTTCGTTTCCGCTGCTGCATTTTATTGATTTCGGCCTGATCGGCCCATGAGTAAGTCCACTATTATATTTACACTTCCGCATGATATGTATTTTGATATTCAGTATTGTATCTGTAAGTACTATCTACTGATTCGGGGAATTGTGCGGTGGAATCACAAAGAATTTTGGATTGTAAAATCCAAATCCGACACATTAGCACTAAATAGTAACTAGCAACGTGGGACTAATTAAACCTCATGAATTAGCCACATGCATCCATGGGTCTCATTCGGGCCATTTTCCAATGGTGCCGGGCGCGTGTATTTAGAGGAAAGGGTTGACAGGAACGGGTATGGCCATTAGTCCTGGACATTCTTTAGCTAAACTTGGTGCAACTATTGCTTTGGCCCTTAAATACAGTAATTGTGAAGCGATAAACATTTCAAGTGACAAACAATGTATTACTGCTCATAGAATAAGATTGGAAGCTAACACTACTACATAAAAGGTTATCACAGTTTAAAAATATCATCACAGACGGTTTCCTAAGCCATCCGAGTTTATGAATCAGTAATAATACGAGGTTATCACAGATGGCTTTCGAACTGTGTGTGATGCAGACTTTCATAGACGGTTTTAATAAAAATCGTCTATGATAGTTCACTATCACAGACGGTTTTTAGTAGAAACCGTTCGTGATATATAGTTTATGTTGAAGCCGTCTATTATCACAGACAATTATGAGTTAATAACCATCTGTGATATTCTTTTCTGCTCCTAAACCTACTTTTATTTGTTGGCTAGCCTAAAAAAATGTTAGCCATGCCCTCTGAAACAAGCAGATCAACACAACACACACACACACATCCAATTCATATTCATTCATTTCAGAAACAAGAACATCCATTTCACAAATCAATGAACAATTAAGCTCAATATTATCCCAGTAAAATTCATTCTACATTGTGGAACTCTTCATCTTTTTTATTACTTTAGACATCAAGAAGTATGCATACTGTCCTCAAATATATTTGAGGTCGGCCTATTCCAACGGAGTTGTAGCAATGGACGAAACCTGTCGGTAGGAAGATCAATGTCGTGCATACATATATAAATTAATAAGTATGAAATAATTATCGCAAGATTGACATACCTTAGGATTGTTGTATAGGATTAATGTGTACTAGCGAATACCGAGAAATGTAGAACGTGTCGCAGAGCATCGATTCCTCACTTGGATTTCCATACCTTTACAACATACGTGGCGAACGACCTACGTAATTCCAAAAATTTATCTATGGAGAAAATGTGTTTACCTGTCGATTACTTGTTGGACAACTGTGTAGTCGGTTTTGTTCTTCTTTAGGGAATCAAGATATATTATCCTGTTCGATTTTGGTATAATTACAATTAGAATCTAGTGGAACCTACACAGGTATGTCATGGTCATTAAACCTAAGTTTGTGTTGCTTATAAAGTACAATCAACAAGTATAGCCACTAGTGTAGCATTTACCCCTTGTTGTAGGGTATAAGTATGAATTCCTTGTCACGGTGACCCTCCAATGCCTTTGTAATGTAATTCTCGATGACGGATTCTTGATGAAAGATGCATCCTCCTCGATGATATCTATGGCAACCAAGCGTGGGGTGAGGAAACCAACCAGTGATTTTGTTAATCTAGCTCTTGTGGACTTTGCACCAGTAGCGTTGGTGTGGATCGCGTCTGTGGAATTGGCACCAATGTAGATATCTCCTATGGACTTGGGCATTGGTGCAGATGGCTCTCGTGGACTTGGCACAGGTGCAAGAGCCTCCTGGAAAATGTCGCTCTTGGGCCACTGGATGAATATTCCAATGTCTTGCTCTAGAGTCATGACCTCATTATTGGGGGCATCTACTACGAGATGACCTCAAATTGGCATGAACACCGTCCACATTCACTTTTATGAAACCTGGCACTACAGATACACCGTGCACTAAGGCCCTAGGCCCAGATGGATATGCCTAGCCCCAAGCAGGGCACAAAACAACAGAGGTATATCTCACTTGGATCTTGCACTTCGTAGCCACCTACATAATGATACAAAATTAGCTATTCCGATAGGTCTATCAATGGATCGAGCATTCCAGAGATAATAATTATTACTAGGATGTCATCGACCAGAAATCGATGGTCGCTTTCTGAGGTAGGGTTGGACGCGAAGCTACTCCGCCGGTTGGGGGACTGCCTAGCACAGGAGTGGTGGGGCTCCCTGCTAATTTTTCCTATAGCTTTGCATCTCATCTCTAACCATCCTTTGCATCTCATCTCTAATTTTTGCCGTAATGTCCTCTCATAGATGTGCCTCACACTCGACTTTGACTCTCTTTCTACTCTGGTAAGCTTCGGGGTCCTCTGGGAAGCCATGTTTCTAAGGAACATAAGGACCAAAACCTCTCGTGTGACCCCGGGTGCTTCTTGTTTCCCAGGGTAGCGGAGAGTAAATATCTCTCTGTAACTGCTTCGAATGAGCCTTGGGAAGATTCTACACTCAGCGCTTCTAGGTGGTGGGACACTTTCTCGTCTGCGGGATTTCGAAAGGAGATGGCCCCCGACGACACGGTAGATGACCTCGCTCTTATCCAGTTTTAGATGCGCTCATCAGGGATCCCGCCAAATGGTGGGGAGGTCTCCCACAGGATTGCCTGCTCTTCCTCTTGCCTCCATTGCTAGATCTTACTCGCATACCCAGCGGTGCCGAGTCTGTCGGGTGCATGTTTTTTTGCTTAGAGGGCCCTATGGGCCACACTCTCACTCCTAAAATTATCTATTGTCTTCATCGCCACAAACTCTTACCATTGCGGTTCTAGGAATGGATACTTGTGGAAGGACATTAGATCCTTCTACACGTATTGCTTCACAAGCAGCCTCTTGAAGTTCTTCCACGCATTGCACGTTGCTAGCAACACATGTCGTTTCACAGAGGCGGGGTTCTTCTAGGATCTCGAACGATCAAAAAACTTCTATAAGCAGTTGACTTTTCAAACTTCAGTCACGTTCTTCCACGAAACAAACGTGATGTCAATCCATTCCGTGCAACTATTCCAACTATTCTCCGGAATGTGGACACTTCTTGGCGAGGATTGAGAGGGGTCCCAGACGCATCGACATCCGTTATGGTAAATTGGCCCTTGGGGTTTTTCGATAGTCCTCTTCCTTTTTGAGATTTTTCAGAGGACGGTGCATCACACGCATCCAGCGACGATGTCAAAGAATGAGCGGACGACATCTTTAAAAGATAATAGAAGTGATCAATTCTTGAGCCAATTCTTGAGACAATGAAGTAGAGGTAAATATCAAAATTGTTTACTTCAAGTAAATCGCATTCGTAACAATAATATATTCATGCTCTATGATCTCTGAAATTCAAAATATATGCTCCTTTTGTCAGCCAATTAGGCTTATTTTGTCATTTAAATGGTGGTGGAGTTATGTTTTAAAACAATAATACTTTACTGAAATTAAATCTGAATTCATGCTAAAACCACATTAATTACAACAATCCATAAAACCAAGTGCATATACAGCAATGCATATATCCAAAGACATGATAATAACATAGAGATCAAACTATTATCTCTCAACATGAACAATGTAATTAAGCCATAGGACAATATACTAAACTGAGCACAAGCATAAACATTTGTAATTAATAAAATGCACAGATTAAGAAGTGAGTCTGGAGGAGGAGGGCTACAGCCTCGGGGAGGAAGGACACCAGAGTCGGGGGAGGAGGAGGAGGGGGCGACGGGCTCGGAGTGAGGCGGCGGCGTTAGTGGGCAGTACAGTGGGGACAAACCCTAGTGCGCAATATATATATATGGGAACAATAATGAACGATTCTATTTAAGAACCGTCTATAATGTATATAATCATAGACGGTTCTTATTTAAAACCGTCTGTAATAACTTAACATCACAGATAGTTTTAATATAGAAATGTCTGTGATTATATATATCACAGACGGTTTCACTTTAAAACCGTCTACACTTGCATATGGAACACTTGACATGTATTCAACTTCTTTAAATATTTGCAGACTTAATGCTGAAGAGAGTTTGAAGTGTGCAGCTAACAGAGTGCTAGTCAGTTTGGCCTTGTGCATATTGAAACAATGAAGCGCCTTTTCAATATACCCACTCTGACTTATGTATAACTTTTCAAACCAACGATCTCTAAAGATTTCTATATAAAGAATCTTCTTTGGTGCAAGGAGATTCTTTATCTCGAATTCACTGCTTAATTGTGCCTTTAACTTTGATATTTGAGTCTTGTCTTTTACCGCAATCAGCATATCATCAACATATAGGCCAAGATAGCTGAAATGTTGACGGTCTTCAAATAAGTACAACTATCAAAATCAGATCTCTTGAAGTCTTGAGAGATCATAAATAACTCAAATCTCTTCTACCATTGTCTAGGTTATTACTTCAACCCGTAAAGAAACCTTTCAATTTGCATGCAAAATTATCCTTTCCTGGAATAATAAAACCTTCCGACCAACATCAGAACACGACTTTAACATCTAGTTGCTAGAGCTCATAAGAACACGACTTTAACATCTAGTTGCAAAATTGTCTAGGTCATGCAAAATTCTCCATATAGATGTCTTCTTTCAACTCCATGTATAAGAACACGACTTTAACATCTAGTTGCTAGAGCTCATAATCATTCATAGCTACAATACTGAGTAAGATCTAAATAGAACTATGATTCATGACTGTGAATAAAACATCTATAAAGTCAATACTAGAAATTTGGTTGTATCCTTTAGCAATGAGCCTTGTCTTGTAACTGACCAGATCAGTCAAAGATGTGCATTCCTTTTTTATAAATCCACTTGTAGTGTATGTGCTCCTTTTTAATCGGGAACTCGACCAACTTTCAAGTGAAATTCTTTCTAAGGGATTCTATTTATTCATGCATGGTAGTCATCCACTTCTCTGACTCATCAGAGCAAATGGCCTCTGAATAAGTTAAAGGTTCAGTGGTGTCTTCAGTGTCTTCTACCATGTTCAAGTAATAAACCACAATGTTGGCTTCTTCAATTAACCTCTTTGGAGGCTGGATTTTTCTCCTTTTTTCGACCAGCTACAGTGAATTGTTGGTTCTGACCAGTTCTTGTTGGAAGATTACTTGTTAGAGCTTGAACAACGATATGTTGTGTATTCTTCTTGTCGGTCTCTAGTAAGAATCATGAATCAATAAAGTGCTCCACTTGCACGCTACTCTTCCACGAAAACTACTGGTCAGAGCTTGAACAATGATATCATGTGTATTCTTCTTGTCAGCTCTGGTAAGAATCTTGAATCAATAATGTGCTCCACCTACATGCTACTCTTCTACGACATCTCATTGGGAGCACCATTGGTCATAATTTCTTTCAATAGAGTAGAGACATCGAAAATAATACTTCTGCTCATCACCACATTTCGGGTCTCAAGATTCCATAGCTTATTTTCTTTAACTCTACGCTAATAGTTGAGGAAAATGCACTAAATGATTCTTAGTTCAAGTATACTTTTATCAGTGTGAACATAAGTAGGACAGCCAAAATCCTTATGCTTGAGTAGTTTGCAGGAGAACCAGACCACATATTGATCAGAGTTTTCTTTTTGATGGCAGTGTTGAGTGATCGATTGATCAAATAACAAGCAGTGAAAGCGGCTTCAGCCCAAAAACTCTTTGACAGACCACATGTAGACAGCATACAACACATCTTTTCCATGATGGTTCTGTTCATGTGCTCAACCACACCATTCTGCTAAGGTGTGCCCGATATATGAAACATCTTACAATGCCTTCCGATTGGCATAAAGTTTCAAATTCTCTCAAACAAAATTCTAGGCCATTCTATGTTTGAAGTTTCTTGTCATACTTGCCAGTTTATTTATCGATCATGGTTTTTCATTCTTTGAATGTCTTAAACACATATGCCCAAACACTTCAGGAGTAGTCAACAATATGGACAACATATAGTTGGCACCTCCAAGTAGGGGTGCAAACGGATCGGATTCGGACGGATATTGTTGTTACCATATCCTAACCCATATTTTTTCTCCGGATTCGGTACCAATCGGATTCGGTACCAATCGGATTCAGTGTCGGATCGGTCGGGATCTACCCGAGCCGTTTGCACCCCTACTTGTTTGTAAGGAATGCATGCAGTACAACAAATGGAGTAGCAGGACGTACTGCCAAGAACTTGATGTTACTACTTAATAGCTGATGTGGAAGATTTTATTTTACCATTGCAAAAGAAAATGAAACGTCAAATAGTAGCACTAACCTGAAATCAAACTTGAAGACGTATCGGATTCGGACGGATATTGCTGTTACCATATCCTAACCCATATTTTTCTCCGGATTCGGTACCAATCGGATTCGGTGCCGGATCGGTCGGGATTAACCCGACCCGTTTGCACCCCTACCTCCAAGGGATGAACATGAGACTTACCCCACAAATTATAGTGAATATAATCCAATATACCCTTTGAAGAGTGATTTGCAGAGCTGAAACTCACCTTCTTCTATTTACTAAAAAATATTGTGTTCATAAAACTTTAACTGGTTGACGTCTTAACATCGAGCAGCCTTTTTTTTGCACGACTCCATTAAGTTGCCTTCACTTATATGCCCAAGATGCATATGCTACAGACTTGTCCAATCTGCATTGGACAACCTGGTCAATGCAACAGCAACCTTCTCGACCAGGGTAGAGCCTCGAAGATGATAGAGATTTGTTGCCTTCATATCACTTTTCACCACAACAAGAGACCCGTCTGAGATCTTCAAAACTCCACTTCCACCTAAAAACTGGTACCCTTTGGTATCAAGAATACCCAACGAGATAGGGTTTCTTTTGAAATTTGGAATATGTCAGACCTCCGATAGGGTTCTAATAGTGTCATCAAATATCTTGATCTGGATATAACTGATACTTGCAATCTTGCATGACGTATTATCTCTCATTAACACTGATCCACTCAAAATAACCTCATAAGTAACAAACCAGCCACGGTGTAGGATCAATGATAATTGACTAGAGGGTGTGCATAGGAGGTTTTTAAATTCTTTTGGCTAAAACACAATTTTAGAGCAAGTATGAGTTAATAAAATTGTTTTTTCACAATTTAAGACATTAATATTCTATGTCTTGTTATGACACCAGAAACCAATGTGTAGGCAAGGTACAATTCTACCTAAACAAGTCAGTCAATTAATTGCTAGAAATATAAGTGCGAAAAGTAAAGAGCAAGAGAGATAAACCCAAAGTTGTCAATTCCATTCCGGAGGCCCTTCCGGTTTGCCTCTTGGTATGGAATGCACCGGTACTAGTCCATTCTGGTGCGTGATTTTAGATTTTAAAATTTTAATTTAATAATATATATATATATATATATTAATAAGTATATACATGTAATTATATGTGTACATAATTTACTTAAAATCTCACTTTAAATACATAACCATAGCATAAAAATGAGAGGTCACTTCAATTATGCCTGGTACCAGAATGCATGGATAGTACCGGAATGAGTGGCACGGAATGGCCTGTTATTGGCTGGTATTGACCGGTATCATGGCTGGTATGGGATAGAGGGTCTATTGTGCCGTTTTGCTTGCCAAGACAGAACATTCGGGCCATTTCGGTTGGAATAGAACGGGATTCATAACTCTAGATAAACCACATGGAGGACATGAGAATTTTCCTGTGGTGTCGAAGACTTGTCGGTCTCCCTAATCCATGTTGAAAGAGATTGAACTAATCAAGCCGGTTCCTTGCACAGGTTGAGCCTTTCCTCAATCTACTATTGGTAACTCTTTCTCACTCTGGGAGTTAAGCTCTGATCTTCACGGTCACATCGGGTCTCTTCACAACCTTCTTTGAAGAGATCATCGTGCCAACTCTTCCAAGTCGTCTTGGTGTTAGCAACCACCAAGAGTAATAAACCAATAACACTTACTTGAAGGTTTTTAAGTGCCACAAAGATTAACTAGATGATGCAATGTACTTAAATGCTCTCAACAAACTCAAAGCAAGAAATGAAGAACTAGTGTTGATGAGAGGGTGCAAGAGCTCAAGAGTATTCAATGAGGGTTCAAAAGTGCTTACTTGCCGATAGTGGTGAGGTACTTATAGCGTCCACCCACCAGGATGCCCGTTGGGGATGAAATCCCCAAAAATTAGGTGGTGTGGTACTACCGCACCTACTGTTCAAGGGCTACTTAAGATTCATTAAATTCATATAAACTAGTTGTTAACACAAATATTGGTAGTACCACACTCACAAGCCTGGTAGTACTGATTCTGCAGTAGTACCACAATTTAGCTATGGTAGTACCAATTTCTAGAGGAGAGAAAATCTTCAAAAAAAATGTACCTCTCTGAAAATTAGCTGCCACCAACTAAAGTATGGTCATACCACACTGCGCTAGTACCAGACATCTAGTGCAGTCACACCGTTGCGATATGACCGGCCAACAACAACAGTAGTACCATTTTAGATCAAATCCAAATATGTACCTCCCTAGAAATAATGTACCGGCATGAAAAGTCCGGTAGTATGGATGTAGCGGTGCTACCATTGCTACAACCATGATCATACTAGTTTTCAAATAGGAATCAGAGGTGGTTCCAAAAATAATTTTTAAATGCATGCATATACTATATTCGATTAATGTGGCTCAAGATTAGCTTCAAAGTACTAGCCATGATATATCTTTATAGTACGACATCTATCCTACTAATTCGGTCTTTATCTACCAAACGCCAAGACTGGTAACAGCTATAAAAGAGGTCATTAGCCAAAATTATACATTTGCCTTGAGCCATGTCAATTCTTAGTCATCTTTGCATGTCTTTTTCATGATATCATCAAAAACACAAGACTAAACATTTCAATTATCTTAACAAACATGTTAGTCCCTTACGTATTATTGTCATTAATTTCCAAAATCAATTTTTTGAGGCCTAGATTCTTCACACAATTCGAACTTATGTGGAAAGTACAGGCTGAATCAAAAATTCATTCATCATTGGTTTTGGAATCACCAGCAAATGCAACAAGAATCTCCCATTCAACCTTTTTCTTGTTACAATAGTAGCCTTAGCTTCATCATTTTGTTGATCTTTCTTGGAATTATTATCCTCTTCACCTTATTCTGGAGTTTCCAGCACTCGGAGATATCGTGTCCACCATTCTTGCAATAGTGGCAGGACTTTTTGGTCTTTGACTTCGAACGACCTTTGTATCTGCTCAAGCTTATGTCTTTGGAATCACTGGTCAAAGACCTCTAGGCTGGTCTGCCCTGAACGGAAAAACCTTCTACATGCGAACCCGAGCTCTTGCTCAAAACCATAATTTTCATCTTTTCTTCGACATACAAAGCTGCATAAACCTCCTTCAAAGTAAGAGTATCTTGACTATAGAGAATTGTGTCTCTAAACATAGAGACCGAAACAGACCATGAACAGAGTAGAATAAGACTAAGGGTCCTTTTGGTTGAGTCTGGTGTGGAGAAAAGTCATTGTGGGTGTGAGTTGTGAGAAAGTTTGTGGGTGTGAGTGTAGAAAATTGAAAGTGTTTGGTTAAACAAGTATAAAATATACTTTTTGTCTTTATCTCTTTTAAAACAACTATGAAAGAGTTTTATTCAATCCATTTCCAAAAGCAGAGTCAAAAAAATTTTCAAAAATATACTACTAAAAGCATTGCTTTTGAAAAAGTCGCTTCAAAAGCAACCCTTTGGTTGGGCTTTTGGCTTTTAGGGCCAAAAGCCGAAGCCAAAAGCCCAACCAAAAGGACCCTAAAATCATCATCATCGTATTTGACCTCCATAGCTTCAAGGTCCATGACCACATCTTTAAAGGCAGCCAGATGATCTTGCACCGTTCCGCCCTCTACCGACTTGAGTGAGAAAAGATTGATTCTCAATAACATATTATCCAAATCGAGCTATAATAGAACAGCTCGCATATTGACTCGCCAAAGAAAAAAATCTTGTGTCACAATCCAGTAGCAGAAGATCATACTTTATTGATGTCATGTCGAGTATGCCCTAAATTGATCGGGCAAAGAACCAAGCTCTGGTACCATTTGTTATAAAATGCACGATGAGATATGAAAACAATGAAGAACAATCAAGATCATGAGATAACGATTTAACGTGGAAAACCCTTACGAAAAAAACCACGAACGCACAATCGGCGAAATCACTATGTAGAGAAGAAGTTATAGAACACACTTGGCGTATTACATATATAGATAAACTGTTCTTTGCGGGCTGCTATCTATCATGAGGATTACAGGCAGAATAAATAGCCTAGGGAACAAGAGTTTCATTCGAGGAAAGAATAGAGTCCTATTCGGCAATAAAAACAGAGACCTACTCGAAAACTGGAACAGTAACCTGCTCGGAGACAGGAACAACACCTCGCTCGAAGACGAAACAGAGTGTCAAAAGATAATGGTGAAGAGTTGTAGTTGGAAGCGGCTCGAGTAGCCACGTTGACTCCAGTTGGTGCAAATACCTTTGGACACTACGGTAGTGCAAGTCGCTGTAGAGTCCATTACGAACATGAAAATGATCCCAGTCATAATCTCCGACCAGTTCACGTTATCGACCAGTCATATTGGTCAGAATATATATTTGAGCAAAACCTAATCAAATTCTTCAAGTGATTAGATCTGACCAGATTTGGTTCATAAAATACATAAGTCCTGTTTTGCTAGGCTCATGTAATCATATAGACCAATTCATCAGCTGAATTTTCATACTTTAGTTGCACATATGGAGCATACTACTTCTCCATCCATCATCATTGAGTAAGAATCTAGGTATAGGAATGTGAGAAATATGAAATCGAGTGTACCTGCGCATCGCGGAATAAAATGAAAAGTATATGTATGTTGAGTTCCACTCAGTGTGATTATGTGATCCTCCTACCTTAGGGCCTGGAGTAGACTTGAAGGCATTAAAATGAGCATTGTCCTTGTCCTGTGTTTGGCCCTTAGAAGAAACTAGGGTTCTATTTGATATGGCTATAGCTTATGATTTTTAACTAAAATTTTTAAACTTTAGCTATTTACGATAGAGATTACGAAGAGATACTTGTTTGTAATTTTGATTGATACAGATATTAGGTTTTTAACGTGTACTACAATTAACTTATAGATCTTGTTTTTAAAAAGTAATCTATTTAAAAATTAGATACTGTAATAAAAATCAAAAGCTATTTTTAAAAGTCGTTAAAGAACAGACCAGTTTAAGTGCGACTGGAGCAGCTGGAGTAGTGAGATAGACGCATCATTTACAACCTTCCGGTGTCTAGATGTCGACACGAGGACGGTAAAGGTACCCTGGACATGACGCAAGAACTAATGTCTAATGTACTGTGAGTCTTGTTACAAAAGAAACGCAAGACTAGTTAATAAACAGATAAACCTCAACACAGCTAGTTGTACTTTTGTTTTCATATCAAACGCAATTATGCCGACAATACACTTCCAGAAGTCTGTTCCTTTCACTCATGAATTTGGTAGGAAAAAGGAGGGGGGTTCAGACATCATCAATACCTTTGAGAAACAAAAACCTTTCACTTTTCGACAAAACATCCTAGAGTTTTTAGTACTTTAAATGCGTAAATGACACATGTGTTCGAGCCTACCAAATTATTGATGGGACTGCAGCATCAGAGCCAAAATATCTGAATTAGCCGACAATGCTGATGAGAACCAATTTTAGTGGACCAGGGTTTTCAGTTGAAAGATTTGAAACCATTCGAGCTGTCAAACTCAAATGTGTTGATTGGACTGTCTAGCTTGAATTGTGCGAAAACCTACCACATTTTTCTCAATTTCTGATAGTACGTCGAAACATATATTGAGAAAAGTAATAATTGAACACATGACGCAATGAAGGGCATATGTGTTGGATATGTGGGCAATATTTTAATTCCAAGTTTTAGTAGGAGACAAATACAATACACTAGTGATGCAAAACTCACAACTAACAGCAGGCTACTCAACATACTTCAGATTATACTCAATAAAACACAGTAACTAAATCGACCGTGCGCACGAACGACTTACTTGTTAGCCTGAAGATGAACAGGAAGCCGCGCAGGCTTGACGCAGTGCAGAACGTAGATGTCGCAGTGCAGTGAGCGGTCGCGCAGATGCGCTGCCCAGAAACCTTATTGCCGCCCCGTGCAGGTATTCTCTGCGGCAACGGTTCGGAGATAGCCGCTCCCCCTTCTTCCAGGTGCACGCCGGGAAGAAAGGTCGACGTGGTTCAGACGGCACAGTACCACAGCACAAAATTGCAGGGAGGAAGAAAAAGGAGGTGCAGAATTCTCTCTATTCTCCTGGACGTCTCCAGGCCCTTTTAAGGGCGCTGCAGTTATTCACTAGTAACTGTTGCGTTTTAAACAGAATTATGCACTGGTAACTGATGAATTAAGCAGTGTAAATTCCCTTGTAACTGCCTCATTCAAACGTTTGAATCTCATTCAAACAGAGAGTAATGCATGGTTCAGCAAAAATAGAGATGGACTTGGTCTGCCAAGTGGCGTGCCACGTCACGGCACGGTATACGCGCCAAGTCACAAGTCACGCGATTTTCACGCGAAAATACGCGTATACGCGCGCGCGCGTGCGTCCGCGTGTGTAACTACACAGAACCCTCCACATACCATCTCTATCCATATTCAAGGAGTGGAGAGGACTCCACCTTATAAATTGGTTTTCCTCTCCTTTCCTTAGTAATATGGTACTAAACAAAGCATACTTTAAAATTAAGGAAATGGACCATAAAAATGGACCACATTCTAACAATATGGACCAAAAGTAGAGAGCTCTGCAATACCGTTTGAACTTGCTTCCTTCACTAAAATCTACATGCATGCGCTACTTGGTGTTCATTCCAGTTCAATCTAAAGTGTTAATGAGTACTGACCCACGATGCCGGTCTCTCCGTGTTGTACCTTGATACTATTTGTTACACTTTAATACCACTTCTTATGAGCAGCAGCTCTTAGATCGGATCAGGGTTTGTGAGATACGGTACGAACGTGCACGGTATCAAAAATAAAGAAGATGAATCTTGTATAGAGAACCAAAATAACGACGTTGAAACAACTACGACGAGAGAGAAAAGATTTAACAAAGCCGACCTCAAATTCATTAGACACAGTCTCAAAAGAGTACAAGGGATTGCTGCTCACTCACAACCCTTTCGAATCTTTTACAACTCTTGAATTCTTGCGCTATACAAGAATATAGTGCCAAGAAATATCCTAACCTCTAATACTCTCGTACGCCATCTGCTTTAGATAAGTAGGTTTGGTTGCTTTGTTTCTCTCTATAGTCACCCCATGATTTATATAATTTCTTCTAGCTATTCTCTAATTTAGAGTAGGAATCACAATCTAAACAAGAGTAGGAGTTCTAATCCTAATAAAATTTAACTAGAACTTTCATATCACACCTTTCTAAATCCTAAAAATGAGCCACCCTACCTCTTAACACTGAATCTCTGCTGCTCACCTGATGAAGCCAACCATGCAGTGTGAACTACCCGTTAGGCGCAGTTTCTCAAAGCAAAGGGGCCGCGCACGTGGAATGCATGCTTACAGGACCCCTGCGGCCGGGTCAATTATGCAGTTACATGACGGCCGGGGAGTACCGGCCGGGGCGCGCGGTTGCGTCCGCGCCTGATCAACGAGGAAGGGGACCGGAGCCGGCGCGCGCGGCGCCGATATGGGCGCGGCGGTTACGCGCGCGGACGGCGTGAGGCGCGCACAGCGCACTCCCCCTGCGCTTCGACGTGGACGCGGCCTTGGGTGTGCAGCTGCAGCGGGAGGGTGGGCTACTGGACTGGCGATCGACGGAGCGGCCATCGTTGGTTTCTTGCTCTCTGTTAAGCTGGTCTAATGTTCGATCGGATGCAGGGGCGGACCCAGGGCCCGGCGACCCTGGGCCTCTGTCCGGGCTCATGCCATGCTTCTGATATTTGAGCTGGCCGTAGTACAAGGCTTATTTACACCATTCAGTGTTTGTTCTATGTTTCTGATATTTGTTCTATGCAATGATGCATCGCTATTGTTTTATATCTCCAATCCAGAATATGGTTCTATGCAATGATGAATAGCCACTGAACATGTACGAACTCGTAGGATTTAGATGCCATACTTCTGATACTTGTGGAGCTGGCTGCAGTACAAGGCGTTGTCGGGGATGGCCATCTCGGCATATTCTTTTTCGTTTTTCAATCGATTTTTGATTCGACTTCCTTCACTAATTACTATTTATTTTGTTTGTATTATGATCTATATTTCTGAGCGTTTGTTATTTAGACTTTGTTCTTCGCACAGACTCGTCAAATTCTCTGGGTCCGCCACTGATCGGATGCAACTTCAAAGAGCCCATGCAATCTCGTTGGTAGCGACGAAAAGCCCACGAATGTAGCTACAAAGATCCTATGCGAGACTTTCTCTTTCAAAAGACTATGTAAGAAGCAGTTTCGCCACCGGCCTCCTCCGCCGGCTCATCTCTCCTCTTCCACAGCGCTTTGTCGGTGTTGAGTGGTGGAGATCCTTAAAATTTTCAAAAGTGAATTCGGTTTTCTTTTATTTCTTTCTGTGTATGTTCTGTATCAATTTTTTTTCCTTGAGCGTATTCTTTGCGAACGGTTTAAAACTTGCGCAGTCAGAAAGAAATCAGGGGCATGTTTTGTTTGATACCAAATTTGTGGAACCAATCCTTGCCAAAAGTTGGTCATAAGAAGTTCGGCAAGAAACTAAACTAAGAGCCAATGAGAAGTTTTACTAAAATTTGTTAACAAATCAAATACTTACCAAATCCAATCAACTCTCCCAAAATTTTGTAAAGCAAACATGGATAATATTTGACATCAAAACAAATGCCGTTCCTCGCACACGGTTTTGCTGCCTACGGCATACACGGGACACGACACACACCACACACCCGTGCAATCATCCAAGACCGCAGTCGATCCATATCCTTTCTCTCTCTCTCTCTAAAATCCACCCCTTTCCATCCCCTCCTCTGTCTCTTTACGAAACCCTTCCATGCGCCTTCACAAGGCCGGTGCACCGTGCACCCATCTCTCTCTCTCTCTCATACCTTCGCCTTTCGACGCCTACTTGCAGCGAACGCAGCTGTCGACGACCTCCATCTAATTTATCGCTCCAAAGTGTAACATCCCGAAAATCGGATGTTCAAAAATGTGAAAATTTTAAAACCTTTTAATGCATCCTGTTGACATTTGAATTCCTTCTAAAATTATATTTGGGCTTTTCAAAATTTGTGCTATGCAAAAAATACAAGGTATAATCCCCAAATACAAATAATAATCATACTAATAAAAGAACAGAAAATTTGAAACATTGAAATGTGAATTCAAAAATCCAAAAACTTAAATTCAAATTTAATTCATTAAAACAAAATATGAATTAAAGTGAAAGTTGAAAGAAGGAAATTTTGACACAAAAATTGAATTTAAAAAGAAAATAAAATAAAAGAATGAAAATGATGCACTCTTCAAAATGTTGCCAAAAGAAAGCCAAAATTGGAATTCAAATTAAAAAACCCAAAACCGAAGTCAAAATCTGAATTCAAATTTGAAAACCAAAACCAAATTTAAATTAAAAGAGAAATCAATTCAAAAATCAAAATGTCAAATTGGGCCAGCCCACTTTCTTTCCCTTTCCCTCTCATCTTACACGGCGTAGTTGGCCCAGCTAGCCCGGCCTCCTTCCCCACCCCCTCTTTTGCTTCCTTTGCTACTAGGCCAAGCTAGCAGTGCGCGCACTGTGCGTCGATCGCGCCCGCCGACCTCGCCGTGAGCACCCGTGCGCCGTGCCATGCCTGCGCCTATGCCAACGTTCCTGAACAGCTACCCCGTGCCAGGAGCACCCGTGCTCCTGAACGACTGCGTTGTGCCAAGCACACCCATGCCCGAATCACCACGTCGTGCGCACGCTCGTGCTCGAATTGCATCAACACCCGCGCGTCAGCACTAACAGAGCACATGCACGCCCAACTGCTTCCGTTGCCTCAGCAAATCGTGTTGCCACCTGCTACGTTGACTGTTGTGCACTACATCACCCTGCCCACACCTGCTCCCGTCCCATCACTCGCATGCCCATGACATTGCCCATTCGGCACAGTGGCCGCCACATCGCCCACTCACACGCATGATGCTGACCGCTATGCCTATTTAAGCTTTGGCCAACACAATGCAGAGACTCTCAAATGCCTCTCCCCAATCTCGTCTTGAGCTCGCGACACTGAACTGAACTGCGTCCCAGCCGTTGCCTCACCCTTGCCATTCTAGCCACCTCGGCGAGCCCCTCCCCGATCCGACCGCGTCACCACTAGGTGCAAATTCCCCCAGTCAATTTGGATTCCATCCGTCGAAGTTCGTCGCGACGCCATCTTCCCCCTTCCAGCCGGACACTGCCACCACCACCGTATCCTCCTCTCCGGTGAACCTGCCTCCGATTCCTCGCTCCTGAGACACCCCGGTGATCTCCTCGAGCTAACCCAAGCACCACTTCCTCTCATCCACTTCTCTAGTGAGCCGCCACCGACGGCCTCCCATACTCTCCGTCGGGCCATCTCAACTTCTTCGCTTCCGACCACCCTGGTGAGTTCGCCTTGATACTAGCCAGCTCATGCTCCCCTCACTTCGGAGCCACCACTCCTTTCTTCCTCTTTGCGCCCGTCCGCCCTAAGCCATTGCCTCCCACCTCTGCTCCACCACAGCATATGGCACACTACCAATGGCTAGCCCTAGTCCCCTACAACACACTTTAAGCGCCACCATTGCCACTTTGGCCACCACTCGCCATTGTTGCCACCGCAGAGCCGAGCGCCACCACCTCCCATATTTCTCCTGTTCGAGATTGCTCCTCTTTACACTGTTTTCTCTCTGTGTATGTAGATATGACATGTGAACCCGAGTATTGTTCACGGCCTCACATGTCACTCTCTGTATCCATTCTCAGTTAGAAACACAATTTAGAGATCCAAAATAACTTGGAAAAGTTCAAATAAAAATATAATGAAATATAATTTAGTTATAAATAAAAATAAGAATAAAATCAATTATGAAATTTGATTAAGGATTTATGTAAATTAAAAATAATCATGTTTAGTTGCATGTTAATAGGGTTTAGAAGATTAATTAATGGTTAGAAACAAGCAACGTAGGATTAAGCCATGTGGAATATAAATTAGTTATGTATTCTACTTATCATGGGTCCCTTTTAAAATGGTAATTAAGGTAATTAATTGGAATAGTATGTCGCTAATATTTAACTGTAAATACAAGGATTTGAATTAAAGCTTACCTTGAATATAATTAGATAATTCTAAAAAATAATTAGTGTGCCATTAGAATTTTTTGGACCATGTGGAATGGTTGTGAATTTAATGATCATAAATAATTGACTTTTGAGTTGTATTGCAATTTGCTTTTGTGAAAGTTTTGATCGGTGCGCTATTTGTTGCTGGAGTTTTTTGGATAGAAGGACTGATCGGTAGCAATCGACCACGGCATATCGACCATAGAGGTTGACCACGGTAGGTCGATCACAACATTTCGACAATGACAGGTCAAGCATGGCAAAACGACCACTGGTGAATCACCGCATCAGGAACAAACTCGGTTTGGAGTTGCAACGAAGATAAACTAAACATAAATAAAATTCAAGGAGACTAGAGGGGTGCGACCACCTTAAATAGAGAGGAGCCGCACATAGCTAGGAGATGGCGAGATGGTATTATTCATAGTACTGTTCACACATGAATAGTAGCCAATTGAATAGTAGCCACCATATGGGCCAAGTCCGGTACGATTACAAGGCCTAAATTGGCCTAAATAGGTGATGCAGTACCTTTTTGTGATTACAGTGTACACAAAAATAATTTGGAGATGAGACTAGATCTATTGAAAAGAGAACGAGATAGACTTTCAATCAAGTACTTGTGGAGCTTAAACCGACTCCATATGTGAAAGTTATGCATATTTGAAGTCGATGTTGTCTCCAGAGTGACT
The DNA here is from genome assembly GCA_036346245.1 of Bonia amplexicaulis. NCBI lineage: Eukaryota > Viridiplantae > Streptophyta > Magnoliopsida > Poales > Poaceae > Bonia > Bonia amplexicaulis. Next base: position 26,842,953 of record CM070735.1, on the reverse strand, counting down.
TAGTACCTTCTTTTAATGATTGTGATGTGCTCAGAAGGAATTTAAAGGTGAGGCTAGATCCGTTGGAAAGACAACGAGATAAGCTTTTCATCGAGTATTCATGGACCTCAAACAGACTCCGTATGTGAAAGTTATACATATTTGAAGTTGGTACTGTCTCTAAAGGCCGAATTGGATTCCAAAACGTGTCTAACTTGAACTATTGCTTGGCTTGTACAAAAAAGTGACGTGGTGCTGCACAAATATACATTTTTATCATTAGGTAGCATCATAGAGTTCATATAATATAAAGACACTCCTAAAAATGAGCTCACCTGATAATTTAAATGAAGTGTACGAGCTCTTGTAATTGAAATAGCAAGCATAGTAAATATGGTTGTATTCATAGGGGTCATGTTCTCATCACTTGGCCCCCCAAATATAAAACCTTCGCATGACTAGCGATACAAAATAGGCTATGGACCGCAAACCTCCTCTTGTCGAGGAGATGGCCAGACCAATCGGTTTGTCCCCTTTGCAGGATTTTCCCAGAGACATCCATCCACCTCTTCACCGAATGCCGCTACACGAATAGAATTTGGACCCTTATCGGCCACTGGATTACCTCAGACTTGATAGACCTAGCTTCTTGGCACACTGCTACCTCCATCTAGCATTGGTGGAAGTCCGTCGTCCTGAAGCAAGACGCGTCGCACAAACCTCTAGCCTCGTTAATGATGCTCGTCCTTTGGGAGATCTGGAAAGAGAGGAATTCTCGCATCTTTAGTTCAGTAGAGTCATCCCCCTTATCCCTTCTAGCCAAGATTATAGAGGAGTCTCAAGCCTGGGTTTTAGCCGGGGCGAACAGGCTAGCGGAGTTTCTTTCCTCCTTTGTAATACCTTAATTTCTTCTCTGTTGGGTGAGAATCTCTTCGGTTTTACCACCCTCTTCCTTGTATATAAACTCTCCTTCCATCTTTAATAGATAAAGCAGTGCTCTGCCCGTTCAAAAAAATTTTAATCTCGTCAAATTCTGAAAGTTGTTCAATTTAACATGGATGAGTTGCTAAGTAAAGCATACACAGTGTCTGCTCCAGTGCTTCTGCAATCCAATAAAACAAATAGGAATCCACACGCGCGCCCGTAGAAACGCACCGAGAGGGAAACAGAACAAAGAGAAACCCGCACGCTTTTCCTGCACAAGCACAAACGAAAAATCAAAGCTACGTACTCTCTAGAATGGAATACACAGCAAACGATAGCTCTTGTAAACTCAGAGCAAGCTCCACATGTAACCATGACAAAAGCTATCTTTTTTCTGTATAGACCATGCATCTCGACGGACAGTGCAGACGGACCAGATGATCGAGCGATCGAGATCATCAAAACAGGTGCTGGCTACAGACTTTCCTTGTCTCTCCCTTCCTGCCCTTCTTGACCCGGATGGATCCCATCCTGTCTATGCTGGCGGCGAAGGCCTGGAAGAAGCGATTCTTGTCGGCGCCGAGCTCCTGCACGAGCGGCCTGGTCCGCGCGTCCAGGAAGAGCGCCTGGTCCGAGGCGAGCAGGCCCAGCCTGGCCTGCAGGTTGGCGTAGTAGGCGTGATCGAACTGGAACGGCGTGCTCACGTCGAACGGCACCACCACGCGGGCGCTGCCGCCGGTGTAGGGGCACGACATGCGCAGCGCCTTCACGAGCCGCGCGTCCATGACCGGGTCCGGCTGCCGCGTGCCGCGGAAGTCGTACAGGCGGCCCACGAAGTGGGAGCAGTGCACGAAGCCGACCGTGTGCGCCCCCGACAGCGCCACCAGGTCGCCCACGCCGAGGCCCTTGGAGGCGAACACGCGGAGGAGCTCGTCCACGGTGGAGTTGGCGCGGGGGAGGCTGCCGCGCACCTTGCCCGCCAGGGACACCTTGCTGTCCTTCCTGCCCTTCTTCACCGCGTAGTAGGGCCCACCTGCCTGCACCACAGAATCACCAATGTTTGGCAGCTTTCTCACTAGACTGTCCAACAGGTTTTGCCGGCTCTTAGCCCATGTAGCCTGGAGGTTTGGTAGGACCGTCCAACTACGAATGGCCTTTTTTCGGCCCAATTCCGGCCCGGCCCAGCCCGGCCCAGCATTTATAGGCGTTTCTTAAGTTTGTTGCAGTATGTTTCAGGCCGAGCAACATCTTGATTGAACTACCGAGTATGTTCATGGGAAAAGGCAGAGTGAAGAAGAGATGTTGATTGATCTTGGTCCACTCTTCTCTCCCCTCTGGAAATTTAACATATAAATTGAGCAGAAGATTTTGCTGTATGACTTATTAGCTTTTTGTGAGTTGTGACCTACCTAGGCAAAAGTGGTCCGGAAAGATGCACAAGCAGATTCCAAAGAAGAGCGACCGTGCTACACTCGACTATTCTGACATACATAAAAAAGCAGAGAGGAAGAACAGGACACTTGACTTGCGCAGAGGCTCATATGTGCCTATGTGGTATGGTACCGGACAAACAAAGACAGCTTGCTATTTTGGTTAGCAGTGCCAGGCGTCAGACGCACATAAACCATCCACGTGCCCCTAATGTGCTACCACCAAATCTGCTGGTTTTGACACGATCGTGCCTATCCTTTGGTGCCTTGTACTGACCATAAGATCCAAGAGACTGTCGAAACTCCGAGCCTAATTACCCGTTGAGGTAGCGACTTTGTCTGCCTAGCTAGATCAGGCAAAAACAAAAATACTCGATCGTTTCTTAGCCGTGTCCACGGACGGAGCCAAGTTGGGTGATCTGGTGTCACAGGATTTCACGGGACATCTGGTTCCAATATTTTTTTACCAAAGAGCAGCACTTAACCTATGTACTCTCAACTCAAACTCGGTACACTCAATTTATTTCTTAGGCCTAACGAAGAAAGCACTGGCGGTCTAAATTTTCAATAGACGGTAACAATCCACAAAGAGCCTCCATTGTCCTTTAGTCTACGAGGCAACTGTAGCAGACCAAACTAGCCTTTAAGCTAAACCAAGCTTAGGCCCATTGATTAGTATGTACTTTTTCTAAATTTCTCTCAATTCTTCTAATTTGTTTTAAAAACAGGGGCTAAATTGTGAGTTATGGTTTTAGTGTAATGATTGTTGATTGATTTTGTCAAATTATAGGGTTAATACTTAGGGTTTCGATTTAGATTTTTGGAATACTAGCCTAGCTCGATGTAAATGAGAGGCAAAATTATAGTATTTGACTACAATGTCAAGTAAGTCAAACATTGGATTATTTTTCTATTATATTATTATTGAACTATTTAACATACAAATATCTAATTAAGTTTTTAAATTAATTGATGATGATTTCATGACTGGTAGACTTATTTACTATGTGGAGAAACAAAAATTGAAAAAAAAACAATGATGTTGCGGTTCGTCATTTTATAAACTTGAAAGAACGTAAATATTAACATGTAATGCATTTACTTACATTTAGTCATTCTATTATTTTTTACTTGAAAATTTTAACTAATTTTATTCGCTTTTTATAAGCCATTGAGGTCGCCTAATGTATTTACCAATACTAACCAACTTTTGTCAATAATTTCTCTCTTAGTTTCTTCAATTTACTGCATAACCAATATTATTATCAGGTTTCTTTATTTTGGTAAGTATTTCGATTACTAAGTTTTCATTATCATACATTGTTATTAGTTTATTTTTGAAGTATTGATATTAAATATTGTCGAACACATTATTATGTAGGACAATATTACTTAAAATTATATATATATATATATATATATATATATATATATATATATATGATGAACTAATGAACCTGATTATTTTCGTTTAGTTTCGCCCCTGATCGTGTCAGTGACCTGCATTAAAAACCACTCGTCTCAGACTATTTCCAACACAACCAAAACCTAACATTTACTTATGCACGTACAGTCACAAATTAAGCCCCACTGCAACAACTAGCTAGGAGCGATATTTACCAGCCATAGATCACCGACCGCACTGCACTACTGATTATGATCGATTTGGCAAAACAAAAGGGAGAACGCACACGTCTTATTTATTTTACGGTGCGTGACGGAGATAATCATATTGGCACTCGGCTAAAGCTAAGCAGTAAGCACACCGCGCATCACATTGCCGTCCATTGTCACGGCGCGTGCGCAGGTAGGGGTGGAAAAAAACTGTTAGTAGGGCTCGCTAGCTCAGGTCTAAGCCTATTCTTTTTTACTGTGGTTTATGGTTTTTGACTGTAATTTGTGATTTTTGACTGTTTGTATGAGAGATTAAAGGGTAACTGAAATTCACACGCAGTTTTTGTCAATATAAATGAAGTCGGTACATTATGTATTACAATTAATTAACTAGTAGACCCTATCTTGAAAAGATACTCCGTTTAAAAGCTAGTTACTGTAGAAAAGCCAAAAACTGAAAAAGAACATGCCCTCAAAATCGATTCAATTGCAATTATTAATTCGTTAAATATTGAATGAGTTAATTTTGGATGAAATTAAAATTTGATTTGGCTCAACTGAGCTCGTTAACTCGATTCTAAAAATATTTCAAACTATTAATAAAATAGTATTAAATTAAACTATATTAATTTTAATAAAAACTCGACAAAATGAGCGGCTGGCTCAATATCCACCCAGCGCAGGTGCACCTTTATCCACACGCAGAGCAGAGCACAGCAGGCAAAACTTTTGCCCCGGCCGGCCGCGCTGCGCTCTGTTCCTGACTTTGCACACCAACTTCTATTTAAGGGAAGCTTGCACACCAACGTTGACACTTGGGAGTTGCTAGACATTTTTCTCGATGAAATCCACTGTGGCAGTTTGCTCGCGCTTTCGGTTGCATGCTACTGTACTTGCACAGTTGCTCTTTGATGATTGTTCAGTTTGCGCGTGCCGGTAAATTCACGCATTTTCGCATGAACCAAAGGGGATGGAGAGAGTAGCAGAGGCAAGAGTATGTTCATATTAATTAACTTTTACCGATGGTTTTTAGTTTTTGTTTATAAATAATAATAGTTTGTACAAAGCTATACAAAGAGAGAAATTAACGTGCGATTTTCGTTGATGTAAATAAAATCATTATAATATGTACTACAATCAACTAGTAGATCCTACCTTAAAAAGATATTTCGTTTGAAAGTTGAAAAGAAATTAGCGTGTGATTTTCGTTGATATAAATAAAGTAACTATAATGTATACTACAATTAACTAAAAAAATATTCTATTTAAAAATTAGATTTTATAGAAAACTATTTACTATAAAAGAGCAGTTTTTAGAAGTCAATATAAAGATGACTTAAAACGTGCATACCAGCTGCACGAAGTCCCGGGCCGTGAGGGCGAGGACGTCGGCGCAGGTGACGACGCCGGGGCACCTGCTCTCCACGGCGGCCTTGGCCATCTCCACCGTGTCGAACGCCTCCTGCGGCAGGTTCTTGTTCTCCTCCATGTCCCTCTCCACTTTCGGCCGAGCCGACGTGTCGCCGGCGTTGGCCGTCGGCGCGATCAGTATGGACGCGTCACAGCCCTATGCGTACATTCACATCATATCCACAGTTGTCAGAGACCGATTCCAAATATAGGCCTGCAGTACAATGTATGTGCTCTGAAAGCAGTGTAACTCAGGTGATGTGTACAAGCTCGCATGCGAGGCGTGAGGATGCGCCAAAAAAACTTAAGAAGTGTTAAGAGCACTTAAACTAAAGTGTTTTTTAAGATTAGAAGTATTTAGATTTTAAGATGTTAGATTTCTATCCAATAAATTTATCATATTCTTTCTTTTTAAAAAAATAAATCTAGGAGATTAGATCACTATCTAACGAATCTCTTATACCTCACATCAATATAAAATATATGAGTGCTTCGAATCTAAGACGTTTTTTGGAAATCCAGCAAAATCTAAGTACTCGTAACCTAAAAACACTCGAGTATTCGCTAGACACCTTCAAAAAACTTTGGATGTTTATAAAAAACCATAACAACAAAAAAGTAGGTGCAACTGGGGAATAAGTGCTAAGGTTTACATTTGCACGAAAGAATTGTACAATGTGTGCATGCTGGCTTTGCTTACGTACTTCCACGAAGCAGTCGTGGTAGAAGAGGCGGAGCACGGCGGGGCCGGCGGCCGGGTAGTCGCGGAACCGCGCGGCGGTGACGTTAGCGACGATCTGGTCGACCGCGGGACACGTCTTTGCGTAGAAGTCCAGCGACAAATCGTGCCGGACCGGCGCCCGCCTGCCGGCGGCCGCGCTCCGGGGAGCCGCCGGCGCCGGCACCTGCACCGGCAATGGCAGCGGCGCCTCCCGAGAAAGACAAGTGCCGACGAGGGACAAGACGAGCAGCAAGAGCAAGAGGTGGCAACGGAAGCTGATGTCTCTGGAGGAATCCATTGTTATTGTGGGTGAAGAAGTGGCAGCCGGAAGTGGCTAGCTTGGCTTCTCTCCTAGTCTGTAGTGCGGCAGGCACGCAGTGAGAGCGAGAGCAAGACAAGTGAGGGAAAGGAGGGCGTTGTTTGCAGGTATATAGACAGGCAGTAGAAGCCGATGAGCGCATGCGTAAGCTGGCGGAATCCGAGCGATACTGCGCTCCCGTGAAGAGAGAGATAGAGAGGAGATAGAACCACAGTACTTTAATTAAATTAATGGCTATATGTGCACAGTACACTAGCCCAATTGTTACTGTACTCACAGACAAGGGGAAGTAGAGATTACAGTGCTTACTACTATTACGAGATGAACAAAACCTGTTTAATTAAAGAAGTCAAAAGCAGCGCTACCAGCCACAAAGGGTGTGTTTTTTCGGCTCCAGTTGGTAGTTTTTATTTTCGGTTTTGCTATTGCAAAGGCGATTGAAATTTTTTTATCTTTCAGTCACTTGAAATTACACTCTCAATCAACTGACGTTGTAGCCCTCCTAAAAAAACAATTGCAACTTCAGGTGATTCAGAATGCAACTAAAGTTGCACTTAGTTGCACTCTCAATCAACTGAAGTTGCAGCCCCCCTCCAAAAAATCACCTGCAACTTTAGATGATTGAGAGTGCAACTTCAGGTGACTGAAAGATAAAAAAATTTCAGTCGATTGTACAATAGTCACTCCCTTTTTATTCTTAATATAAACGTTTATATAAATTAATTAAATATTAATAAATTAATAAACTATTTTAAAAAATTATCTGATAATCTGCTACAACATGGACATTGGGCATCGAAAAAACGTTTCAGGAAACCTTAAGATGAAAAAGAGCGGATCAAAGTTTTCTTTTCCTCTGGGCCCAGGGAAATTGGAAACTGTGGGCGCAGCCGGACAGTTACAGGGTATCTGGCCTGTGGTGTGTGGAGTAGCGGACACGATCGACAGCTATAGCAGAGTACAGGCAAATCCTGCTCGTACCCTCCGCCGTGAAGGTCAAATCTGGCATTCATGGCGTGTCGATCCAACATCCGAGGGCAGGTCTTCGATTGGTTTGAGCACGGATCGATGGTCTTGCATTGCATGATTGGATTGGTTAGAGAATTGAGATTTCTCTTGCCACTTGTGCACTCTGATTTATCGTCTGATTTCTGTCTCAATCATCGGACCTCAAAATTACCGGATGCATTTCACTCGCGGCAGAAACAAACATTCCCGTCCCTCATGTAGACATGTGAGTTTTCGCGGTTAGAGAATTAGTTGGTATTGAGTTTGTGATCCGAATTATATTTGATTTGTTTCTGTCTTCGACACGGAGTTCTACTCTCACGTAAATTGCTTTTATAAACACTATAAATATACCTCTGTAGACCATAGAGAAGTCAAGATCTTATTGTAAACACCTCCTTATATAGTGATTTTCGCCTTCTTGTGTTCGTGGTTTTTTTCGCAAGAATTTTTCACGTTAAATTCTCGTCTTCTGCTCTTTTGATCTTCTATTTTTATCGTACGTTTTATAACAAATGAAATAAAAACTTATGGTTCAAGATCCTAGTTGCCCCCCAAGAGGAGGTGGCTCCCGGGCCGACCATCGAGGAAATTTGGACAAAAATGGCACTGTTGCTCCTAAAAATACAAGATGTAGCCTCAAACAAGCGCAATTCCATTTCTAGCCCCCTCCCCCACCGTACGATTTCCTGAAGCCGACACGTGACACCAAAATCGCACGACTACTGTTTATGGGTTGATCATGCTATGTATTATTTGATATTTGAGATGAATGTCATGTATATAGTGTATAGACAAGGATGAATGCAAGAGCGAAAAATGGTAGCAAAAGTTTTGTAGGTACCATATTGTATTGTGCTATCAAATATGATTGATGGTATGAACATATGATGCGTAAGGCTAGTGTGGCATTTGCCAAATGCTGGGGAGGATCAAACATGGCTATGCCAGAGAAGTTATGGATCAACCACAATGTTTACTGTATGCCGGACTTGATCAACCATGGTGTTTAGTATATGCCGGACTTCAGAAACCACGACATTTAATATGTGCCAGATTTTCACAACCATGGCGTTTACCATATGCCAGTGATTCCCAAATAGGGGCATCTACTATATGCCAAAGTTTGATCAAAGATGGCGTATGTAATTGTAGGAGTGCAAAAGAAGTAGATAATTTTCATCTGTCCGACCGACCGAAAGCTTGTGGGATAAATACGGAAGGGGTAGACTTCGACTCTGAGGGAACAATATGGAATGGGATACGGAATAAGTGATATCCGTCTGTATATATCCGTATGTCAAATGATATGAGGAAGTTTATTATGACTTCACCTAGAAACAAGATAACATATATGCAGATTGTCACATCTAAATAGGCAAAAGTACTGAGTATTCTTCCTTCAACATCTCAATAATTAGTTTTTTCATGTTCGCTCTGATTGTATCATACTGTCCAATGTCTTGTGCAAAGAAGCGGATAATTTTCGTCCGACCAACCGTCGAAAGATTATGAAGCAGATACGGAATAGAGAAATGAATATCCGGCATTATCCGTGTCTAACTCTGACTCTAAGGAAAAAATATGGAATATGATACAAGATAAGTGATATCCGTTCGTATCCGCTCCGATTGCACCCCTATGTAATTGACCCAATTGGCTAAATGCCGAGAAATACATTTCCCCAATGGCATTTTCTTTGACGGTCAATAAGCGCCCCATAAAAGTATTCAGGGGCATTTAGGCACATATGCTGGCATATATAAACGCCACCACAAACCTACCATGTTGTAGTGTGCAAGGGTACACAATTTGTACCAAGGATTTTCCCAATTTTGCTAGGTACACAGGAAATCATACTAGGAGATTTCACCATACTTAACTCGGTGATTCGACTCGCCTTGACTCTGTTTTACGACTCAACTCCATACTGAGCGTCGACCCGCACTCTACCTCAACGACTATTCTAGTACTAGATTCACCAACAGCATTGCCCATGCCACCCAGCGCGATGCCTTGACATCATACTCTACCATCTCCGCTGACGATCTTCTGCTCAGTCGATTGTCATCTTCCATTAATAAGTTGTGTCATCAGCTCTGTATTCTTTTGTTGGAGGTAGAGGCCATTGTGCCTATTATTAGTGGCATCCATGTAGGATTAATCATTGGTAACTTCTTCAACGATCCATCATCTTCTACGGGTTTACTGCGGCAATATCCGCAGATGAGAAGTCTAAGACGGAGTTGCAGGTTTTTAACACAATAAGTTATTTTGGGTTACACTTGATTGAGGAGACTTTAAAAAAATCAATGTCAGTTGAGGGGATAGCTGATTCACCGTTCAATGACACCTTGATGGCAGCTGCATAATACTCTCTAGAGTTTCTTATTCATTAGTAAAGATTATGCTGCAGATATGAGTTCGAAATGAAAGATTTAAAGTGCAAGAAGAAAATAATTATCTACATAGATACTACATCGTTTGGTATTGTAGGTGCAACACATTTTAGTTATCACAGCTCAATATGAGAGGTCTATTGCAGTTTATATTCCATTAACGACACGAGAGTTTTTTTCATCTGGATGGTTTTAAGGAGCAGTTTTACAACTATATCATGGATTTCACTTACTTTTATAGCTGACAGTTTGACGTACGTGATAGCAACATGTGCAAGTTGCTCTTTCAATACGCGTTATTTGTCGAGTTTTGTGTTCTAGATGGAGCATGTTAGACTCCATAATATGAGTTCTTCGCTACCTATCTAGCACCACAGGTGATATTTTGGCTTGTGCCGTTCGACGATTGAACATTTATTTTAGGAGGTCGGTTGCACAGACTCAGACTTTTGCTTGGGTTATGAATTGTTGAAGAGCCATATTTGTTCATCTGCTTTGTTAATAGCTGCGTGTTTAGATCTGCTGATGATTTGCTTAATTTTACTTTACGAAAAGTGTTTGGATAAGACTGTTTCAATCTTTCTTGTGGAAGATTAGTTTGATGGACTTTCGGCGTGCAAGGTATTCATTTTGATTTGATTGGAGGAGTTTATTGCGTTCTTCTGTTATAAGAGGGAATCGGCTCAAGGTAGAGATTGTTGAGTTTGTGATATGAATTCTATTCGGTTTGTTTCCGTCTCCAACATGAAATTCTACTCCTGCCTAAAGTCACATTATAAACACTATAAATATACCTATATAGACCATAGAGAAGGTAATAACTCATTGTAAACATTTTCTCATATAATGATTTTCGTATTCGTATGTCTGTGGTTTTTCTCATAGAGTTTTCTATATTAAATCCTCATCTTCTGCTCTTTTAATCTTCTATTTTTACCATGTATTTTGTAACAGTTGGTGTATGAAACTCATTAGTAAGGTCCTTCTCAGGGATGCTCAGTTGGGCATTTTTCGTGGCTTATGGAGGTTTATTCTTTGTGTTGTGGTTTATGATTTTTGGCTGAAATTTTTAAATTTTAGTTGTTTGTAATAGAGATTACAGTATACGATTTTAGCCGGTACAGATGATGGACTTTCAATGTGTACTATAATAAACTTGTAGACCCCGTATTGAAAAAATATTTCGTTTGAAAGTTAGATACTGTAGCAAAAGTTAAAAATCAATTTCAAAAGCCGGGTAGAATATGTCCTATAAGTCGGCTTATATAAACCGAAATGAGCACAGCCAAAATAGATAGTTAGGTACAGAAATCACTGGACATTACTGGGCCAACTTCGTTATCAAAGAGTTTTTTTCCACTGCTGGTATCCACCTGCGCAAGTGCGTGACTACACGGCCAGAATGCTACTGCCCACTAACATGCTGGTGCCCTATCAATCTGAAAGTCGCATCAAATTACTGTATTTGCAACATGCACAGATCAGCGATCAACTTGGTTCCAACGCGAGTGCTAGAGACAAAAACATGTTGTAAGCATCAGTGTGTACATCGCTTTATATACAAGAGCCGATGCCTTTCGCTATATGTAATGGGCGATGTCATCCATCACTACAGTCGTAGTGCACTTTCTCATGCTCACTGTCACTGAGCCACTGGTATGAAGCTAAGTTGCAGGAACGGCAACCACTAGTACCTCGTTTTTGTAGAATTCAAATGACAATGGACTACCATTAGTGCCATCCTTGCACATTTTTTTTTGACAAGATTCTGTGCAAATTCGACGTGTGAAGCTCTGAACCAGCAGAGTTTGCGTAGGCAAAACTGCGTAAACCATGTTTAGCGCGCCTCCAAGTCTCCAGCCCTGCCGTTCCTCCCATCCCGAATTCCCGATACCACCGCGCCGTCGGCCTCGCCGATCCCGTCATCCCATCGCGCCCATCGCCTCGCCTCGACGCAATTCTTTATTCATCCCCAGCCCGAACCGAACCACCGCGATGGCGATGGCGGCGATGCCGACGACCCTGTCCAAACCCACGCGATAACAACCAAGCCTTGCCTTGCTGCTGTTTCTTCCACTCTTGTACCACCTCCTCCTCCTCCTCCTCCTCCGCCTCCGCCTCCGCCTTATATAATAGCGATCAGGTCCAATGGTGCCACTTCGCTTGTGCCGCCACCTAATCCCGCATCTGGCAGCCGCAGCCAGGTCAACGCCGTCCGCGCCCAGCGCAGCCGCCTCGTGTGCGCCCCGGCCGATCTTGCGGCGCCTGCGGTTGCTGCCGGCCCTCGCAATGGCGGCGTACAGCACCGGTTCTTGCGCGGGAAGGAGGCTGCTCTTCAGGCAGCTGTTCGAGAAGGAGAGCTCCACCTACACCTACCTCCTCGCCGACGTCGGCGACCCCGAGAAGCCCGCCGTGGTGAGCTCAAGTTCTTGGGTTGGGTTGGGTTGGGTTGGATTCAGGCAGTGATTTGGTTGGTGGATCTGGTGGTTTTGTTTGATGTGGATGGGTTTGCTCTGTGGGTTTGTTTGAATAGCAAATTGCCAAATTGTGGGTTTAGATGTTAATCGGGTAGAAAGAAGCCTCCTTTTATGGATACAGTAGCAGCAGTATGTGTTCAACTAGTGTAGAATGTAGTTACGAACATAAGTTTTGCAATTACTCCAAATAGGCCTGAAACAGAGTAAATGATTTACCTGTGAATTGTGGGATCACCAGGTAATCCATGGCGATAAATGATCAGCTTGATTTTTTTATCAGTCACGGGTATGTTTAATCAGTGAAAGTAATTGTATTTATCGAACCCGCACTTATGATGAGGTATTACGTTATAAGCTCATCAAGTTGCTTGATATTATTTTGATGGATTGCATGGATTCAATAATTTTGGACTTGATGTTAACTTACATCAATGACTTATTTCACTACTTAGTTTAAGAACTGAGCATTTTTCATATCTAATTAATTTGAAGGCTTATCCAATTTCCCGCTGTTAGGCTTAAGAGAATAGTTTAAGTTATGTGTATTTTTAATAATCATATTGATTGAATAAAAATGAAAGCAAATTTCGAACTTCTCTATATCATGTGCAGTGCAAGTGCAAAATATTTATCTGAGCATCAAACAATGTAAAGCGCAAACTTCAGACTTGTCAGAAGGCAGACCAGATTAGCGCGATAAGCTCTTAACTACATCAGAGGAAATTGCTGACTTGATTTCCATATATACTACTGTTATGGGTTTGATTTTTGAGCAATAGTTGTTTGCATTTTGTCAAACCCCTCCCTAACCTATTTGATTTTGTTTTGTCAGTTGATTGACCCTGTCGACAGAACAGTTGATAGAGATCTCAGTCTTATCAAGGAATTGGGATTGAAGCTCATCTATGCTATGAATACTCATGTGCATGCTGATCACATCACTGGAACAGGACTGATAAAGGTAAGTGTAGCTCCAGATGTTCGATGGATTTTGCTTTTCATGGCTTCAACACTTTGTTCTCGTTGGTAATACATGGTCAGCTGTTGGTTCTCGTTGGTAATACATGGTCAGCTGTTGGATTGTACTTGCAGACTAAGCTACCAGGGGTGAAGTCTGTCATTTCAAAAGTTAGTGGAGCAAAAGCAGACCATTTTATTGAGCACGGGGACAAAATATACTTTGGTAACCTTTTCCTTGAGGTAGAAATACCATTTTAGTAAGCTATTTGACTATGTGTTGCTTCTTTCATTTAATAGTAAGTACAAAAAATGACCGATTGTATTAGCACCAGGGTAAAAAGGTAACCTAAAATTTTGGAGAATACTATAGCTACTTCTTTTGAGCTCTTCTGTTTGATTGCATTTAACAAATCATTGATATTGAACTCTGGATCAGCAATTCTATAAACACCCCCCACCCACCCACATGTTAAAGGAAATGCTAAACTTGCAGATGCTGCCTTTTCAATCGAACCTCTCTTTACTGTCTTTGAATATGAAACCCTTGAAGCATTCTTTCATGAACAACTGTTCACCTTCAATCATGGAAGTCATTTGTTATTTATGGTCATCCTCACGGACTGTTTGTAGAGGTCATCAACATAGTCGATGTGTTTCTTACATGTTAAGTGTACTGGATTACTTGTCAGGAAGGTGATCTACAGTTCTGCACACAGTTCAAGTTGAAGTGTGCAATGTTTTAGGGCATCCACAATGTGTAGTATATATGCAGGCACCAAAAATTGCCACATCACATAGATGCTAAGTTTGCTTTTTCACTCCAATGTTAAGCACCCATTATCTCTTCAAGGCGATACTCAAAACTAAATTAAATAGCACTCTCTCTCTCTCTCTCTTCTAATCCACTCTCTTTCTCAACTCACTCAATTCATTGACAAGTGGGCCCATCAGTTTTTTATTTGCTTGGAACCGGTGCTTGGTGTGGTAGGCCTTAGAGGTTAGACTTACAGAAAAACATTTTGCAGTTGGTTCGTACAAATGAGGCAATGTGAAGGTATATGGTTTGATGTGCTGTATGGATATTATTAAATGCATTCCTTTGTGCAGCTGTTTTATCATTGTCCACAGATACATTGATTGCTGAAACTGAAGTTTTCTCTATTTCTATTTATTTTTTAGGAACGATTGTAATTTCGTCTTGTCCACAGCTGTTTAAATATGAATAAAAAATTCTATACATACAAATAAGCATCGTTCAAATTATTTATCTTTGAGTAATTTATCTCATAGTATTGGTAGATATAAAATTTTTAATGGGAGAAAGGACAAAATTCTTTTCAGGTGCGAGCTACTCCTGGTCATACTGCTGGTTGTGTGACTTATGTGACAGGTGATAGTGATGATCAACCTTCACCAAGGATGGCTTTCACTGGTGACGCCCTAATTATCCGTGCATGTGGAAGGACAGACTTCCAGGTAATATGGTTACCACCGTCACTTCTTCCTGATGTAGCACACAGGAAAGGCATAATGTTAAGCAAACACCATTGTATGTAAGTTTTCTGTTGTTTGAAAGCTAAACATAATCTAGCTAATTATTGGGCACTGGATTTCATTTTTTTTAGAGGATATGGATGGCCTGTGTGTTATGCTTCATAGTAGTGTTAGTCTGTGTGTGAAACATAAGTTGTGCTTGCATGGAGAAGTTAAGAATTCATGTTAGATAAATTCTGATTAACCACAGAAAAATGTTTTCCTTCTGATAGTTTATTTTTATTCCGTGGTATTACAGGGAGGAAGTTCTGATCAGCTGTATCACTCAGTGCATTCACAGGCAAGTACATGAAATTTTGTATCATATCATGCAAAACGTAAGAGAAGATATGAAGATTAAAAACTAAAATGTTCAATTCTTTGATCAGATTTTTACATTGCCAAAGGATACCCTGCTTTATCCTGCCCATGACTACAAAGGTTTCACAGTAAGTGGCATACTCAACAAGTCGGTATCTTAAAGTTTGCCAACCAAGGTGTCAGGCACTTATATTGTTTGCAGGTAAGTACTGTCGAAGAGGAGGTTGCCTATAATGCCCGACTGGCAAAGGATAAGGTACTTGCTAATTAGGCTAAAATTGGTTATTTGCAACTAATAACAACTCTGTTTTTCCTTAACTATATGTTACTTGTTATTTTTGTAGGAAACATTCAAAGCGATTATGGAAAGTAAGTTCTCAGAAAGGATTATGTACATGTCCATCTATACATCAGTATATGATACCCATGTTCTTTCTGAGCCTACCTACTGACTTATCCAACTGATTTTTTTTGGACTAAATGAAAGATCTCTTTTATTATTTACTCTCTTCTTGGGCAGGCTTGAAGTTAGCTTATCCAAAGATGATCGATGTAGCTGTACCCGCCAACTTGGTCTGCGGTATTCAGGATCTGCCACCGAAGGTCTGAGCTGTTCCAGTTGAAGCTTGCAAGTGGTGCTCCTGGTTGTTGTGAACTCACGATCAGCTCGAGAAGCTCGCAGCTATGTTGTACATTAAATAAATTGTTCGCTGCAGTATTGAGAGAGAATAATTAGTCATTAGCTGATGTGGCTACTAGTAACTCGTAAGGCACTACTGTTTGATGAGATCAAATGAGAATAATAAATGTTGGATTGCCTCTTCTCCTGTGCAGTACAAAGTTCTTATTGCAAGTCATTTCTGGGATCATTCTGAAACAAATCCTACTGTATAGGAAATATAAGCCAAAGATACAGATCACCTTGAAAGAATCAGGCCACTTCGTATCTTTTTATTGCGTGAGAGAACACACGAACTCTTCAAAGTGCGAAAGCGCATTCTTCGTATGATTTGTTGTTCTGGTGTATTTGTCTTCGTGACGCCATTGAAACAGGAAATTTGTGTGTGAAGGCTCACTATTCTTGTACCATAAAGCTTAGAAGAAATGAGTAGTCTTATGATCTCAACACGCCAGCCCGATGGCTTGGACCCTAAGGTGAGGAACTCCTTTTTTTGTGGCCTTATTAATCAGCTGAACGGGTTATCGAATTTTCCAGATTTTCTTCTAAAAAGATCCAGACTTTAGCCAAAAAAAATCTTGCAAGTGTTTCTAACATGCTATTGTGGTTGTGGCGTAGAAAATAATCACATGCCGTGGCATTTCAACCGTGTTAAATATAGAAAAGCCCAATGCTTTGTGTTAATTGGGCTGTTACCGGTAACTATCACGGTTCTTTTGAGAAACAACTGTAAGGAACCGTGCTAAGGGTGTGTTTGGTTGAGCTGTGGCTTCTGAAAAAGCTGCTGTGAGCTGTGGGCTGTGGAAAAGCTGCTGTAGGTTGTGGGTTGTGGAAAAGCTGTAAGCTGTTTGGTTCAAACAAGTATAAAACTTACCTCCTATCTCTATTTTCCTTGAAACAACTGTGAAACAGCTCTCTATTTTCACCATTTCAAAAGCGAAAGCCAAAAGGGGTCCAAGGTGCTTTCAAATCAGACTATTTAAAAGTAGCTCGAAAAGCGCACGGTTTGTACCCCTTTGGTTGGCTTTTGGCTTTTTGGAAGCAAAAGCAGCTCCCAAAAGCTCAACCAAAGGCACCCTAATTACTACATGTTCTTGATTTAGCGCGTTTAGTTGTAAATCAAGTTTGATTTTATTTTACATTTTGAGAACATATATAATGTACAAATCCTTACGGTGCACTCACTGTGCATTCAGACTAAAAAATTTATAAAAAATTTTGAGAAAATTCTAGATGTAAACTCTACCCATGTATAAAATTTTAAGTTTAAATTTATTTTCAGAATTTTCTTCATTTTGGTATTCTTAACATAGAATGAATCTGAACTTAAAATGTTATATATAGATGGAGTAAACTATAAAGTATATTTAGAATTTTTTTAAAAAAATTACGGTATTTTAATTAGGTGTACTATAAAGATAGTTTTTACTACAAACCTTACAGGCTGGACTTCCAGGCCATTCGAACGTCATTTTTAAACAAAGCGAGCTAAATATATGAAGGTCGTAACAGAGCTGACTAATCCTTTTCCTTCCAAGTCTCGTCCTAATCTTGTCTCTCTCTCTCTCTCTCTCTCTCTCTCTCTCCCGTGTCCAAATTCCCACCTGAGCAAACCCCTTCCACCGCGCGATGGCCGGCGAGATGCCCGACGCCGACGGAAAGGCCCGCTTCGCCTCCACCGGGATCCCGCCGTCGGCGCCGCCGCAGCCGCAGCAGAACCACCAGTACGGCACCTTCGGGCCCCCGTCCGCCTCCGGCGAGTTCCCGCAGCCGGCGGTCGGGTTCCCCCAGCCGGCTCTGCCACCCGGGCTCCGACACTACCCGCCGCCGCAGCCGCCGCCGGCGTCGTACGCGGTCTACCCTCCTCCGCAGCCCTACTCGACCGCCGCGCCGTACTACGCCCAGGGCTACCAGGCCGTGCAAGGTACGGGAAACCATAGTCGTACGATGCGATTCTGTGCTTCTCTTGGCTCATGAATATGTTAGGACTGATCCGCGGGAGCCGGGAGGTGTTTTTTTGTTGGAGAATTTGTCTCATGTAGTTGATTTAGTGCAAGCTGCAAGCTTTTTTTTTGTGTAGAAAACTAGAAATTAGGAGTAGAAGAAACCAAAGGGCGACATGTTTAATTTAAAATTTGTTTAACTAGAATGAGCCTTGTAAATGGTATTACTAAACTAACTGCTGATAGATCATTTCGGATTTGCTTGAGATCTATATCATTTCGGATTTGCTTAACATCTGTGCTCACATGGTCACATGGGAGTCCTAAAAAAATGGTCACATGGGGTTAGAATGCATGTTGATATTTGGGGGAAGGCGTTATGAAAGCACATGTTGTACTAGGAGGTCCTTAGTTGCTTGAATTCAGGTGTCTACCTTGCCTTGGTGTCTTCCAACGTATCTGAATTTGTTGGGTTCATGTGCCATTCTGTTTCAGTTGTGAACTGGCAAGTGCTAATGAACGGCAGCTTGAGCATCTGGACATAAATGGAGTGTACGCTCACTATGAAGAATCACTCTCACTCCAGAGGCAGCCTGTTTGCTTGTGTGTGAGGCACATAGTGTTGCAGATCTACAATCACACTTTAAGGGGTCCTTAATCTTTTCAGTTGCATATGTAACCATCACTTTTTTCCTAATTGGAGACAATGGCACTTAGAGGTTGATAGGGAAAAACTTAATTTCGTAGGAACTTTTTTTTGGGTGTTCTAATGTTGAAGTAAATGAACAAGAAATTTGATATATACCAAACATGTAGAACTAGTAAACAAATGGTCAAACAGTAAGTCGGTTATCTATAGATCAAATTCAAGTTTCCGAAGGAACCTCTTGGTGCTATTGTCTGATATTGTTTGTGCAAAAACATAGTCCAACGTAGTTCTGCAGAGAAATACATAAGAACATAGGTGATTTAAGAATGCAGTGAAATGCTCAGATGAATTTAATCAATCAAGCATTTTATCTTATATGCAGTTTTATTTGAGGAAGACATGAAATGAAAATCTAAACTGGAAGTTTTTCCTAACTTGGCTTATTGATTTTACCACGTTTGCTGTTTCTTAGGTTATATACCTGTTGTTGAAGGAAGGCCTGTGAGGATGCCACGTCTTCCATGCTGTGGCCTTGGCATGGGTTGGTTTCTGTAAGTTTCTCTGAACATTTATCATTTTGCATTACATTTCAGAAACTTGGGATGGCCCCTGAGGAACTGCTGTTTCAACTGTTTGGAAAAGGTTCATTATTGGCTTCTTCCTTGCTGCCATTCCATGGTATATTGGAGCTTTTGTTCTGATCTGCGTCCGAGTACATGATTACAGGGAGAAACCAGGATATGTTGCTTGTACTATTGCTGTAAGTCCTTTCTACCAATGCAGTGCTCTGTTGTTTTCAAATTACTGCCAGCTGTGAACATGTTCATTTTTTTCTGAGACTTAAAATTGTAGCTGCAGTATCTTGTTCATTTCAACAGTTTGTTTGTGCACAAGCCACAAAGACAATAGCAGTATCCTGTTATTTCAGTATAACACTAGCGCCTATAATAGATGATATTGCAGTTGAATAGGGATACCCAAATCAAATGACTGAATGCAGCTGCATAGTTGTCCATCCTCTCTATGTTTTCTTAAAAGCTAAGTTTACTGAGGAAAAGGGATTTTGATATTGCTTGCAGCCCTAAGTTTGGCAGCAACTCAATGATAAGCTGGAAACATTTTATTATGGCTGTTCGAGTAACAGTTATACAAAATTTACTGCACAAATTTGGCTAGTCACTGCACAGAAATGATAAAAGAAAATTTCGATCCTGTAATATTTACTAGTCTCGGCAGTTTGCACTGCAAATATTTTTTCCTTTTTTATAGTTGAATGCATAAAACCTGAAATAACTTTGATTTGAAAATTTTGATGCCACAAACAGGCTTCACTTGCTGCAATTGCCACCCTGCTTGGTGTCACAAAAGGAGCAGAGGTGTGGTAAACTCCTTCGGTTATCAGCGGTTTGCTTAATACATATGTTCATTCTTCCCCTACTTTGTCGAGTCTTCTGAGTTGTACATGTAGAAAGGCTAGAGTGGAAAGAGACTGATGCGCACTCATATTTATTGTTTGACCTATAATTGTAGAGTGGAACGGCATTGACGTACTCTCATATTTATTATTTGGGAAAATTGCCTCCATACCATTATTTTCGGATTCTCTTAAGCTATGGTTCCTAGCGGTGTTCGAATTTGTGCCCTGCACTCTCTTTTGCAACGGATGGCAAGAGCTATGCTCATTCATTATACAGAGAGTAGATACAGAGAGTAGATGCCCATTCATTATACAGAGAGTAGAGTTTGAGAGAGAGAACACCCGTCCCAGACCCAGAGGGACACACTGACGAAATTGTCATCGAGTATTGTTGATTGTTGGTTTAAGGCAAATGAAGCTTTCAATAGTGAGCTTGGCCATGCCAGCTCACACCACTAGGGCTCTGTTGTTTTCAGTTTCTAAAAGCTGCTTTTCGGTTTTTCTACAGTAACTAACTTTTAAACGAAGTATTTTTTCAAAATAGAGTCTACTAGTTAATTGTAGTATATACTTTACTGACTTCATTTATATTGATAAAAACCACACATGGGTTTCTGTTGCTCTGTAATCTTTCGTACAAATAGCAAACAGCCTAAAAGACACAAGTCGCAGCCAAAAAGAACAGGCCCTAGGTAGCACGCCACTGTTTTTCATTGGATGATGCTATAGCACGCTCTACCGTTAGGGAGGCGTCTTCAAGTTTTAGAAGAATTCCAGGCGAGTTTCAAAATTGTTTTTGGTGAGTTTCGTATCGGGGCTTCAGGTTTTAGAAGGGTTTCAGGTGAGTTTCAGAAGAAGAAAAACCCACGAGTTTCCAAACAAGTCAGCAGAAAATTCAGGGGAAAAAAATCGAAGGGAGCACCAGCGAGCTCGCCGACAGCGAGGAGCGGGCTGCACGCCGCAGCGCTCTCCCGCGCCCCCGCTCGTTTCCCTTCCCACATCATGCGCCGCCGCGCCTGCTCACTCGCCACAACTGCTCAGTTGCTCGTCCGCGTGCCAAACCCATCGGACGCCCACGCCTCGCGGTTGCCCCGCTCCGCCCACATGCTGACATGCTGCGCCGCCGATTGCGCGCCACGAGCAGCGCTGCGAGCCTCCACCAGTTGCGCGCCCGGCCACCGCGCATAGAGAACGCCGCTCGCCGCGCCTCCTCGGAGAATGCCGGGGAAGCACAAGCGAAGCGGTGAATGGAAACGCGGAGACAGATGGCCTTAACCAGCTGTATCAA
Organism: Bonia amplexicaulis; assembly: GCA_036346245.1. Lineage (NCBI taxonomy): Eukaryota > Viridiplantae > Streptophyta > Magnoliopsida > Poales > Poaceae > Bonia > Bonia amplexicaulis. The sequence goes on along the minus strand of CM070735.1, from coordinate 26,821,882 downwards.
TAAAGAAGTTGTGGATATTAGGCTACATGGGGTGCAAACCTGCGGTGCTGCTCCAATTGTAAGTCACTTGCTCTTTGCAGATGATAGTCTTTCTTTTTTTAAGGCCACATCTGAAGGAGCTGAAGCAATATTGTTCGACATCAGAACAGCTAGTGAATTTTTTGAAGTCGTCCTATTTTTTTCAGCAAGGGGTGCAAACAAGAGTTCAGGGACGTCATCAAACAAATGGCACATGTTCATAATGAGGCGTTGAAAGAAAGATACCTCGGGCTCCCTACTGATGTTGCGCGTGTAAAAGAATGGGAAGAGAAGAACTAGCTGGATTTCCTGGGAGAGCATGACAATGCCAAAGTTTATGGGAGGATTGGGCTTCTGGGATTTAAATCTGTTCAACCTTGCTCTTCTAGCGAGACAGGGGTGGCGCCTGATTAACTACACGACTTCTATGGTGGCTAAATTACCAAAAGCAGTATACTAACCCAAGCAACGAATTTTTGCAAGCTAATTTGGGGAGTCAACCATCTCAAACATGGAGAGCGATTCTAGAAGGCCGCGATATTCTTAGACAAGGCTTGATCAGGAGGATAGGAGATGGGGAAAATACTCGTATATGAGAACGCAACTGGATTCCCCGGGACTGGATGCTACAGCCTGTTTGTACAAAGGAATCTCGTCCTCCTGAAATGGTTAGTGAGCTTATTGATACCTCCACGAGAAGGTGGCGTTTAGATGTGCTTGATAAAAATTTTCATCGATATGGATAAGGAGTTGATTCTAAACATTCAATTAAGCTCTATGAACCTGCAAGACAGTTGGGCGTGGCATTATGAAAGGAATGGTAATTTATCAGTTCTATCTGCTTATAGGATGCTAATCCAAGTGAAAAGACAACGGGAAGATTGGCTACATGGGAGAGCTGGTAACTCAAATGTTCACGGCTCAGCTAGTTCATGTAAATCTTTATGGGGCATTAAAATTCCTTCGAAGATCAAGGTATCTGCACGGAGATTGGCTCATAATTCTATTCCGTCAGATCTGGTAAGTATGAAGAGAAATTTGAGTAATTCAAAACATTGCCGTATATGTGGAGCAGCTGAGGATGCCCTTCTTAAATGCATGATGGCTAAATGTGTCTGGGCACTAGTAGATGAAGAACTGACAAACCTTACAGCATCCATCTCAATTACAAACCCGAAGGACTGGCTTCTCTTTATGCCCAAAACTCTGTCCTCAAATGAGATGATTAAACTAATAATTACTTGTTGGGCAATCTGGCATGCAACAAGAAAAGCACTGCATGATGAAATTTTTCAGAACCCCCTATCTACCTTTAACTTTATTAAAAATTACATTGAAGAATTGAAGCTACCTTTAACTTTATTAAAAATTACATCGAAGAATCGAATGCAATTGACATATCGCTAAATATGTACAGGAAAGGGGGAACAAGGAGAGAAAGGGAACGTCATTGGCAGCCACCACCAGAAGGTATGGTGAAACTGAATTCAGACGCAGCGGTGTCGTGGTCCGGTAACAAAGGACGTGTTGGTCATTTGTAGAGATAGAAATGGAAAGTTTTGGGGAGCAAGTGTAGTTGTATGGCAAAACTTGAATGATCCGGCTGAGCTGGAAGCATTGGGTTTGCGATGAAGCCTTGTGCCTCACTGCAGATTGTAGTGTGAATCAGGTGCGCATCGCGACAGATTGCCTGGAGGAGGTGATTACAGACATTAAGAAGCGAACTGACAGTATGTTTCAGTGTTGATGGGAATTGAGGCTTGCGTGTTTGCGAAGGCTAAATTTAGACATGAAGGACAGGGGTCTAAGAGCATGTACAATGCGGCTCTTAAAGAGATGCTTAGCAATGAAAAACTGATTTTTTTTTTGTCACATAGGATAGATAAGGTGCTTATTTTGAAGCATCGATGCTTAAATAAGTATCGGTGCTTAGTAAGTGCTTATGTGTATAACTATATCTATTAATAGATAATATAGCATCTAAACACCCACCGAAGAGATGTTTGCATTAGAGGAAATAACTTTTACATAGATGCTTGATGATATGGCTATATTCTCTATCTTTAAGCATTCATATATAAGCATCTTGCATTGCTCTCTAGAAGTAGGGCGCCATTTGTGATGAACTGACCCATTTGAACTGCTTGATGATGATGCCTATAATATTGCTAATTTTGCTTGCTCTCTAGAAGTAGGGCGCCATTTGTGATGAACTGACCCGCCATCTTTTGTACTCACTTATGTAAATGGTGCTTTTAATGAATAAAACTCGTCTCCATTTCTCAAAGGATGAGTGCTATGTAGCCAGCCCAGTAAGGAAAGAGACAACCTCGTAGTATTGAACAGGGCGAAGACATTTGCTTTTCGGCCCGGCCTAGCCGAGCCCAGTCATCAGATATGGAAATATGGATATGGAATGTGGAATTCCACTCGGGCTCGGGCTCGGGCTCCACTCGCTGGCACGCGGCTTCCCTAGCTCGATGCGGATTCGGACTCAACAAAGCAACGCGCACGGTGGCTCGATATACAGCGAGGGCGCTCTCCTCCGTTTGATCCCATCCGATCCACGAGTTAAACCCATTATTCCATCACCCGCCTCGATCCCGCCATGGTTGCCTCCCGCCGCTCCAAGGCGTCGCCGCGCCCGGACTTCACCGCCCATCCTTCCGAGCAACAGCTCATCACGTCGTTTCTCCGCCCTCAGGTCGTCTCCGGCGATAAGTCGTGCAAGTTCATCCACGACGCAGACGTCTACGCCGCCGACCCTGCTGATCTCACGGAGAAGTACACCCCGGCTCTTGCGAGCAATGGCGAGAAGGCGTGGTACTTCTTCACCACCGTGCGGGCCAAAGGCGGCCGTAGGGCGCGCACTGTGAAGTCCGGGGAGGGGTGCTGGCACTCCGAGGCCGGCTCGAAGCCCGTGGTCGCCGGCCGCCGCTGCCGCCCAGGGCATCGCCAGAGCTTCTCATTCGTGACGAAGGAGGACGGCCGACTGGTCCGGTCGGGGTGGCTGATGGTGGAGCTCGGCCTCGACGACGGCCAAGAAGAGCTGGCCCTGTGCAAGGTGTACTTGAGCCCGCGCGCCAATAAGAAACCCGTGGCGGCGGCGGCGGCGTCCCGGCACGAGAGGAAGGCCGCCGACGCTTCAGCAGGCCCGGTGCGCCAACGGCGCCGTGCCCGTCCGGGTCGGGCCGAGGCAGCTGAGTCGGACAAAGAGATGGGCGATCCGGTAGAGGAAGACGAGACGGCACTCGGCGGACCGGAGGACCATGTTGAGAAGGACCCGATGGCCGACGAGGAAGACGAAAACGAGTCGAGCTTTTCTTGGTGGCTGCGGAACAAGAGCAGGCTGATGGCGGAGTTGGGCGTCGACGAGGCTGACTTCGAGCACATCCGTGTTGAAGTGCCGGATGTCCCCCAGCCGCCGCCTCCTTCCTCGGCCGTTCGCCACAAGGACTACCGCAGGTGGTTGCCGATGGAAGACATTCTCGAGCTGCCTGAGTGCGAAGCCTGGTTTCAGCAGGCCGCCAACTTGTTCTGGACTACCTTGGGGAGACCACTAGGCAAGAACCAGTAGGTGTTTAGGATGTTAGCCGTTGCTTTTTAATTTGCTCGTCATGTGACTTAGTAGTACTGATTTGTCATGTTTTTTGTCTTAAAAAGTACCACCAATTTGTTATGCTACTTCATGCGGTTGCAGAGCAAGGCTGCATTCAGGGGCGGATCTACAGTAGTTCATGGGTGTTCAGCTGAACACCTAAATTTTTTGACAAAAAAATTAGTATATATAAGATATAATATATATACATATATTTAGTTGGGTCAAAAATACCAATTTCAGCCTCCAGACCGCACTATTTGCCGGCCGCCCGCCCGACGCCGCCGTCCCGACGCCGCCTCGCCTCGCTCGCGCTTTGCATGCGGCCCACCCATTACGGCGATGAAACGCTTTGTCTTGGTGTGCCCGAGCGCCCGATTCCCAACCCCTAAGGGCCCAACCCTAGCCACGCCACCCTCGCAGCCTGGCTCCGCGCGCGCAAGCTCCGCTCCGCCGCGCCGACCTCCGCTACGCCCCGCCGCCCTTCGCTCCGCCTCGAGCCACGCCGCGCCCGCCCTCCGCTTCATTGCGGCTGCCCTCGGGACCAGAACTCCCAGCGTCCTCCGCCCGCCGCTCGCCGGCCCCGCTCGCGCGAGCTCGGCGGCACCGACGCCGGAGGAGTTCTCGTGCTGGCGTGGTGCGGAGGACATGGGCAGTGGCCAACCCATCGTCCGCCGCAGCGCAGCGCCGTTCCTCGTGGTAATGTGGTCGCGCCGACCATGCGGTGGGAACGGATGGTGCCCGGGTCGTCGGGCATGGGTCAAGCGGAGGGATGATGATGCGCCGCCAGCGACGCCGCCATTGTCTTGAATGGGTTGGGGAAGGTGGAGGGGGGATGTCTCGTAGTCGCCGCCGTGCCGTATCCTTCGACGGTGCCACGAGGGCGAGGAAGGGATCAAGAACCGGAGTCATTGCCAGTCCCGTCTTGTGAAGCGGTGAAGCCTTTGTTCTTCAACTGCAGTGTTGTAGCTATCCATTTACCTTACGCCTTTTGCTTACTTATACTGAAATGTTATCTGAAATCGAACTCAGTGGTGCCCATATATGGTATGCCCCTCGGTTATGTTGTACCTTATTCCCTTGGTGTGATCCGCCACTTCCTGTTTGGCTGTTAGATATTAATTTATGCTTAAGTAACCACTACAAATAGCAAGTTGCACGTTAAATATTGTTAAACCAAAGAGGAGAAGAACCTATGCCTGAATCATCCATGGTTCAAGTTGACCCTCTCAGATTCAGAAAGGCAACATATGACTTTGTTCATTTTGGAAGTGCTAGTTCGGCATTGCAGTGTTGTGGGCTTTAATTTGTTTCTTCCATCTACTATTGCCATGATAGGGATAGTATGCTCATCATGGGGCATAAAAAGAAGCTTAGCGAGACCATTGACAACAAGTAGTTTCTGTTCTTTTTTTGGGTGATTTTTTTGTCAGACCTGGTGATAAATAGGCCTCCTTTTTGTGCATAAGCTATGCTGCTATGGTGCAGTCATACTGCTATATAAGCTATGAACATGTATTTTGCTAAAGCAACAAGCTCAAGTCTATTGGATAGCACTAGTCGACAGCAAATAGTTCCAGACGGTTAGATTGATTCTTGTTTATGTAAAAGTTGTTTTTCTGAGTAGTGTAAACTCATGTTTTGTTTATGGCACTGTAAAATATAGCATGAGGTAAACTCATGAATTTTGTATTTTTTGATTTTGTAGATCTTTGAGCTTTAAAAAATGAAGGAGTCCGTAAATTTGAAATCTTTATGGGGAGAGCTGGAAAAGCAAAAAAGGGACAGGATCAGTAAGGTACGTAACTATCATTAATATCTATAATTTACTATTTAATTCATGTCATTATACTAGCTTTATATCGTCTATTGTCTCATAAGAAATCGTTAATTTCTATATTTTTTGTATTTTTATTACATCTATATACATGTATCCTTGTATCGATATTTTGAGGGAAATGGCATGTCGCGGTATCGACGTATTCGAGTAACCTAGATCCGAAATCCGAACACCCATCTTAAAAATCCTAGGTCCGCCACTGGCTGCATTGTTCTTTCGTCATGAAACGCGCAGTACATCTGATTGAAATGTGCGCTCAGGGACATCTCGCGAGAAGATGTCTTGGATTACTGAAGCGCTCGGTCTTAATCATCCAAGGCTCGACAAGATATCTCCAAGCATATGTACTGAACGGAACACGAACGTGCACGCGTGAGTTTGCATAGTTTGGACCGACAGAACGACCACGGGGTGGTCGAAAGCATAAGTGCCTGAACGATCATATGTGATCGATAGTTGTAGACTGTGATCGATGGTTGTAGCTCTGCCTGATCGTGATCGGTAGTTGTAGCCTTTGTGAGCGGTGATCGTAGCGATCGTTACGGTAGTCGTAGCTTATGTCCTTAATGGTCGTAGCGATCTGTGTGATGGTCGTAGTGATCTGTGTGGTGGTCGTAGCGGTCTGTTGTGTGGTCGTAGGTTGCTGGTAGGACCATGTGGGCTACGAGTACCTCATTTTTTTGTGCATGCGAGTACTCGTAAGTCGTATCAGACCAGTCGGTGTGCTGAGGTTGTTCTCTGGATTATTGGTGTTTTGACCAGGGTGTTTGTTACTAGTGTGCATATGAGTTTATTGCTTGGTTCTAGGAATAGAATCAGTAATTTGGGTGCATACATGTTGATTGTGCAAATTGATGATCTTTATGTATCGTGTGGTGCTATGTGATAGCTTGCTTGTTGTTGTTGGTTGCAGGACTTCGGAGTTAGGTTATGGTGAGGCATAGGAGGACCGGGACTAGGCACAGGGAGGTGTTGAGGTCCAGAATGGTCAGGAAGACGCTGAAGATGACCAAGGCTGGTGAGGTGGTTGCAAGTCGGGACGACGAGAAACCGGAGCGGGAGCTACTAGAGGTGGACATGACGGGCAACAGCAAGGTAGATCGGGACTAGGCTTAGGGAGGAGTCGAGGTCCAGACGGTCAAATATGCCGGGTGTAGTTATGCGCGAGGAGAAGTACGTGGTGCGCCAAGTGACTTGGATCGTTTGCAAGCGAGGACGGTTCGGTGGGATCCGGACGCGTGAGAGGCTTGACGACAAATCATTAGGGCCACATGTAAGCCGCTTTGAGAAGCGTGCGTGAGTAAAATCTGATGTTAGGTGTGGTTAATGGGTTATCTTCGGTTTGGACTGATGGTAGGATCCATTAGGTCTAGAGTTCTTTGGTGAACCTATAAAAAGGGGAGGGGAGGCAAGATCTAGGGTTGGACATTGAGACGGTTGGCTAGGTCTTGTGGTGGCTAGCTCCTCCTCCTTCTCACGTGAGTTAGGTTAGAGAGTGGGTGTTGGCTCTAAGGTTAGAGCTTGGTCCTCCTAAGGGGAGTGGCTGTGAAACCAATCATCAGACCAATACATCAAGTTTCCATCTACTGCTTGTGTAGTTTTTGTTTGATTGAGTTGGCTCGGGTTTGGTTCAGTTCTTTCTCTGTTTCTTCTTTATTCTTCGGTTGTTTCTTTCCCTTCTTGATCTAAGAGGAAGTTCTTGCCTGTCTTGTTGATGATCTGACTTGTTGGCTGTTGTGAAATCATACTCAAAGCCATCTTGGCTATTCTATTCCCACGGGCATGGTCTGATTGTCTTTTCGATCTCTCGGTTTCGACTTTGTGCGCACTCGGTTATTTCGTAAAAAATCTTAATTTGCTTTCTAAGTTTTTAATCAAAGATTAGAGCAGCCTCTTGAGACCTTAACTGTGTTGTGTACAAAGTTTCATGGCTAGTTGATCTTTTAATCAAAAGTTATGTGGAGTTTGGATCTTGCGGTCGTGCGCTGCTCTGTTCTTCCGACTCTGTTACGACCTCTTCTAGTTTCGACCATAGTCAAGATTCTGACCACATCGCTTTACTTTTTGACCACGTTCAAATTTTTGATCGCTGCGTGTTCTTTTGTTTTCGTTTTGTATCTGAACTGAAATAGTCGCTCTATTCACTGTCTAAAATCTCGATCGCCTTTAAGATCACGTTGGTTTCGACCACGGTCAAGTTTCAGATTGCATCGTGCTGTCTTCGATCATGTTCAGATCTTTTGATTACTTCGTGTTCTTTGTGATCATCGCGCAGTCGGTAGTTGGTGCACTCTTTGGAACGCCGATTAGCTTTGCGACTACGTTGGTTTCAACCACGATCAAGTTCTAGACGGCATCGCACCGATTTTGATCACATTCCTTCTTCTGATCGCCTCGCTTTTTCTTACCGCATAGCATTTCCGACTGCTCACGGATCCTCGTTTTCTCTGGTTGGTTTTTGAGCTGAATCGATCACGCTGGTTACAGATCATTCGTTGGCATTTGACCTCGTTGGTTGTTCAACCACCTGTTGGTTTATGACCACGTTGGTTACGACCACATTGACCTTTTGGTTGCAGACTGGTTCCGACCACGTCGGTTGTTCGACCACCTGTTGGTTCACGGCCACGTTGATCTTTTGGTTGTAGTCTGGTTCCGACCACTTGGTTGTTTGACCATCCTATTGGCTTACGATCACGTTGGTTACAACCACGTTGATCATTTTAGTTGCTGACTGTTCCGACTACGTTGGTTGCTCGACCACTCATTGATGTTCGACCACGTTGGTTCTGACTGCACCCATTTTCGGTCACGTTGATTTTGGTCTTGGTGGTTATCGACTACAGTGCTTTACGTTCGGTAGTCAATTTTCGACCACGTTGAACTTCCGACTACACCAATTTCCAAGTACAGTCAGTTTTCGACTACGGTGATGTCCGTTCGGTAGTCGATTTCTAACCACATTGTACTTCTGTCTGGTAGTCAGATTTATGACCACTTTGTCAGCTCTTGACCACGTTGTTGAAATTACGACCACGTTGCCAGTCTCTAACCACAGTGTGTTTTCCTACTTTATTCTCTGTTTCTGTGGTTTTCAAATGAGTTTTCAACCCTAATCTTCGTAGCTCTGTAGCTATCGGAGAAAAGGGTTAAGTGAATATTTGGCGAGAATTTGAAGGTACCATTCACTCCCCCTCTGTTGCCTGTTCGGTTTTACACAGCAAGTGTCGTGCGCCACCTTTTTCTAGCTCAGCCCTGATTCGCCGCTTTGGGCGGTCCAGTTCTTTGTATCTAGGCAGATGTTTTTCTTTAGCACTTCTGTTATTACATCATGTAGGGCACATTCGTATTAGTTTTTGGTTTCTACTTTCAGAAGCCGAAGTCAATATGAACACCCTAGCTTTTATAAGCCACTTCTATCAGCCACTACTTCATGTTCATAGTAGTTTCTGGCTTCTACTTCTAGAAGTCGAAGTCAATACGAACATCCTAGCTTTTATATGCCGCTTCTATCAGTCACTACTATTCATTAGCCACTACAATATTCACTTTCACATATTATAACATACTTTGTATTTTATTATATCATAGTTCCGTAAGTCATATGGTGATCCGAATATTGTAGTGCCTTTTGTTGCACCATCTTTCTTAAATAATGCACTACTATTCATCAGCCGCAGCCAAAAGCCATCAGCAGAAGTAAATATGAACAGACCCTAATTAAACTGATGATTGAAATTTATCAGTCAACAGAATGTGTCTATTTAATCTTTAAAATAAGATAACAAGAACTTAAATATCAAACATTTGATTACGTTTGGATGGCACACAACTATAGATAAAAGGTACAACAATACTAGCAAGCCTCTGCCCAGTCCTATTGGACTAGGACTGTTATGGTGTCAGCTCAGGAGTTTTTGGCACATATAGTGTTTTTAGAGTTCGTATTTACAAGAATATCAGTATATGCTTGATAATAGCAAAAAATACCATTTTTGCCGTCCGGCCACCGGGCGATGACACCATGGAGCTGACACCTAACAGCTGGAGCCCCGTGGCCATGCGACAGGAACCTGTCGCCCAGCCACCTTGCGGCCAAGAGCCTACTGGACGGCCACGGGGAGGTAGTTAATTAGCTGTTGTAATTAATTAGTATAATTGTGTTATTATAAAATTTATTTACACGCATTGCTCGTAGTATTTTTTAGATATAGCAAATGAGCACAAAGAATTACCAAATTTTTTGTGGAGCTTCTGGATGCAGCGTAGTTCATTGTGTAATTTGCTTGTAATTTTCCCGTTATGAATTTTGCTCAAAATTTTATTTACGTAAACTATTTGTAGGAATTTTGAAATATAGGAAATGAGCTCAAAATAATTTTTTAAGAATCGTTACACAATGAATTTGATGGTGTAATTTTTATTTAATTACGAAAGGAGTACATATAGCAGTACAAAAAATGTATGGCACTGGATATAGCAGTATAAAAAGTGCATCGCACAGGATGCGATATGGCTCACTCATCTGAGCCACTACTATCTCCTCGCCGTATCTACCTCCACGTGCGTGGCCTTGTCTTCCGTTGAGCATATCCCATGGGGTACGACAGCTGGTCCGGAGCGTGCGTGTCGGATCAAAGGTGGTTTGGAGACTGTTCTGTTTGTTGAGTGGCCAGTGGTAGTCCAGTAGGCTGAGGTAGAGCAGATATTGTCTGGTGGTAAGCGGCGATGTGCTCCTGCTGAGACATACCGAATTGGGGGCCACTAGATATGAAGTCCTGAACGATGGCGTACAATGTGGCAGCGAAGACAGAAGAGCTATACCCACCCAAGTCTCCAAACCCTATGTACGGTATGAATGATGAGCTCTGGCATGTGTATGCTGCAAACCCTAGTGCCATGTACCGCTCCCTGAAAGCAGCCGGGTGTACTAGTCGTCACCCCAACATTGAATTGAAGGCTTTAAGATGGAATGATGTTAGTCACAATAAATATTTCAGATATAGAATGCGAATCTCGTACCTCCCAGATGTGCAACGAAGATGACCAACAGATAGCGGTAGTATCTATAGGGTATGCGGAGGGTAAAAGTAATGCATCTCGACGACGGACCTATGGTGAGAGAACGCCATGATGTTAGCGGAACATAAGGTATAGCAAGAAAAAAATGTAAGTTTGTACGTGTGTTATCTCCTCGTCAATCTGACCCGTGGATGATCAATGGGTAGTACTATGACCCCAGGCGGACTCCGTAGGTCGTGATGGCTGGTCGGACTCGCTAGGTTGCAATGATTTGGCAGGTGAGCACGGTGCCCCCACTGGGTGCACGATGCGCATGGCGTGGTTCGTCGAATAGGCGCAGCTCAGGTTGTCTATTATTTTTTTAGCTTGGGATATGATGTACTTAAAAGTTTTTTGTAGGGCCGGTAGTGCATCTGGGCTACTGATGACGATTTCAGACACTTTTACGACACGTTGCGCCTACTCCAACTGAAGTGACATACGAAACAAATTTAGTAATAACTACTATGAATTTTATAAATGAAAAGATAAGAGTTTGCAACTATCTTACGGTGTCATAGCGCCACGAAGCGCTATGGCGATTGAACGAGTGTTGTAGACTGTCGTCGTGCGTGACTTGCTCCAGGCGATCTGGTGGAGAAACGGTGAGCCTGCCACTCGACCGGGATACGTACCACTGTAGTTACTCATCGTACGTCCAAACGTGTATGTATACGTACATACATATATATACATATGTATGTGTGTGTATGTATGTATCTATATATATATTAACATATATATGTATGTACATGTACATATACGTGTGTATATATATGTATATGTAATACACATATGTGTATACATATACATACACATATATATAGATATACATACATACGTACGTATGTACGTACATACATACATACATATCCATATGTATATATATACATATACATATGCATATTAATATATACATACATACATTAACCAGCGCGCGGGTGTAAAATACGTGGACAAGTTACTGACATTTCTGAATGAAGTTACCATCGATAGCGAGTGAAGTTACTGCCAATGCTCAGAATACGTAGCCGGTGGTAACTTTTTTCATAGCCGATAATTTTTCGAACAACCGGTGATAACTTGCTGGAGTGCAAAATTGCACGCAGAATAGCGCTACAGTATATATATATGTATGTATGTATGTATGTATGTATGTATGTATCTATATATATATATATATGTGTGTGTGTGTGTGTGTGTAATGGCAGAACATATAAGCACATATATATACATATGCATACATACATATAATGGCAGTACAATACTACAAATTAAAAATTACGATGAAATAAATAATTACATAAATACACACATATATATGTATGTATGTATGTATATATGCACACACATATGTATTACACAGGAAGTACCTGCTAATACGACTGCTAACCAGCTGCGAAGAATTGCGAGACTGCGAGAGAGATTGCGAAAGAGACTACGAGACCGATTGTGAGAGAGCTCACATTTTATAGCGCGAGTGAGAGCGCAGCACACTAACGAAGTGTCGATAATGGTGGGAGTGAGCTGCACGCGGAGAGACAGACGCGATGCAACCTCCCTTTCGATGGTTTGTTCCCTCGTCTCGTACGCACGAGCACTCATTTTCCATACCAGCCAAATGGCCTTCATCCCACTGCATTCGTTTGCATGTGTAATAAACTAACCAAAGAAAAAACACGAGATGGCCACCCCTGCCGCACGGTGCTAAACTTTGTCGCCTGGCCATTGTGCGGCAGGTGATTAGAGGTGGGTAATTAGGGTAATGGACCTGCCACCCGGCTACCGTGCGGCGGGCGACAGGTTCCTGCCATACGGCAATGGACACTAGCTGCCAGGTGTCAACTCTATGGCATCGCCATCGGTGATCGGGCAGCAAAAAAATATTTTTACTATTATCACACGTATACTAATATTCTTGTAAATATAAACTCTAAAACTGCTATATAAGCCAAAAACTCTCGCCGCAGCTAGGTAGTTAGAGAAGTCAAACGTACATGCCATCTGCCAAAAGAAACTGGTATGAATAATGCTATTTCACACCTAGGTATAGTCTAACTCTACACTAGCACTAATGCGAGATTGCTGGTAGGACTGTTCGTTCGGTTTTTTTGGTTTATACGGTTCGGTAAATACGGTTTGCTTGGTAATTACGGTTGTACTAATTCAGGAAATACAGTACTTTACAGAATACAGTGTGGTATCGGTAAATACCATCTTATTTCGGTACGGTATCGGTAAATACCAATTTTACTAAAGTTTGCGCGAATTGGTAAACATTAATCACTTAATCTACAATTCTCCATTCCAGATTTCCAGTCTCCAGACGACCAAACTAGAGTCACAGACGTCCAGACACCAGACTGCAGTCTCACTGTCTCAGTCTGGCTGGCAATGGCAGCCAACTCAGGATGAAGTAGTTGAGATAGTAGTTTTGCATATATAGGAATGGGCCGAATGGCACTGCCAGCCACATGAATTCAGAATTTCTATCTCAACTAAACTACTATCTCAGAGCTATAGCCTATATACCATCCACCAATCTAGCCTATACGCACACCGCACAGGGCACAGGCGCACACATCAGGAATTCAGGATTCATGACATCAAACAAATCAGTCAATCACCAATTCACCATTCACCAATCTAGCTTCAAGGTTGCATTCATCAAACAAACAAATGAATCAAGATAATGTATAACAAATTTTGTAGATCTAGAGGTGGACTCTGGAGCATTTACAATTTCATATCAAGATAATGTATAATGACTTTGGAGCATTTAGATCTAGACTAGAGGTGGACTTGACTGATGTCTAGTATCTACTACTCTACTGGAGAACAGGAGAAGACCTGGTTGTCGACGGCGCTGTCGGTGGCTCGGTGAGGGCTTGGCGCGGGCGTCTTGGGAGAGGGAGCAGTGGAGCACCGACGGGGGCGGAGCACCGGAGCCTGGGACTGGGGGAGCACCGGAGGTCGGCGGTGATGTCGGTGGCTCCACGCGGTGAGAGTTGGCGCTGGCGTCTTGGGAGAAGGAGACCCGACGCGCGATGAGTCTTGGGAGAGGGAGCCCTGACGAGCCCGAGCGGCCACCGGGTGAGCCTGGGACTGGGGGAGGCGGGGAGCACCGGAGCCCGGAGGTCGGAGCCTCGGAGGCTCGGAGTGTCGAGCGGTGAGCGCCTAGGGTTAGGGTTGAAGACGAGACGGGGAGTAGGCGACTGCGGCGTCGGTGGACACTGAACGGCGTGCGCCTGCCCTATATGGCGTGAGTCAGTTGGTGGGCTGGGCTGAGTCGAAGTTGGGCAGTGCTTGGGCTGAATTAGGAAGAACAGGCGAGAGGGCGCGAGGCGGAAGAGGGCAAGCGACGATAATCGGTTTTTTTTCAGTTTCCACTCGGTTTATACCGGAAAAACCGAATCAATGAGATGCCAATTTTTCAGGAACCGAACCGAATACCGAATACCGGTCAAACCGAGTTGATCGGTACGGTTCGGTTTTTTCAGTTCGGTGACAAAATGCACAACCCTAATTGCTGGTGTATGATCATTGATCAGTAACAAACTAAGAATTCACACGCACACACAACAAAAGTACTAAGTACCAAGTACTAAACAAAAAGTAGAAGAACGAGAAGAAAAAGGAAAGGTTCGAAACATATGGGCCGTAGAAAAAGAAAAGAAATACATGAGCCAAATTACATAAAGAAAAGCCCAAACATGACTCGCAGCAAAAAGCCCACCGCTACACTAACAAAGTCTATTAGGGTTCACAACCAAACACGGCACCTATAAACGCTCCTCTCCTTCCCGCTGACGCCGCCTTCGCCCGCCGCCACCCCTGCTCTCCTCTTCTCCTTGGGCTAGGCTAGATTAGGGTTTCGAAGAGCTCACGGAAATGGTGGCCTTCAGGGTGAGTCTAACCTAGCTCCGTTGCTTTGGTGGAGTCTAACCTCTCGCCGTTGCTTTGGTGGAGGTGGCGGTCATCTCTATGCGTTTGATCCGTTTGTTTGATTGATCTTTCTGCGTGCGTGTGTGTGTGTGCAGTTCCATCAGTACCAGGTGGTGGGTCGCGCGCTGCCGACCCCCGGCGACGAGCACCCGAAGATCTACCGCATGAAGCTCTGGGCTACCAACGAGGTGCGCGCCAAGAGCAAGTTCTGGTGAGTGGTGAGCCCTCCCTCGTCTCCACGAGCCTTGCGATTTCTGAAGATTTCTTTCATCTTCGATACGGTATTGCGGATCCCCTTAATGGTGGTTCTCGCCAGTGGCGGATCCAGAATTTTTAGAATGGGTATTCAGACTTCAGAACTAGATTGCTTAGATACGTCGATACCGATATGTCAATACCGTGACACACCTTTCCCCCAAAACACCGATACGTGTATATAGATATAACCAATATATAGGAATTATATAAATTAATAAATTCTTACGAAAAAATGGGCGACATAAGGCTAGTATAATGACACGAATTAAATAGCAAATTATAGAGATTAATAATAGTTACATACCTTATTGACTATGCCTTCATTTTTTAATGCTCAAATATCTCTGCATACACAACAAGATATCTTGCAGTCTGAAGATTGTTCATGAAAATTACAGTTGATACCGTCCCAAAGTTGGGAGCTTTAACTTTGAGTAAAATGATTGGAGTCTAAAAATTGTTCTATCTTGAAATTTTCTGAAATTTGGGATGTAGAGACTCTGAAATGTAGCTAGCACACTCTGAAAATTTGTTCTATCCTGAAATCTAGCTAGCAGACTCTGAAAATTTTTAATGACATTTGATATCCTCCAAATGAAGACATGTCCATTCCCAAATTCCATTTCGGCATTTCCATATCCTATCATATGATTCCTATCAGCTTAGCTAAAGCAACTATGTGTAAAATTAATTCCACCACCAATGCAAACCAATGAGGTGACTCACCGGGCTTAAAGAACACGGAAAGGCCGAAATCTTTGCTTCGCACGGTCGTGGTTTCATGGACGAGGTTGGCGACGGCGACCTCCGCGCCTTCTGCCTTCCGCTGCTCCTCCTCCCGACTCGCGCGTCTTGGGCGACCGGCGCCGCGCCGTCTCCAACTCAATCCTAAATCCTCGCTTCGCGCAGTCGCGGTTTTGACTTTCATGGACGCCGTAAGTGACCTCCACGGCAGCGGCTCCTCCTCAACGAGCTCCTCCCGACTCCCGTGCCTTGGGCGACCGACGCCGCGCCGTCGCCGCCTCAATTTTCGCGTATTCGCTAGGGCTACAGTAATACTGGGTTGCGTCCGTCGCTCGGCGTCGCGACTCGTGTGACTAGAGAGAGGGAGACAGCGAGCGACTGGAAAAGAAAGACAGTGGCGGGCTGGCGGCGGCCATCCCAAGTTCTTTCGGAATGGGCTATTTGGGCTGAAAACATTAAATTCGGCCCAACTAAGTGTATATATATGTTTTATACCTTGTATATACTGGTTTTTTGGTCAAAAAATTTGGGTATTCAGCTGAATATCCTTGAATCACTATAGATCTGCCCTTGGTTCTCGCGGGTGTGCAGGTACTTCTTGAGGAAGCTGAAGAAGGTGAAGAAGAGCAACGGCCAGATGCTCGCCATCAACGAGGTACTCAGCTTTTATCGCCTTGGCTTTTGCCATGGACATGGGTTTTCTTGCTCCCTCTGATTGCCAACCTAGACCTGCTTGGTTAGTGATACCTTGTATCAATCGGCTGTTAATCCGCGATGGCTGTGTTCCAAATGTGGAATCTTGTTGTGTAGATATCGTTTGGTTATTAGTACTGCACTGTTAGTGTGATCTCTATTCTGTAGTGGTGTTAATAGTAGAAAGTTTGCCAAGATTATAGCTAATCATCCTAGTTGTGATTGCATATGCTGAATGGCTTTTCTTTAGTGATGCTCCCTCATCTTGTTGGGTGCATGACTGCATTGCATTCTTTTTCCAAAGTATGGACCTGTAGACTGCAGTTATATGAACAATTCTGTATGATAGAAGGGCTGTTTCCATGTGCCAATGACTTCTAGTTTGGATTTCTAATTTCTGTCTTCCTGCAAGGTTTGGACCAGTTTGCCTATTTCCAACAATTAAGGCCCTGTTCTTTTTGTCTTTTGGCTTCTGCTTTTGTCTTTGGGCTTCTTTGGAAGTCAAAAAGCCAAACGTCGAAACGGAGCGACCTCTTGAAGCAGATTCTCCAAACGGCTTCCTAAGCACAAAACCGTGTGTGCCATTCGCGTCGGCGTCTCCGGCGTCCACTGCCATGTCAAAAAGCGTAGACAAAAGCCATCAGCTGCAGCCCAAAAGAATACCCCTAAGGCCTTGTTCCAGAGTGCTGTGGCTTTTGGTTGAAATGGCATTGTAGTGGTTGTTAACTATTTCCGAGGTATTCAATTAAAGGAAAATGAAGAAAAAATGAAAAACATTGTTATATCTCCATGGATAATGCAAAGGAGAAATGGGGAAAAGAAAAGAGGAAAAAGGGGGGGAAAGGCGTGTTAAGAAGCGAACGCACTTCAAATAGATTTTGTTTTCTGGAAGCCGGAAGCCAAAAGCCATTGCTGTTTGGAACGGAGACCGTATATTCTGGGTCTTGCGGCAGGTCTTGCTGCCGCATCGCATTTCACCTGTGCCTTTAAGACACACATCATTTGTCAGCTTCCTCAGTTTTTTTATCTGTGTGGCTTGTCTGCAATGTCATGGTAGTGTTAGCCATACTTTAAACTGGATTAGGGAACCGATTGGGATGGCCCTGAATGAATGATGTTTGAAGCCCTAGAAGTGTTGTGGCTTGATTCTTCAGAAATTTTATTCGACATATAAACATGTGTTGGTTATTTTGACATTTGAAAGTTTAACATACATGCTAATGTTTTCCTCTTTGACTGCCTGCATCACTTCACGTTTTGCATGGATTGTACTTTCCTTGTTCTGCATTAATCACAAAAACTTTGTCGTGTCAGATCTTCGAGCGTAACCCAACCAAGATCAAGAACTACGGCATCTGGCTGCGCTACCAGAGCAGAACGGGCTACCACAACATGTACAAGGAGTACCGTGACACCACACTGAATGGTGCTGTGGAGCAGATGTACACTGAGATGGCCTCTCGTCACCGTGTGAGATCCCCTTGCATTCAGATCATCAAGACCGCGACTGTCCATTTCAAGCTCTGCAAGAGGGACAACACCAAGCAGTTCCACAACTCGAAGATCAAGTTCCCCCTGGTGTACCGGAAGGTCAGGCCACCAACCAGGAAGCTGAAGACCACGTTCAAGGCGTCAAGGCCAAACTTGTTCATGTGATTGGGTTGTGGTGGATGTTGTGATCAGTGTTCGGGAGCACAGGTGTTTATTTTTTTTTTTTGTTTGTTGGAAGTTTTGATGGGCTAAGAGTCGAGCTGTCTGATGCTTATTTATCGTTTTGAAACCTGGTTGGCAAACCTTTTGTGCATGATTTTATTAGTAATCGGCAGACTACTGGTATATGGATATTCTGTTTGGAGGTGGTTGTCATAGCTCTGTTACTCTGTTATGAGGAGCGATGCAATCTACCGTCCGGCTTTTGTGGTGGTTGGAAATATTCGTGTATCAACTATAAAGGTGTAGCGAGGTGCATCCACTCCTGCGGTCAGTTCGGAGGCGCATCGGTGCGCACCCGTGTGATGCCTTCTCAGTGACCACACCTGGGTGTGTGCGGCAACTAATCCAAATAATCAGATGAGTTTTCTGTAATCCCAGTTTCCATAGTGGCATACTGGCACCTACCGATTTTTCCCAAAAAGACGAGCAAGATTGCAAGATCGATACCAACAACCAAGATGTATATATTCCGTATTTCCACTTCAAAACCTCCAACAGTCCAACTTGTCAAGCGTCATCTAGACAATGTTCCATCGCTGTGGGGATCCTCATTTTCTATGGAGGGGGTATTCACAGTGGGGTTGATACACAACGAAAGAAAAATTAAAACAAACGAAAGGCATCGACCTTGTTTACACCTACCAGGGTGCACAACCGAGTCCCATGGTCCTTAAACGTGTAGCTCAATCAATACGCTCCTTGGAAGGATAGCCGATCCCGCAGTGTATCAAAAATGGAAGCCGCCGCTGTATTCTGTGCCAGTGTAAACTTTAGGCGACCAAATAGCTCGTCGCTATCTTTGGCCTGTGAAGCTGCATCTGCAGCTTCCTTTGCCATGTTGAGCCGTGCATATGCCTGGACAGGAACAATGGCAAGATCATTACATGTGTTGGTAGCAGGGATAGAAATCTCGGAACCGGTGCAAAACCCAGCTGGTGGGCGGTAACAGTAACCGCGGCCGGTTACCAAAAAATCCGGAAAAATCAGATGAAATTCATTTTCAAATTTTGAATTTAGGTGGTTTGAAAACCAGTAACCGTTTCGATTATCGGAAAAATCGCTTAAAAACCGGAAAAACCAGGAAAAGGCATTGATAACTTAGCACAAAATATTGGGACTAGCATATTTATACATATTTAGTTCATATAATAGGTAATCTAGTACCAAAAAGACCTAACCTAATATAAGAAGTGCATTTGTAGCAGATTTTTCCCTCCCAGTACCCACTGGGATTCCCGGTGCTGGTTACCAGCCGGTTCTTTTATCCCTGGTAGGGAGAGCGCGCTTGGCGGGCGGGGGGGGGGTGACTGTAAGTTTAAAGAAAATGGAAAACTAAAAGGACAAAAGTTAGTATTCACAGTATATTTTTCCTTTTCGTTTATCCCAACTTGTCTTGAACTAAAACTTAAAATGTTAAGTTGGCTGTCAGGCTGCCCATCTTCCACTCGATCTATTTGCATCAAAAATTCATCCTAGAAGTCCTCGACTTGTATATCCTTAAACTAAGATATCTTCTACAGTGATCTATCAATAGTTTTATACCCTCAACGGTATTTACATTCTCTTAGGCACATCTTCCTTCTGTTTTTATATAGTATCCAGCAGTCATTGAATCCCTAATGCTTACCACTAACTAAAACCTTGATCTGGCAAGCTAGATGAACCAAATGTAATAGAAATAATGCAGCAAGAGCTTCTCTGATATTCATAACGCTTACTATATGTTCCCATTTATATATAACATGCAAACTAAATCTAAGATATACCTCAGATCTTTCTCGAGGATCTGTTAATTTTGGAATATATTTGAGAGCTTCCGTTTTTTGACCAGCGTCAATACATGCTTCCACGAAAGGTTTATAGCCTGTAAGTTCAAGAAAATTCGAAATTATCATACTCAGGCAGATATATGATCATGTGAAGTATTTTTACAATGAAGCAATATTATTAAGATCGAATTATCGTTCGCATGGAAGAAACATGAATTTTGATATTTCTCCAATATGACTATACTTCTCATGTAAACCTACCTCCTGGTGGCCTCTTCTCTTTTGAAAATTTTTCCAAAGCATCCCAGTTCCCAACTGTAGCTAAAGCACATGATTTGAGCCAGTACCACCTCTTATCAGGAACCTAAGCAGCATTACGGACATTACAAACACCAGAACACAATATTCATCAGCCATGTCTTTTTTTTTTTGTGTGTGTTTGCTTGAAGGGTATGTTCAATACCTTGAACTCTGACTTCACTTTGAGTGCAGCTCGTTCATTTCCCATTGCAATACAGGTTTTGATTGTATCACTGACACTAGAACCCACAAATATTGCTTGCTTTGTGGAAACTTCTAGTTCATGCTGCGATCTGGAAGTAAGAAAAATAATCAGAAAATGGTTAAGTCATAGCATTCTTAAGCACAGAGAAAATCACCCCCATGGTTTCCCTCTACAATTGGCTACAGCATGGAATTCAGTAGAAGACAAAGGTCAACATCTCTCAAAGATTGTCAAAATAAAGTTTCATCCCAGCTGACTCCAGTACCTAATTGGCTAACTGAAGGTATAGCCCACCTAAAATGCCAGTAACATGATACTAGGGAAAGACGCAATTAAAACATTTGCCATTTGTAATATAGACCACTAAAAGGCCAATATTATACGTGTAGTTGCTTCATATGCCTCCTGCAGCTTTTAACTAGGAATACTAAGGATTGTGAGCTGAAAGATGAGTCAACATATCCTACAGGTGTGAAGCAAATGGAGGATTCATGGTGATTGAGTGGACAAGCGCCATGTCAAAGGTTAAAGTGGAATATGCAATTTAATCATGCCTCATTTTCCTTGGTGTCTCAAAGCTTTAATTCATTTGAGTTTAGAGCTTTTTTATGGACACTGCATGATCTAATTAAGATTTCTTCTTTGTTATGTTCATCAGTCATCACTAACCTTGCCAAGATGCTAACCACTAAATTTCTGTAACTTCATCCTATCATCCTTGTCCTAGGAATGAGGTGATAGTGTTCTCACATTGCAAGATACGGAATGGGATTGTAAAAAATTGTCACATACCTTAGCAATTTGGCATGCTCTTCAGCAGCTTTGGATTCAAATAGATGTTCCTTGGTCTCAGCAAAAAGCCTATGGGCCTGCTCAGTGAGCCTCACTTGTGGACCATGAAGAGGCGACCCCTTGCTTGCCATTGGATTCTTCTCCAATTCCCTCGACTCCTTCAACAACAGAAAGGCTGCGTCCTGCAATTGCTCTCAATGGTTTAGGCAAGCAAATCACGATGTAAAGAAGTAACTCATGCTAGGAGATAGTACTGATTATAGTATGTTAAATTTGTCTGGTATCCCTTCCAGAAGATCTTAATAACTATATAAGATGAACTAATAGTTTATTTCATGAAAAGTAAAACAGCTCACTAAGCTTATTTAAAAGATATTCAACTGAAATAATATGAAAGACAACATGTATGCAGCATGCATTAGATATACAGTAATAGACAGATCATCGCATATGAAACCTACTTGCAGCCTCCCCGTTGATAGAAAGAAGTCCTTCAAAGCTTCATGCTTAGAATGTCTGTGAGCATCACAGAGACATGCAACCATGTTGAACCAAAGCTATAAATTTAGTGGAACAACCAGAAACAGGACAGATGCGTCACCTTGCATATGCCATAAACAAATCTCGAGCCAAAGGCCTTGCGTTGATTACACCAAAAAAATCCAAAGGAGCGTTCTGTAAATAAGATTATGTTAAAGAACATTAGCAATGACATAATGAGAGGAAGCACTTTTAGTTACAGTTCCAAAAAAATTATGTTTCACTAGTTAGAAGACTAAAGGTGGCACATCAATAATTACAGCATACTCCATGTTTGTTCCTATCAATAACCATCAACTGTACCTTATCTGGAAATGCTTCTGTCAGAGAGAGAGAGAGAGGGAGGGGGATTTACTTACCTTTTCTATAGCTACCTTCTGCCAGATATGGAAAAGCACAAGGTACACAAGATCAGTATCACCACTCTCAATTGCCTTCGATAATGCCTTGTCTTGTTCATCAATGCTTAGCAACAAGGGAATCTGTTAAGGTGAAACAAATGTCAGATGATTTCTAATCCAGGCAGCTTGTCTGCTAGACCTGTACTACTGTTTATTCTTTTTGACTTCTGTATGCTAGTTTTTGTGCACTTAACTGAAAAATCTCTCATATTTCTTACACAATCTTACAGCATATTAAAATCCAGTAAGAGGCAAGACGAGCTGCAGCCATAACAGGTTCAGAGCAGCTCACTGAACAAAACTATCATCTACATAATGGCGTATGAATGTATGATTGTACCAAAAAATCCACATTTTATCAGAAAAACTCCTAATTTAATGATTACATCCTAACCACCTCATCCATTTGCACCTGACAAGCAGGAAGACCACGATAGTGCTGTTCAAATAGTAGTCTATGCAACCATGCCATTTGGCTTTACACTTCAATCTTTAGCATACCCGAAGTCCTGAGTCCTGACTACCTAAATTATTAGGGTAGACTTTTACTTAAGGTCATTCTTTTGTTTAAGGTCATTCTTTTGTTCCCTTCTTTTGAATATTCTTTTTTCCCTGTACGCTTGTAGGAGACTGTCATGTTCATGCCCAAATTCTGGCTCATATGCATTGAAAAAGCATGCTGTATCATAAGATCCTTAGCTCCATACTGCCTACATGGCATACTTCAATTTGAAAACATTACTAATTTAAGCTAAGATGTTCATTTAGTGCCCACAAATGGTCAAGAAGCATGGCCAAAGGTGCACTGTCATCTTTAGGAAGAGAGGAGGGATGGTGCAAAAAAATGAAGATACTCAAGATTCCAGGAACATGTTACATGTACCAGTACCATCAAAGCTGTTTTCTAAAACATCCAAAACCCAAGACAGTGCTCAAAAGGTTCGACTGCTAAATCAATCACTTGCAACATATCCACCTTAGCCACTAGCCCAAAAGAAAACTTGCCTGCTTTGAGGATTGGGACTCATGGTCAACGAGCATTGCAGCCAACTTTCGCCGTCCACTGTTATCTGCATGAGCTGCCACTGCAGCATATGATATGCCTTTGCATAACCTGAGCTGCAACAGAAAGAACATGTAAAGCAGGGAAACACACATGTAATTGCATATGTATTTACCAGGTAACACACTATCAACTAAGTCTGATTATAAGAAACACAAACCTTATCGAGCAAACCCTCAAGAAGGACTGTATCTGGAATAGCAGCTGATCCTGTTATCTTCTCACATGCCCAATGCATAATCACAACCTCCTATATAAGATTTAAGGTGGAACTGGTATCACTTAACCAAATAAATTTATTGTGACTAGTGCAAGAAACGAACAACATTCTACCATCTTTTACAACCGAGTGGCAAGTATTCACACTGGTCTGATTAAGACCTCACAAGACTATCAGTTACTTTGCAAAAGAGTAAATTAAGACCAGCTTATATTTTACATTGAAAACATGATATTCTACTATTGACTGATCCATAAAAACTCAAACAAGTAAAAAAAAAAGTCATTTAGTGTTTGGCATCATCTTTTGTGCCAAAATAAATAAATAACAAAGAAAGTTGAATGAAATTTCACTGTGCATATGCCATATGGTGATTTGTTAAGAACAAGATCATGTAATGCTTAGACTTTTGCCTTGAAGGCACAGTACTAATACACAGCAAAGCAAAATTTACCCGACAAAAAAGTGAAGGGGACGAAAAAAGAGGTTACCGGGTTCAGGTTAAGGTACTCAGAGATGCGAAGTGCCAAAAGGTGTTGATTAGCATTAATCAGACGTCCAATGAGCACTGGTGCAGTAAGCAACTAGGAAAACAAAAGATTGAACAAGTACCGTAAGATATAAAAGCTAACAAAGATAATAGATAATGTTCATCACAGAATCTGAAAGCAATACAAACCTTGTACTGCTGAATGGTAAGTGGCATCCCAATCTCAGGATCACGAACAGCATTTAGAACTCGTAACATTTTGCACATTTCTTGAAAGCGTTCATGTGGAAATCGACTGCCAAAGCCAACTGGGTATCAATGCCAAGTTCAAATATCAGCAATAAATTATTCTATACAAAGGAACACTAGTACCTAAAAAAAGTGTTCCAAACAAAGTAATGATCAAAGGTGGTAGTTAATAGAATGTTGGAAGTTTTGTGGAATAAAAACAATGAGTTATAACATTATAAAGTTGCAAGATGTGTGAGGTGTGATAGTGGCAGTAAGGTATAAACACTACTGTCCAAGTTAGAAAATTTGTCATACACTGTTACAGCATTTGGTGCTGGCAACAAGGGATTTCAAAGGTGATCGATCAATCCAGAAAGTTAAGATATGTAAGGAGGTCATGTTATCAATGGCATATTTGGCCAAACTTTTCAACTACCCTGTTAGTTAGAGAATCTGGGTTAACTAAGCAAGCTTCCAGGTAGGCTCCTAGAAGACCTTAAAGCTTCTATTGTAGTGGAAAAGGCAAATAGCTTCTCTCAAATAGACTCATTTTGTTCGACTACTGTTGCATCTTCAGCCAAGACATGCTTTGCATCCTTTTGCCTGAAAAAGATAGAAAGTAGAAAGGAAATACCATTGAGCATCATTGCATCTATTAAGCCCTCCTAGAGGAGCTCTGGGGCCTTCCACATGGTTTGAAACTGGGAATGTTATTGATGCCAGTCAAGTTAGGAAGAAAATGCATAATTTTATGTCAGATGATAGTTAACATAACTTTGGTGATAGTAGTAGAGCTTAAGACTCGCAAAAGTACCTAGGTAATAGTTCTGCTCCATTTGAGAAGCTCAGCTAGTTCATATAGTTGGGCCACCCATAGGCTTAAAGACGCAGCTGATTCAAGAAGCTAACCCCAAGACAGCCTAAGCTTAGCCAAATATTAAGTAATATGAAAAAAATATCGGAGAACATGTTTACACATAACTTTCACTTGCATCGATTTCACCCAATGACCCCATTCACTCGGACAAACATGGACCAAGTCCAGACATTTATAAGAGTGAAACTATTTATTACACGAATATTGGTCTACTTCAAGCTATCAGAAACTATAAACTTATATTTGTTACTTCAGGAATCTTGCTTATATTTGTATCAGTTACTTCAGGAGTCTTAGGCTCTTAGCATAATAATAGCTCTACTTTTTACAGTTAACCCTTTGTATGCAGTTACTTTGGGAGTCTTGGCATAATATTAGCTCTAGTTTTACAGTTTACCAATGATCAGTAGTAGTCTAAACATGTTGACATGATACAGACTTTTAGTTGGTTGTGTTCATCTCCATGCAACAGTAACCTTCTCACAGCAGCATAATCAAGAAATTGCTGGAGTAAATGATATCACCAATACCATGGTGGCACCGACAATCAGAGATGCATAAGTTCTGGTGCACAGGTAAACTAGGGCATGATCCATGTCAGCGTTTCATAAGGCATATCTTCCAAAAACACTAGGGATTAATGGATTGTATCAGAGGGGAGAAAGTATCAATGAACATCAATGAAGCATAAAACAACCGATGGACCTCACCTGCCAACATGTTCAACACACTTGAACACAAGAATATATAAATATCAGTTAATTTTAAATTTAGAAAGTTTAGCTGTCAAGGCTATATAGTACTCAATACGATTTCAGCTTGACATTAGTAAGTGATATGTACGGGTTCCACAACAGTAAGGTTGAAATATAAGCATAGATTTACAAATAAGACAGAAAAATAAAGATGTCAAACAACAGCATCATAAAGACATAAAAAATTAACCTGCAAAAAGCCAGGCCATAAGTAGCAGCTCTCAGTAATGTATGTTGGCGTGAAACATCAAACTCATGGCCAGCAGCGTCAATACACGCCTCAATTGACTCAGGCAAGGAAGAAGATATCAGCTGATAGTTATCATAAGCCTGCAAGTGTGGATTATTGTTAATGTCCCATCTTTGGTTTTCTAGAGAAAGAAGACCATTTTATGAGATGACAAAAGAATAATTCCCCAAATGACTAATAATATTATAAAATACTTGAGATATCGAACAACCCTGGTATAATTTGCAAGTTGCACATGGGAAATGCCATTAAGTGCACAAATGGGCTAAGATTCCAGGCATACATTATGTACATAAGAAAAGAAATTAAACAGTACCTTAGCACTTTGTTTGTCATAGTGATCTCTAGCATCATACAGTAATGCTGCTGGGGACATGCTTCCAATGCCAAAAATTACTGTAGTAGAATCTGGGACTCGGTGTAGAAATTCCATTCTTGAATTTGAGAGGATTCTTACACCATCACACTCCGGAATGAGCTTTATGGGTTCGTCATAATTATACTGCACTGGATCTCCATTTGGACCAACCATCAAAAGCACTTCAGGCCAGTAAAGTAGCACGCTGTCCAACCCACACCAAGCTATTTGAGCTGGTGGCAATGCAGACTACAAGATAAAAAAACAATGAATAACTGTGGTAAAGAGTACTTTATGCTACTTCAAAAAGACAACATGACCACAAAATAACAAAAAAACGAAGAAGAATAGTGTATTCAACCTAGAGCACAAATGCTGGAATCCTTTCATAACGGCTTAAAATGCACAAACACATTTTCAAATGTAAGCAAGGACATAAACATAGAATTCAAACCAAAGAAATAGTTGAAGGAAAAAACAATCTTTTCCAGGTGTCCGTACCATTGATGCCAACAGAAGTCATATGTATTCTAATAAAAACTCCAATCCATTAAAAAAAGTTCATATATTTTCACCAATAAACAAAGCTAGCAAGAATACAGCTAAAATGTTACAAATCAGCATGATGGTTGACCCAGTTAAAATTTTCTCAATAAGTACATGTTATTTCAACATTCCAACTTTACAATGCATACACCCCAAAAAAATTCTAGGACTTGCATAAATGTATTTGAGATCAAACCAATGCACTATCGATCATGCAACACAGTTATCCGCTCAACAGAAGTCTGTTGGTAACTAGTCAATAGGACAATATGTAGCAACTAATATGCTCCTCAGACACAAAACAGCGCAACACCGGCTAGCAAACAAATTAAACACATTCAGTGTCCTTTCCATACAGTACAGATGTATCAATATTAACCTCACAATTCATTTATTTAGCTGCAAAAATGCAAATCAATCTACATTGCTTGATGATCTATGTAGGGGGTTTTTTTCAAAGCTACACCTGCCAATTCATTCCTAGACAACTAATGAATGCACCAAATTTTGCCCAGAACCAAGATACAGATTACAGAGTAAACAGTGCAATACACGTAAACAACTTACATCACACTCGTACTCGAAGATGATCCTGGAGAAATCTGTGGGGATTACGAGCAGGCGCCCATCGTGTGCAAACGCTGCGAGCAGCTTCCCATTAGGTGACACTGCCATCTTCTGCACGGGTCCAATCTCCAGCCCCTCCCCGAGCATCTGCACGCCATCCTCATCGACCGCCACTACCCGGTCGCCAACCGCAAGCAGCACCTCTGGGCTACCGGACATGACGAACTGCGGCTCCACCACGGCCATGCACAGCACCTGCTCGTCCTCACCGACACTCGGGTTGGCGAGCTCCCGCGGGTGCGGGTCGTCGGCCTCGATGTCGGTTGTGACCACGATGCGGTTGTCCTCGGTGAGGACAGCCACGCCGCCACCCCAGAATGCAGCATCGGCGACGCCGCCTGAGGCGGGCGGGAGCAGGGGCACGGGGCTGGAGCTAGGGCTGGGCTTCAGATCGGGGAGGCGGAAGCGGAGGAGGGAGCCATCGGAGAGGAGGGCAAGGAGGTTGAGGGAGCTGGAGAAGGCGAGCGAGTGGAGGCGGGGCAGGTGGGGCGGCCAGGGTGAGGAGGCGATGGGATGGCCGGAGGAGGAGAAGAGGAGGAGGCGGCGGCGCGAGGGCTCGGAGTGGAGCTGCACGATCTTGGAGTCGTCGCGGACGGCGGCAATCGGGCCGCCGAAGGGCGCGGCGGCGACGATGTGGGTGCAGAGGTCGAGGCGGCCGACCACGCTACCACTGCCACTGCCGGAGGCGTCGGCTGTGGTGGTGGCCGGGGAGGACCAGGGGAGGGGGGAGTAGAGGGTGATGCGGCGGTAGAACCGGTCCGATAGGAGGTCCCACTCCGCCGCGACGGAGACAGAGGAGGACATCGCCGGCGGCGAGGTGGGAGACGAGCGCGCCCCGGCCGGATCGCGCGCGAGCCGGGGGGGGGCGGGGGAAGGAGGTGTGCACTGGGGAATCGAGTTAGGACGGATTGGCCGCTGACATGTGGGGACGGACCGTCGGCCTGGCTGACCTGATCTTTCCACAGAGGATTCGGCAATTGCAAGGTACGGTCCAGTGAAACGGCACGGTACAGTCTGCGGGACTTTTTAATTTTGATTCTTACCACCTATTTTTACAAAAATAGCCTCATCTCTAAACTTACAATACGCGACAGACGACATGTATCACCTATCGTGCCGCCGTAGCTCGATAGGAGAGAAGCAATGCTTGGGCGAGTGGGCAGCGAGCAGCCAAAGCGTCGAGCCAGCGTAGCTCGGCAGGTGCCCTAGCACTTGTTTTTGTAAAAAGGCCATCTCCTCGAGCTCAGAAGGCAGACACACGGCATGTGTCACTTGTCATGCTACCATAGCTCAACAGGAGAGGAGCGACGCGGTTGGGTGAGCTGGCGGGGCAGGCCAGGCGTTATCGAGCCAGCGTAGCTCGGAAGGCGCTGCCAAGCCGCCCCTGCTCGGTAGGAGCCTGTCGAGCTGCACAGGCTAGGCAAATGGCTTGGCTAGCGAGCCAGGTCAGGGTGGCAAAAAATGGCAAGGGTGAGAAAACCTGATGAGCAGGAACGGCTCGGCAGACGACTTGACTAGCGGGCAAGGCCAGGGTGACAAAAAAATGGTAAGGGTGAAAAAACTCGTTGACTCGATACAAAAAAGCTTCAATTATACTCGTTGATTTGGATTTTGCTTTAGCTAGACCGTTAGCTCGCTTCTAAAAATACTTCCCGGTGCAACTACTTGAAAACGTGTGCTTTGATATGCATTAAGAAATTCTATTATGTGTTGTTCGCGTGTGCATAAAAAAATTTAGGAAGGTGCAAGGGGGTTCGAAGGGGCAGATGAACCATCACCACAAACTCTCTGTGTTAAATAGTAAAGATACTTTATTGCAAACAATTGTCGTAATAGATTATATGTAGGCCGACAAAACAGTTTGCAATGAATGTGTGAATTACATGGCGTGTGGGGTTTGATTAGATACATATGTTTGCTTCACTACTCATACGATACAAGTGGCAACATGCGCGAATCATCAACCCCAACTATAGCTAATATACATATGCGCCTTTTCGAAGCCATGGTTCAAGTTAGTTGTCATACACATTTAGGTCCATCAGTGTCTTTCTCTTCTCTCCCGCGTGGGCTTTAACCTTCATGATTCAAGCACAGTACTTGGCTTCTACAACTTGTGTAGGTTTATCCCAGTTGAAGATAACCTAGCGTTCAACGGGGGCTTCAGGGACCACCGGCGTCTTACCCTTGTCCTTTCCTATGTTATCCGGGGTATAAGGTTTCCAGCGTGTGAATTTCTTAGGCACCACTAGTAGTTTAGCATGTATTTCTGCTCGATAAATGTCCTGTTGTATATATCCGAGCCGTCTATCCATTGGAAGAAGTAGCAGTGCTTCGTGGTCTGTCGGCATGGACGGAGTGGGTTAGAGATGTGCTAAATAGAACACACAATGTGAAATAGTAAATACATGCTTACAAAAACTTCGGCACACGTGTAGTGCGCCAGGCCGGCAGTTGCTAGGTGTGTGGACTGAATGATATGTGCTGGATTGTCACAGTGGCACTGCGGCTGCAGAAACTTCGGTTGCATGGGTTCATTCTTATAAGAATTATCGAGGTATGATCACTTCTTCTTGACCATCCACTTTCACTTGCGAAGTATCTCTTCGTAGCTTGACATTCCCACCAATGGCGCAATGATGTCATGTATCTCTCCTCCCTTCTCTGAAACAACCCACGTCGTTAACTAACCTTAAGCAGCGAATTACGACATTAAGCAGGATTAATTACGTAGCTAATGATCTAAAATTCAGGGGAATTTAAACTTTTTGTGTATTTATATAGGGCAAAACCATCGAGCGATAAATAATTATGACTACTGCAATCCAATCGATAAGGGCGAATATCAGATTTGTATATACTAGAGAGATAAAATTTATTGCACGACACGTAAAGACTTTCAACGCAATTAAAATATATATAGCAGTTCGTAGTACAACAATAAGTAATTACAATCTGTATATGGTAAAATGAATTACATCTTTTGAGCGACAATTAGAACTTGTAGCAAGCCAAATAAAAATGTTACAATTTGCATTACATAATAGCGATTGCAAATTACAACAAATATGCAATTTAATGTCTCAACCAAATAATTATCCCAATTACTAAGCAATTTCTATCTAATTATATTTAACCAAGAATTGCATAATCTAATTTGCACGAAGTCCATCTCATACATATTAAATTACATCCAAATTAACAGATTAGAAATTACATTTAGAGAACATGCAGTATTATCTAGACATCAATATTAAGAGAAAGCCAAATTACAGCCATGCCATTTCATACATTAGGATCTGTCGTCGAGCCGCCACCACACCGGTAGTTTATTTGCAAGTGAACTATTATTTTAATACCGAAAAAGACCGAACAAAAGAACGAATAAAAGTAAGCGAAGTTAGAAAAGAAATAGAAAAATGTGCCGTCAGAGCCCGAAAGGTTAAGTCGGGCGCGGTAATCCGTTCACGGAGATACCTGACCGTCCGGGGGCCAGTCGGCACCTCTCACAACCGTAGGGTCATCACTCGGTATAAACAAACATGTATATTTAAAATACCAGAGCCACTAGCAAAATCCTCTCAAGTTACCAAAATAGCCCTTATGCATTCCACTGGCATCAGGAGAGCCAGCAAAGGCCACGGTCACAGAGAGGTAGCACAGAGAGAAAAGAAGACACAATGAGAGAGTCATGCACTACAGCAAGCCACAGAGAATAACCACCAAGAAACCCAGGGAGAAGCCAAACAACATTTGGCCACCAAGACAACACAATGACCAAATAGCACCGCCTGACTAGATATTCCCCATAGCCAACAGAGAGCAAAGAAATATCTCGTGAGCAAGCCCCACCTCTATTCTCATTCCCAAACCAACCGAAAGCGAGGGAAGGGGAAGACCACGGCTCAAAGAGCCATTCCTTCCCATCCCCATCCCCAAACCCTCACTCCACAGCCCAGCATCACCGGCCACCACTAAGACAACATCGAGACAAGTCAACCAAGGGCAAGGCGGAAGCAAGGCGGCGGCCACTATCTTCCCCAAGCAAGAACCAGCATAGCAGCCACAGAGCCGGCCACCACCAGGCCAACATCAGGGCAAGCCGACCAGGGGCAAGAAGCCAGACGAGCTGACCGGAGGGCGGCGACAGTAGGAAGTTAGACCGCAAGCCCAAGACCGTCAGCCCTAGGAGGAGGAGGTCATCACCAGCGACGCCCACATCACCGAGGGAGTGTGACCACAAGCCGAGGGCGACCACCCCAAGCCACCCTTGATCTTTTCCCGAAGCCAAACCCACCGTCAACCACACAGGTAACCCACAAAGTGCTCACAACCGTAGCATCCATTCATCAGTAGTAAATAATACTTGACTAGAGATAACAAGCCACCAATCACTAGTAGAGCACCATGGAACCAACACACAAGGTACCAACCGGAGGTAGAAGAAGGAGTAGAGGGAGAATAAAAGGGCAAGGACTCATCAGTAGAAGGCGGCGCTACCACCGCGTCGCCACAACAGTAGCCGCCATCACAAGACTCCTGGCGTGCGGGCGGTATGCCGGTTGTGCCCGCAAGGGCAACGCACCTCAAGACCTAGCACCTCGTGAACAAAACCCATTAGAAACCAAAGCAAAATAGCAACCAAATCAAACATCAAACCGGTTCGGATCCGGGAGAAGCACCGGATCCGGCCGAGAGCCACGGATCGGGCAAGAGCACCGTGTGGATGGCCCGAGTATGTGACACGGCGCTGATGGGGCTGGGGCCAGAGAGAGGAGAGGGGCGGGGCTGACGGGGAATGGGGCGCAGAGAGAGGAGGGATGGAGTAGGAGGCGCTAGATCGGGGAGGAGGAAGACCAGTATGGCGTGACTGGAGGAGCCGAGGCGTCGGTTGGAGTCGGCGAGAGAGAGAGACCAGAAATGAGGAGCCGGGTGGAGGCGATGGAGTAGAGGCGGTGGAAATCGAGCTGAGCCAGAGCAACCCGTGAAAAAGAAAAATAAGAGGAGAAAATAGATTGGGTAAATAAAATGTTGCATACTAGAATTGCTAAATTTAGGGTCTCATAAACATGCATTAGAACATTCTTGTAATAGATTTGTCTAAAGTAAATAAATTAGTGCAGTATTAGGAGCCATGTAAATGAATATTAGCTTTATCACCATAATAGAAATTCCTCTAGGAGTAGAATGGAAACCTAGAAACCCTGCGATCATATATTGTAGAATTCGCTTACTTAATTAGACATAGTATTGCTTTGACGCCATAGATGAAGTCGTAGAAACGCATAATAGCTCTTAAGTTCTTATAATAAATGTAATACCGTCAAGGGATTGAAACTGATACGCGGTTATATTAAAAATCGTGTATCGTCGTTTAGACAACTCCAGGGCATACTTAATTATTCAAATAATTTGGTTAGTAGCATTTAACGTATAGAAACCCACCTTTAATTACTTCGGATCACTAGAACAAATTAATTGCGGTCCGACAATTTAAAAGATGCTAATTGATTAAACATATACGTGCGCGGATTAAATTAAAGTATTATAGTATGAACCAATTGGTTGCAGTGTAAATGCCCGGATAGTATAGTTACGGTCATCTAAACAGTAGAAGACTACTATTCAGTAATTTCACTAATTAGAACAAGTGAATTGCCATCCATAGATTAGAGTATAACTTGTACCAAGTATATTAGTATTTTGTCGTTGCAGATGTGGATACACCGATAAGTTAGTTAAGTCCATCCAAACAATAGAAAACCACTAATCTGTATTTACAATGATTAGAATAAAGGAATTGCCATCTGTAGATTAAAAACATAGCGTATACCGAGTTAACTAAGGTATTGCCAATTAAGTCATTCAAGGTTGTAACTGAATACCAAATTAACCTAGATAGTGTTAAATCATGTAACTGTCTTAGTAAATATTCTGGATTAGCAAAGATAAATCAAATGATGTCCATAGGCTGGAAAGTGCATGCATACTAGGTAAATTATCATAATGTTATTGAGATCCCTAGTGTACATTTCAATGCCCAGTTAATTTTATTAGTCGATTATAAAATGGTAGGAAAATCACTAATTAGTATTTTAATTATTAGAATAAACTAATATTTATATTCTAAACTAATATCCATTTAAAGATGTAAAATGGTTTGCAATGACTAGAATAGTACGCGATGATTCAAAAGCATGTGCGAATAACTTGTATACAATGATTTAAATAGCTTAAGTCATAACCATCCACAGCTAGCTAAAGTAAAATGTAGAGATCGTACGGGGACACTTTCGTTTAGTTTAATTAATTATTTGCGTAGGTTTTTATTTCAATTGTGTCGATAATTTAAATAGTCACGTGCATCTAGTTAATCCTGTATAATCGGAAAATTGCTAGGAATTAATAAAACGCCAGGCGTACATACTAGATGATCATATATCTTAACGCTAGTGCGATGATGTCGAATGACGAGTAGTGTATCGAAGTTAACCTCAGCTACCACAATTAGGTTAAAGCGAGCGAAGTCTCACCTTAGAAGCACAAGCACATCACACCTCACATTTTATTATATTCTTGCAAATTAAGTCGAGCGAGCATATTTAATTGATGAACAATCCAAACCACGGGAACGACTTCACCTGATCCCACTTGAATCCGAGTATATGGTTAAAGTTCAGGCAAGCATTCCTTTGATCAAGTCTTCAGATTATATTCCGTAAAACAAGTATTTTGTATTAATCTAGTATCACCTTGCATGAAATAAAGCAAATGTATTTAAATCGAACAATGGCTATAAGAGAAGAGAAAAGAGATAGATGGCAACTGATGGAGCAGTTGGTCACTTGAGTAATTAAAAAGGTGGGCAGATGTTGCCAGGGTAGGTGACAAGGGGCAGGTTGGGACCTCTGCATAAGAATAGAATATAAGGAATTACCAACTTCTTCCGTGTGAACAGACCGTACCAAATCGTATCAACCATTATTCCGTTTTTCACGGGCAGACTAGTACTCTATTGAGGTATTATATTCTCCACATGGGTAAGTATTATTTAGGGGAGGAACCCACAAGAGCCGGACACACGGGTGGGGATCCATGCCGCAGTGAACCCAGGCGGTATGTAGGCCGGTGGGGAGGCGGATCGCAAGAACCCAAGATCGATCAAGATATTCACGACGGTACGCGAAGGCGATATATTACGTGATTGGGTGTTGGGCGAGGGTCAGAAACCACCCCAGCCAACAGTTAATGTCGCTTTGGTGGGTCTGCGTGAGGGTGTTACCGCTCCAGGCTGCCGATTGTGAGTAAGCGGGTGGAGATATAATCTCGAGGTAGATGTTATTAGCTCAGACTCAGTGCAGGCGCCGCATCAAAGGAAATGCGGAAATCCGGTAACCAACACGAGCAGGGTGATGATGGGTAAAGTGATACAAGCTTTGCAATGCTTACCAAATCATGAATTCATGCCTGTCTCCGGAAAGGAGAATTACGAAACTTATGGGGTTTTTTGCTGTTCATGCGTATGCTCAGTAGTTTTCTAAAATAATAAATTGAAGTTCTTTCAAAACCAACAAACCTTATTTTCTATAAGTCAGGGGAAAGAAAATGAGAAAGAAAGGATAAGAAATGAATAAGAGATTGAGGTAGGAATTGATATTCCTAAAGGTGTTGAGGATAAAGCATTCTGTGCATTTTGCTAATAACGCTTGCTGAGTACTTCTGTACTCACCCTTGCTATTATCTCCCTTTGCTTAGGAATATATCCGTTCAGCCTGGATGAAATACCGTGGACTCGGATTACAATGGGTACAAGGCGGACATCCCATGTGAAGATTGAGTGAAGAACAGGATATTCCAGCCCTTGAGGCTTGGTAAGAAATTTTAGCCCTGCGTGGTGATATTTTTGTAATATCAAGTTGTCTCTAATTATTGTTCTGTTGCAACACCCTGATTGGATTATTATTCGTTAGAGCGATGTTTTATCGGCTAAAACGAGTAATAATCCGTTGACTGGCGTTATTACCCCATGGTAATGACGCGGGTCATCACAGGTGGTATCAGAGCAATGGTTCGAGGGCCACGCAAATAATTAGAGACCGTTCTTGATTTAAGGGTGCTATCTTGCTATATGGCAATACCTACTCCTTAATATTTCTCATCCCTGTGTCATTTCTTATCCGGGTAGCTTTAGACTCTGACATTGCTACTTTTAGATCGCAGAATATTTTAAAAACCAAAGTGGGTAGCAAGGATGGGAATGATGATCATAATTGTGATGACAATCTAAATGAGGGAACTAGTTCTTTTCGTCGATAATGGTGTTAGTCTACCAAAACTTTAGTAGTAGTTGGTAATCAACGCAATTTTAACTATGAATTTAGCATTTAAATTGTGCTACAATGATGTATTCTGCATTTAAATTTTTGCATTTCAATTAATGTGTGATTGTTCTATTTTCTCAACCGTAGCGACATAGGGCCCCTAAGGAAATAGGAGCAGTTATAATGATTTAGAAGTAAGCCAAATTTTGAGACCTCTTATCTTTTTCACTCTTGCAATTAAAATGATTCATCCGCCATAAAAAAAATGACAATGCTTTTAATTGTTAATGATGGCAGATGATCCTAAAATGAAATTGACTTATCTCACTTCTGCATATGAGATTTCCCGGACGAGTGGTCCGTGGCGCTTCCGAACGCGTAAGTTTCGGACGTACTCAGGAACGAAGTCCTGGGCATACTCAGGAATGAGCCCTGAGCGTGGTTTCAAACGCGAAAGTTTTGGGCGATCCTGAGAGCGAGTTCTCAGGCGTGCCTGGGCGCGGAGATCCATGGTAGTGTAGGTTGCACTCGGAGGCGAGCTCCGAGCGTGGTTCCAAACACGAAAGATTTGGGCGTTGCTGGGCACGTAGTCCCAGAGTAGTGTAGAAATTTGGTTCTTTTTGGCCTTTATGTTTCTTGGGTTTTATTTGCCTACTGTGTATGCTGTATGTGAATGTCAACATTCAAGAGGAAGTAACGCTGCTCTCTACTACTTGAACCTAAATAATTTCTCATCTACTCGCATGCTAAACAATAATAAGAAAATCTCTCTGCAAGATGAATAAAATTTCATTCGCACCTCTTCTAATCACCTGCTGCAAGAGAATTGATAGCATCTTGATAAGCAATTATTTTCAAAAATATAATTTTCTAAATTTAATTATAACTCAAATTAATATAACTAAGTGTAGGGGAAACGCTTAGTTCCTTACTATTTCTAAATCTGACCATATGGAACTACTAGGACGACTAGACTTAGACGAGTTAGTACGAGAACGACTATAGATAATTTACCCACAACCGTCTATTTTTACGGAATACGTAACCTAGAATGAGACGTCCCTAGAGCGTAGTCGGATTAACGTAGGTTAACTAATTTTAATCTCTTAGATAGTAGAGAATCCAATTTTTAAAGCCGTTAGTAAATCAACAAATCCTTTCCGTGGTAGTCTATCCTTAAAAGTCCCCGAGAAACTTTTTCTTGCCTAAGCCTAACTCATTTCGAGTGTATGGATAGACCTCATAACCCAACTCTGGTAGCAGACCAAAGGATGAGTCCGTATTTACCTTGCCTTTCCGTTTTGATTTAGACCTGAACCATCAATCTCTAGGCTTTTAAGCCAAAGATCGTCACGGTACTAATTACCTTGGCATCGATGACTTATCTTAAAGAATCCATTGAAATATTAATATCTATGTCTGGAGCATTTCCCCAAATTCATAAATATATGATTTCAGGAACGTTGGCATAATTCCCGGGACATAACTTTGACCATGAAAAAAAGGTAAACTTTCACAAACAAAGACGGTTTTGACATGACATTAGGAAATAATTATTTTCCCAAAACCTGTTGCATCATTCTATATAAATATTTCTTGCATATTAGTGTTTAAAGTCTTCGGAAAAAATTTTATTTCATGCATTCCATGATGACATATATTGTGAATAGGGGGAAATGTCCACTTTTTCAATATCAGTGACCTAACAACTATTGAACCTAGAACCCTGTGGTGATACCATACTCCTGAGTGTAATAAATAAATCTCCAGGCCGACCTATTACTCTAGAGAGATCAGTCCAATCCTGAGGAGCCAAACCACGTCTAAAAGACCTAGTATAGTAGACGTAGAATTTTAAGTCCAAAAATTTCCAACACCATAATGCCATCCGAATAGGAGATAACCATATTAAACCAAATAGGGAAATACCCAACCCTTAATTAGCCCTAGTATAATGCCCGGAAACTAGGATAAACCTAGTCTCAAATTGTCCTACCACAAGATATTCCAATCCAATTACCTTCAGCAACACTGCCATCTTGGAACCATCCTGCTAAACCGTCATCCATCGCACTCCAATAGACCAGCTCAAGGAAAAGGGGGGCCGCTTGACTAAAGACTTTAAGACGTGCAGCGAAATGTGCTTCGACTGAGAAAGACGAGGACTCATGTGCACGGCGGCACCAAGAACAAGAAGGACAGGACCGATGAAAGAACCAACTCGATGAAATCAAGAAGTAACTAAAGGATTAAGGAGGGAAGGGGCAACACCCTAAAATAGATTAAACGATTGTCCCTACCGCAATACGAATTATAATTTTGACCCTAATGCTATTGAAACCTTTAGTGACGTTAATCGACAACTTTGACCTTTATATGAAATTACTAGATTAACGTGTGAGGAGTTATCAAACGATATAGGGTATAGGCGAGGTATCCACTAAAGGGGCGGAATAAGTAGGAATATCTAAAAATACGTTTCATAAGGGATCAATAAGAGACCTATCACAACCTCCCCAAGTTAGTTCCGATTTCGAGGACGAAATCATTTTTAAGGAGGGAAGCATGAAACGACCCACATCGTTAACTAACCTTAAGCAGCGAATTACGACATTAAGCAGGATTAATTACGTAGCTAATGATCTAAAATTCAGGGGAATTTAAACTTTTTGTGTATTTATATAGGGCAAAACCATCGAGCGATAAATAATTATGACTACTGCAATCCAATCGATAAGGGCGAATATCAGATTTGTATATACTAGAGAGATAAAATTTATTGCACGACACGTAAAGACTTTCAACGCAATTAAAATATATATAGCAGTTCGTAGTACAACAATAAGTAATTACAATCTGTATATGGTAAAATGAATTACATCTTTTGAGCGACAATTAGAACTTGTAGCAAGCCAAATAAAAATGTTACAATTTGCATTACATAATAGCGATTGCAAATTACAACAAATATGCAATTTAATGTCTCAACCAAATAATTATCCCAATTACTAAGCAATTTCTATCTAATTATATTTAACCAAGAATTGCATAATCTAATTTGCACGAAGTCCATCTCATACATATTAAATTACATCCAAATTAATGATTAGAAATTACATTTAGAGAACATGCAGATTATCTAGACATCAATATTAAGAGAAAGCCAAATTACGACCATGCCATTTCATACATTAGGATCGTCGTCGAGCCGCCACCACACCGTAGTTTATTTGCAAGTGAACTATTATTTTAATACCGAAAAGACCGAACAAAAGAACGAATAAAAGTAAGCGAAGTTAGAAAAGAAATAGAAAATGTGCCGTCGAGCCGAAGGTTAAGTCGGGCGCAGTAATCCGTTCACGGAGATACCGACCGTCCGGGGCCGATCGGCACCTCTCACAACCGTAGGGTCATCACTCGGTATAAACAAACATGTATATTTAAAATACCGAGCCACTAGCAAAATCCTCTCAAGTTACCAAAATAGCCCTTATGCATTCCATCGCATCGGAGAGCCAAGAAGGCCACAGTCACAGAGAGGTAGCAGTAGAGAGCAAAGACAAGACAGAGAGAGTCATGCACTACCGCAAGCCACAGAGAATAACCACCAAGAAACCTGTGGGAGAAGCCAAACAACATTTGGCCACCAAGACAACACAACAACCAAATAGCACCTTGACTAGATATTCCCCATAGCCAACAGAGAGCAAAGAAATATCTCGTGAGCAAGCCCCATCGCCTCTATTCTCATTCCCCAAACCAACCGAAAGCAGAGGGAAGGGGGAAGACCACGGCTCCAGCAGCCATTCCTTCCCATCCCCATCCCCAAACCTCACTCCTGACCCAAAGATCACCGGCCACCACTAAGACAACATCGAGACAAGTCAACCAAGGGCAAGGCGGAAGCAAGGCGGCCACTATCTTCCCAAGCAAGAACCAAGATAGCGACCACAGAGCCGCCACCACCAAAGCCAACATCGTGGCAAGCCGGCCGGGGCAAGAAGCCGACGAGCCGACCGGGAGGGCGGCAGAGGGAAGTTAGACCGCAAGCCCAAGACCGTCAGCCCTAGGAGGAGGAGGTCATCACCAGGCGACGTCCACATCACCGAGGGAGTGACAGCCACAAGCCAGAGGGCGACCACCCCAAGCCACCCTTGATCTTTTCCCGAAGCCAAACCCACCGTCAACCACACAGGTAACCCACAAAGTGCTCACAACCGTAGCATCCATTCATCAGTAGTAAATAATACTTGACTAGAGATAACAAGCCACCAATCACTAGTAGAGCACCATGGAACCAACACACAAGGTACCAACCGGAGGTAGAAGAAGGAGTAGAGGAGAATAAAGGGCAAGGACTCACCAGTAGAAGGCGGCGGCATACCGCGGCGCCGCCACAATCAGAGCCGCCATCACTCCCCGGCGTGCAAGGCGGTGATAGCCGGTTGTGCCCCGCAAGGGCAACGCACCTCCAAGACCTAGCACCTCGTGAACAAAACCCATTAGAAACCAAAGCAAAATAGCAACCAAATCAAACATCAAACCGGTCGGATCTGAGGGAGAAGCACCGGATCCGGGCCGTAGGCCACGGATCTGGCAGTAGCACCCGTGTGGATGGCCCAGGCGGTGTGACACACGGCCGATGGGGCCGGGCGAGGAGAGGGGTCGGGGTAGCTGACGGGGAATGGAGGCGCAGAGAGGGAGGGATGGAGTAGGAGGCGCTAGATCGTGGGAGGAGGAAGACCTGTGGCGACGACTGGAGGAGCCGAGGGCGTCGGTTGGAGTCGGCGCGGAGAGAGAGAGACCGAGAAATGAGGAGCCGGGTGGAGGCGATGGAGTAGAGGCGGCGGTGGAAATCCAGAACGGAGCCAGGAGCAACCGGCGAAAAAGAAAAATAAGAGGAGAAAATAGATTGGGTAAATAAAAATGTTGCATACTAGAATTGCTAAATTTAGGGTCTCATAAACATGCATTAGAACATTACTGTAATAGATTTGTCTAAAGTAAATAAATTAGCTGCAGGTATTAGGAGCCATGTAAATGAATATTAGCTTTATCACCATAATAGAAATTCCTCTAGGAGTAGAATGGAAACCTAGAAACCCTGCGATCATATATTGTAGAATTAAACACTTAATTAGACATAGTATTGCTTTGACGCCATAGATGAAGTCGTAGAAACGCATAATAGCTCTTAAGTTCTTATAATAAATGTAATACCGTCAAGGGATTGAAACTGATACGCGGTTATATTAAAAATCGTGTATCGTCGTTTAGACAACTCCAGGGCATACTTAATTATTCAAATAATTTGGTTAGTAGCATTTAACGTATAGAAACCCACCTTTAATTACTTCGGATCACTAGAACAAATTAATTGCGGTCCGACAATTTAAAAGATGCTAATTGATTAAACATATACGTGCGCGGATTAAATTAAAGTATTATAGTATGAACCAATTGGTTGCAGTGTAAATGCCCGGATAGTATAGTTACGGTCATCTAAACAGTAGAAGACTACTATTCAGTAATTTCACTAATTAGAACAAGTGAATTGCCATCCATAGATTAGAGTATAACTTGTACCAAGTATATTAGTATTTTGTCGTTGCGGATGTGGATACACCGATAAGTTAGTTAAGTCCATCCAAACAATAGAAAACCACTAATCAGATTTACAATGATTAGAATAAAGGAATTGCCATCGAGATTAAAAACATAGCGTACCGAGTTAACTAAGGTATTGCCAATTAAGTCATTCAAGGTTGTAACTGAATACCAAATTAACCTAGATAGTGTTAAATCATGCAACTGTCTTAGTAAATATTCTGGATTAGCAAAGATAAATCAAATGATGTCCATAGGCTGGAAAGTGCATGCATACTAGGTAAATTATCATAATGTTATTGAGATCCCTAGTGTACATTTCAATGCCCAGTTAATTTTATTAGTCGATTATAAAATGGTAGGAAAATCACTAATTAGTATTTTAATTATTAGAATAAACTAATATTTATATTCTAAACTAATATCCATTTAAAGATGTAAAATGGTTTGCAATGACTAGAATAGTACGCGATGATTCAAAAGCATGTGCACCGAATAACTTGTATACAATGATTTAAATAGCTTAAGTCATAACCATCCACAGCTAGCTAAAGTAAAATGTAGAGATCGTACGGGGACACTTTCGTTTAGTTTAATTAATTATTTGCGTAGGTTTTTATTTCAATTGTGTCGATAATTTAAATAGTCACGTGCATCTAGTTAATCCTGTATAATCGGAAAATTGCTAGGAATTAATAAAACGCCAGGCGTACATACTAGATGATCATATATCTTAACGCTAGTGCGATGATGTCGAATGACGAGTAGTGTATCGAAGTTAACCTCAGCTACCACAATTAGGTTAAAGCGAGCGAAGTCTCACCTTAGAAGCACAAGCACATCACACCTCACATTTTTATTATATTCTTGCAAATTAAGTCGTAGCCGACATATTTAATTGCAGGCGAACAATCCAAACCACGGGAACGACTTCACCTGATCCCACTTGAATCCGAGTATATGGTTAAAGTTCAGGCAAGCATTCCTTTGATCAAGTCTTCAGATTATATTCCGTAAAACAAGTATTTTGTATTAATCTAGTATCACCTTGCATGAAATAAAGCAAATGTATTTAAATCGAACAATGGCTATAAGAGAAGAGAAAAGAGATAGATGGCAACTGATGGAGCAGTTGGTCACTTGAGTAATTAAAAGGTGGGCGATGTTGCGTGGTAGGTGACAAGGGGCAGGTTGGGACCTCTGCATAAGAATAGAATATAAGGAATTACCAACTTCTTCCGTGTGAGCACTGCACCAAATCGTATCAACCATTATTCCGTTTTTCACGGGCAGACTAGTACTCTATTGAGGTATTATATTCTCCACATGGGTAAGTATTATTTAGGGGAGGAACCCACAAGAGCCGGACCTGCACCGGGTGGGGGATCCACAGCCGCGCAGAACCCAGAACTGGTATGTAGGCTAGAAGTGGGGGAGGCGGATCGCAAGAACCCAAGACTGATCAGTATATTCAGCGACGGGGTATGCGAAGGCGATATATTACGCAGTTGGGTGTTGGGCGAGGGTCAGAAACCACCCCAGCCAACAGTTAATGTCGCTTTCGGTGGGTCTACGTGAGGGTGTTACCGCTCCAGGCTGCCGATTGTGAGTAACTGGGTGGAGATATAATATCGAGGTAGATGTTATTAGCTCATGCACTGCAGTCCGGCGCCGCATCAAAGGAAATGCGAACCGTAGCCAACACGAGCGAGTGATGATGGGTAAAGTGATACAAGCTTGCAATGCTTACCAAATCATGAATTCATGCCTGTCTCCGGGAAAGGAGAATTACGGAAACTTATGGGGGTTTTTGCTGTTCATGCGTATGCTCAGTAGTTTTCTAAAATAATAAATTGAAGTTCTTTCAAAACCAACAAACCTTATTTTCTATAAGTCAGGGGAAAGAAAATGAGAAAGAAAGGATAAGAAATGAATAAGAGATTGAGGTAGGAATTGATATTCCTAAAGGTGTTGAGGATAAAGCATTCTGTGCATTTTGCTAATAACGCTTCTTGAGTATACAGTACTCACCCTTGCTATTATCTCCTTTGCTTAGGAATATATCCGTTCAGCCTGGATGAAATACCGTGGACTCGGATTACAATGGGTACAAGGCGGACATCCCATGTGAAGATTGAGTGAAGAACAGGATATTCCAGCCCTTGAGACTGGCGTTATTACCCCATGGTAATGACGCGGGTCATCACATTCTCCCTCTCCACTTCCCATAGTTTTAAGATCAGCTCGATCAGAGTCTTGAGTTTGATCGTGGGGCTAGCTAATTTTATAGGCGGTCGGTGGGCACTATTCAAGAGTAAAACTTGAACATGTTGTTATTTCACTGGGAAAAACTGATACGTGTTGTTAAATCACTTGGAAAGATGGTTTGTGCTGCCGCTGGGTGTGAAAAGCTGGTACATATTGTCAAATCACTGAAAAAACTGGTGCGTGCGTGGAAATCTGTTATGTGTTGTCAAATCATTGGGAAATCTAGTGTGTGCTTCCCACAAGCTGCGAAAAGCTAGTATGTGCTGTCAAATCACTGAGAAATCCGGTGCATGTTGTCCACTCACCGCAAAAAGCTGTTGCGTAATGTCACATCACTCGAAAAGCTGATGTGTGCTGTCCACTCACTGCGAAAAGCTGTTGCGTACTGTAAAATCACTGGAAAAAGCCAATGCATGCTCTCCACTCACTGTGAAAAGCGGATGCGTGTTGTCAAATCACTGGAAAAGTCGGTGTGTGCTCTCCACTCCTTGCGAAAAGTTGATGCGTGTTGTCAAATCATTAGGAAATCCAGTGTGTGCTATCTACTCACTGTGAAAGCTTGGTACGTATTATCAAATCATTGGGAAAGCTGTTGCGTGCTGTTCATAGGCTGCGAAAAGGTGGTACATGATGTGAAATCACTAGGAGAAACTAGGGATGGCAATTGTACCCGTTTACCCGTGTACCCGTGGGTAAATACCCTAATGGAGCCGGGTATGGGATGTATTCTTTGCCCACGGGTATGAAAATGGGGAAAAATCTCTGCCCATCGGGTAAACGGGTATAGGTTAGCTCTACCCGTACCCGTCTCGCCCGTTTACCCGTGAAATAAACTGACATGTGGGACCATCCTAAAATAATAAACCCCACCGCCTACCCGCATCTCCTGCTCTCCAGTCTCCCACCGACCGCCCCCTCTCACTCATCCGCCTCCTCGGCTCCTCGCCGCCCCCACCCCAAGTCCCCACCCGGCCAGATCC
Organism: Bonia amplexicaulis; assembly: GCA_036346245.1. Taxonomy (NCBI): domain Eukaryota; kingdom Viridiplantae; phylum Streptophyta; class Magnoliopsida; order Poales; family Poaceae; genus Bonia; species Bonia amplexicaulis. The sequence continues at coordinate 26,777,412 of CM070735.1, read as the reverse complement.
GCCTCCTCCGCCTGCAGACTCCCCACCCGGTGGCCGCCTCCTCCTCCTCCGCCCCGTGCCGGCCTCCTCCTCCGCCCCCAACCGCCTCCTCCTCCTCGATCCACTCGCCGCCCGCCCCGCCTCGCCTCGCGCCCGCCCACCACCGCCTCCTCCTCCCCACCCGCCGACCGCCTCCTCCACCCCCACCCACCCCGACCGCCTCTTCCGCCCCAGATCCACCTCTTCCTCCTCCCCCCGCCCCCTCGGCCCCTCTCGCATCTCCGCCCCGGATCCGCCGCCTCCTCCTCTTCCTCCGCCCCACCCGGCCGACCTCCTCCTCCGCCCTCCGTCGCTCCACCACCTGACCGACACCGCCGCCTCCTTCTTCGCCCGATCCAGCCGATCGAGATCCATGTTCACCGGCAAGGCGAGGCCAACATAATCGGCCTTCTCGGCCGGCCGCTCGACGAGGCGGCACGGCACTTCACGGACGCCATCGCCGCCACGGGAACCACGTCCTCCACTCCAACCGCCGGCGCTCGCCTCACTCCACCGCTACTCCGACGCGCCACCGACGCCGAGAAGACCGTCGAGCTCAAGCCCAACCGGGCCAAGGGTACTCCGCCTCGGCGCCGCACACCTCGGTCTCGGCAATGCCGCCAGCGCTTCGCCGCCACGATGGGAAAGGTGAGGTTTATCATGGTGATTTCATGCATTGCTAATTAAAGATCTAATTCGAGTTCACTTCATTGTTCATGTGCTTGGTTCTTTGAGTGTGTAATTGGTAGTAGTTTTGACTATTGAGAAATTAGGTGCCGCACCGAAACCTAGTGACTATCAATTGAGAGTATTAGTCGCTTGATTGCAATCTGTGGTTTCTTGCACACCGTGATGCACTCGTTCGCGGGTAACGGGTATACCGCGGGCGACGGTACCATGGTGACGGTATGGACGAGGTTTTTACCGTCGTCCTTCGCGGTATACCGCGGGCGAATCGGGGCCGCGGTGCGGGTATGGGCGAGCACTACCCGTACCCGCCGCGCCCGATTGCCATCCCTAGAAGAAACGGTGTGTGCTGTCTACTCACCACGAAAAACTGGTACACGTTGTCAAACTACAGGTAAAACTTGTGCGTGCTATCTATTGGATGCGGAAAGCTGGTACGTGTTGTAAAATCACTGGAAACGCCGGTGTGTACTGCCCACTCATTGCGAAAAGCTGGTACGTGTTATCAAATCGCTGGAAAAGATTTCGCATGAAATGCCCCCTAATCTACCAAACACAGCAGAGAACGCAAATAGACCGGTTACCCGAAAACTAGCCCGATCGGGAAAACGTTAAGAAAAGGAGTGGGAAATTATTTGTTCCCCATGGAGACCACAGCAGGAACCTCTGAACACTAGCACAAATCACCCTACTCTTCTTCTCCTCCTCCTTCCTCTCCCTCCTCTCTCTCCTTTCCTCCTTCTTCCCTGTTATCTCTACCACGGCAGCACAAACTTTGCCGCGGCAGCCAATTTCCTTGCCATGGCAACTGAAATCCTTGCCATGGCAGCAATTATGGAGGTGGCGGCTATCGGGGGAAGAGGGGTGCGGCCACAAGAGGGAAAAGGGTGGCCTAGGGTTAGGGAAAAAGAGGGTGAGGGCGGCTTGGGCCAAGGGGGGACAGCTGGGCCTAGGGGACGACTTGGGCCCATGGTGGGAGGTGGGAAGCCCAGCCTCCCTCTCTGGACAGCCCACCGTCCTTTCTTCTTTTCTTTTTAGATAAATCCACAGCCCAAACCCGCTTTTCCGATTTGACGGAAAAAAAATCTCCACAAATCCGCTAAATACTTTCGAAAACGCTGAATCAATGTCTTGGGCATTACAGTTCTTGCCGGCCTTACGCCCCAGCCCAGCTGTGCCTGTTTGTTGGCTCATCTCCTGCCATCTTGTGGGAAGTTTACAGTTTGGAACGTGGAGTCTGGTGGGATGAGCGAGCATGAACGTGAGAGCATCATTGCGTGGATATTTTCAGTTGCAGCCTAATACTAGTGATCATCAACGGACAGTTGAACACTAGGTATAGATCAGGTAATTTTAGGCGCACTCTCTCTCTCTCTCTCTCTCTCTCTCTGGGAATGCTAGTGCACTAGTGCAGCGCCAGGAAAGGCTAAGACCAGATAATTATTGCCTCAACTCTCTCTCTCCAGCTATTGCTAACGCACGGATCAATGGTAGAGTTTCGATGTTACCAACCAACAGTGTCCCGTGATGATACTTTTTGCTTCAAGCTATCTCTCGCTGGAAGCTTTTGACACGAGTAGCAATCAGTTTGATGACATAAAGCAGCGAAAGGGGAAGGAAAGCAGCAGTTTGATTTAATCGTAGAGCATCTAGTTCAGGGACCATGCATATGCATGGGACGACAGCTTTCCTAGATACTACTCCCTTCTCCCTCGCTTTGGTAAAGTTTTCTTTTTCTAAACCTAATTATAATCGATCGATTCTAATATATTTAACAGAACGTACGGTATCATGATACAAACTTAATCAAGGGTGAGATCATATTCTTTTTAACTACAAGGTGTGCCTGAACTTTGTTCTGATAAGGCATGAATGAAGGTATAATCTAAACGCGATTGTGCCTGTCATGTAAGCTGAAAACTTGACCAAAGTAGCTGAAGTCTGAGGATAGTATGTGCATCCCTAACATCAGATCAATGTTAAAGTGAAATCCCCCTTCAGAGAATTTCCATCACTGATACAAATTTATCATTCTTACTGTTCATATCAACATAAGTAAATCCTAGTCGTTTATTCAATGACTTAAAATTGGTACACTCTACAGGTAGTGTTTTGAGTTCAGATGCAATATACCATGCATGATGCCCAATATGCTGCTGGAATCCACGAATTATCTTGCAACAGATGTAGAGTTAGGTTTTTGAGACTGCCATCATTCGGCACAAGAATGCCTTTTCCTTTTCCTTCACACAGAGAAAATTAAGCGGTGGTTGTTAGCATATCAGATCACTTCAACATCTTCGGATATGCAGAACAGAAGGTCAACTGACGCAATGACAAAAGGGAAATACTCGTAAGCAACTGAATATCTGAATCTATTGGACTTAGAAGCAAGCATCTCCCAGTTTACTGAAGAATGAATTTTGTGCTTCACTGTATTGCTGGCAGCATTTACAGTTTTCAGCTCAAGATCACTGAACTTCTCTAACTATTTGACTTCGAAGGCAGGTAGATTCAGCAGACTAGACTCACAAATATGAAATTTTAGCAACAAATAATCTTTTCTCCAAAAGATAATAGAACTTCTAGAAACCATGGTTGGTGTGATTATTTTGCAAAGCAATAGCAAAAAGAATTATAAAGGAAACATCTCGTCCTCAAACGATTGTCTCTGCTCTTCTTTTCCTTTTCTTTGTGTAGGGATAAAGCTAAATTGGTAGTACCTCATTTTAAACGGATCTCTTGTCACTTCAAGCAAAAGATACACTGAACATTGTATGTTGTGCTTATCTTATCTAACAAAAAGAAACACAAGAACGAGAAACTTTGGGGAAGGAAAAAACACATCTTCAGCAACACACTTTTGCAAATTGAAAGCCAGGAGAATATCCGGTGCCAGATTTGTCGAACAACTGGGCAGAGCGCTAGAAGGTGACACCTAACCGAACAATCGCTGCCAGACCACTGGTCAGTCGTCCGGAGTTTGGCACCTTGTTCGAAAAAAGAAAAGGAATTGACACCCGCATCGTTCTAGTTATATGGATGACATGGAAGGAGAGGAATTCCCTGCACCATGGCCAGTGGAGGCTAAGCACCAAGGATTTCCTCCGGCGCGTTCAGCAGGAGCTCACGTTGTGGTCTGCCGCTGCGAGCTCAGAACTGAGAGACATTCGTTGTCGCCTCGACTCCGGCCAAGCCCCCCCACCCCTGCGCTGTTTAGACTCTTGCGTCTTTTTCTCTCTCTTTTTTTTTTTTGAGATTGGAGCATTTGCCCCATACTTAAACATGGAATTTGATGATTTGCCCCATTTGTCTCATTGACATGTGGCCCTTGGACCCACATGTCAGTGAGACATCATAGGGCAAATCATCAAATGCAATGAAAGGTGTGGCAAAAGATCAATTACCTCTTTTTTTTTTGGGTCTGTCGTCCCCTCCATTTTTCTATATCAGGTGGTTTGTGAACTTGTAATCTAGCCCTATCAGAACTTCTCATGGCTTCCACGTCATTTTTCGAGAAAAAAGTAACACACTTTTGGAATCATTTCACTGAAAAATATTAGGTGCAACGTACACAAATTTCACTAGCTGATCTAATTACAAAAACCAAAATGAGGTGAAAAAAATGCTGACTTCAGATTTTTCATATCTGCAGTACCTATTGAGGCACACCAATTGGACAGAAAAACTGTGGACCTGTATGGGCACTAGCATAAACTGCAATTCACATTCTACATGTCATTGCAAAATCAGCATCATGTTCCACATACAGTGACCCGTATGCATAATCTTTCCAGGCTTTCAGCACATACCACCTTCAAAACTAATCCGGGGGCTAATCAGGGGGCCCTTATGCGTTTCAGCGTTTGGTTTGGGCAACTTTGCAGTTTATGCTAGCACAGGACCCAGCATGAACAGATCGAATTCCGGCGATCATTGGCGCATTCCGGTTGTTGGAAAGGAGATCGTAGGCATCATTATGCTTCAAATGAACTGCACTTTCATGAGCTAGCTGCTAGTAGCTACCACTGACTCCCTTATTTTCTAAGAAAGTAGGTAGGTATCAAGCGGCTGCTGCAACCGTCTGTGCAGTGTATCAGTGCTTGCAACAACATGTTGGGCTCAACTGTATCAGGTTTTGCAACAGCATGTTGGGCTCAACCGTCGTAGTTTGTGTGTACCATACTGCAAGATTGCAAATTCATTTTTTTTTTACTCTTAGAAGTTGGAACAATATGTTGGTCTCAACTCTCAACTCTGATGTAATAGTGTTTGTGATCACTATGTTTAGACCTCTGTAGTGCTGAGCAATGTTGAAGCTTCCTGTCTGATCTCTGAAGAGCGGTTCGTGTTACTCGAAGCGATGAGTCGAAAGAAATTTGTGACGCAAGATTAAATACTCTCGCAAAACTCAGTAGAACTTAAAAACTGCATCGAAAAGGGAAAGACAGGAGTGATAAGAGTGAAATTATCATCTGTCAAACCTTGACTTGTGCAATGCCAACTTTATCACTGCAAAAAGGAAATCAAAGATACCACACTGTGAGAGTAGCAGACACTGGGACCTTACTGAGGAGAAGAACCATATAATGGTAGCATGGAGACCGAAGTCTGCCTTGTATTACTCAACCCTTTTCACTGGTCTCTCACTGGGCTTGCATGGTCCAGGATCTAATGAGTGAGACTGCAAAGTATGGAACTCATAGCATGTTTCGGTCTGCCTGTGAGCACATAATTTCACCAGCGTGTGGCATGTGAGTTTGGAGATTTGTAGAACATTGTCTCCCTAATTATCGGTATCCCATGTCGGATTCTATCTTAGTTATTTTCCTAATGGGCAAAGTTGGAGAAATGATTGTGTTTCGGAGTAGAAAATGGCCAGCATTATAAGCGCGTTGGCTAATTGCTGTCGTTAGTGCTTTATCTAACTCTCTCTAAAAACTCATCATTGCCAACTTAACGTTTTAGTTTGGTATAAACATTTCTAACTTAACATGATCCCTGGGTTCCATCATTCTTTAAAAAGTATCGCTGCGAAATGAAGCCAAAATCTTTCGCTCGATGAACTGCAGACATACAGCCAAACACCAACCAGTTTTTACGGTATATCTGCCATTTGAGCTGAATGTGCAAAGTGATATGCTTAAAGGCTCTGGATTTGCCTACGATGAGTAACCGTTAAGAACAATCCGTTCAGTTGATCATACACGATAAGAGTTTGATTCAGACATCATAACATCTGTCACAATCATCTTTGGTAATACGGTTACCACTTCCCACAGTAAACTCATAATAATCACTCATTGCGGCATCGAGAAACGTAGCCGACTAACCGGCACATTGCTGTAGCTAATAATCATGTACTGGTTCTACAAGTAGAAACCTTGTAGCGCCCAAAACAACGGAAGCGATAGGTAGATACAGATAATTCTCCAGGGATACCAGAGCGAGGTAAGCAGGTAGGGAAGATGACAAGGACTCGTTAACAGATCTTCCCATTAGCAACAACTACTAGCTTTGCGGCCTCTTACGCCATGCAAATCCCCCAGCCCTGTCAATCTTTTCACCTTTCCCACCTTCCCCTTTGCAGCCAAAATCACATGAGTATTCAGAGCAAAAGCTGCTCCCGATTGATCTCCTGCGTGTTCTCGAAAGCACTCCCAATCACACTTGTAGCTAGCCAGGAGGTATCTTAAGACAAGGCCATGCATGGATTGATTCGAGCATCGAACTGCAGACATGGAGTTGGTGAGAGGTCCCAATGACGTATATTAGAGCAGAGCAGGGGTACCGGCCGGCATTACGGCTGTATAGATTTGTCTCTGTTGAGTTTGGACCGCCTGGTAATCGTTACTATCACGCACAGAGTCGTTACAACCACTTTTTGTTTGCTTCGACCACGCTACAACCACTTCGTCACTTCAGTTGACGATGACCACGTTCACGCTGCGCTGCACTCCTTCGACCGCATAGTCGTAACTGGATTACGATCACGCTGTAGACTCGATCGCCGTGATCGTAAAGCTTATAACTACATTGAAGACTTGATCGCCGTGGCCGTAACTCGTTTACGACCATGTCTTCTGCTCTGCGATCGTGGCCGTAACTCATTTACGACCACATCTTCAGTTCCTGCGGATATCTCGGCTCGATCGCCGTGGTCGTAATTTGTTTACAACCACGTCTGCGAACACGTCGAACTCGATACTCGATAATTTTCCCGAAGTTAAAACCGCTCCTTATATTTCTCTCTTCTCTCGTTCGATCACACGGATCACTTTGATCACGCCGATCGCTTGGACTCCACCTCTCTCGTTACATTGCTCTCCTTTTATACCCAACTTTACGACTACGATACAGAGACAACTACGACTTTGAGACTGACTCGAAAAACTGACTCGAACTCGTACTCATACACGGCAACGATGGACCCATACTCGTACATGGAATACGACTCAAAAACCGAAAATAAGATTACTAACTCTAACAATTACCTCCTTAATCTTGTTTCTCTGTCTTGATCACATCGATCTTCTCTCTTGCTTCCGTTTCTTCCTTCTACATGCACTCTCGTGCATCGTAATTTCCTGAGTCTTGCACAATCTGATGCTTGCCATGCCACGCACCTAAACTGATCCCGTCCTTCCTTGTACACCTGCTTAGGCTGGAGCACCAGCTCCCACAACCACCTTGGCTTCGCCGTTACCTGAGCCTCCCGCTCCTCTCTCTTGGACCAAGTTTGTCCACTTTCTGGCATACGTCTCAACGAAGGCTACACCGCCCCTAACTTCTGTCTCCAACACTTCCTGTGTTCTCTCTACAAAACCACAAAGACTGTACCAACATGTACTCCAAGTCTTCCTCTTCGACCTTGTGCACCTTTTTCACAAGCCTTCCGCATGCATGATTTCGTTGGAGTGACACTCACATCGCCTCCGCCAACTGCATGCGCTCTAGAGCCGCTGCTCCCTTCATGCGCGCCTGCATGTGCGTGGTCACCTGAGCTGCCGCCTACAGCCTTTGCACCTCTTCCATCCGTGCATCTCTTCACACAAATTTGTTTACAAGTTTTCAAAGAAATATTGTACAACCGATTTAGAGATCTCTTCAATTTCATCAACAGATCTTTGTTCTTATCGTACACACGCAAAAACTCATCCTGCAGTACCACCCTGCACCCTCTTTCTGTCATCTGCCCGAGACCAAGTATGTTGTTGCACAAACTTGGTATAAAGTAAATCCCTGTCAACAACTTCTTATCTCTGTCCTTGCATTGCAACATCGGTGTCCCTTTGCCTCTATCTCCATTGTGGAGCCATCGCCAAACTTGACCTTGCCCCAAACCTTCTCGTCAAGCTCATGAAACATGGAGCGATCTCCTATCATGTGATTGCTTGCTCCATTTTTCAAGTATCACTGATCCATGTGATCGTGGCTACCTTCCTTCGTGCGTAGTTTTGGAACTACGTTCTCCTCGTTCAGTATCACCATGACCGACATATTTTCAACATATGAAGAGAGAAGTAGTCTCGATTCTTCATCTTCTTTTTCGTCCTAGGCGAGGTTCACCTCCCCGTCTTTCTTCTTGCTTCGGCAATCCGAAGCATAGTGCCCATACTCGTTACAGTTGAAACACTTTATATGGTTGCGGCATCCTGATGTGTAGTGCTCGTATTCGCCACATTCAAAGCAATTGATATGTGATTTATCACAGGATCTGTCACCACCCCTTGCCTAGCTTTGTCTCCACGGCCACCTCTGCCGCCTCGACCACTCTGGCCACTTCGACCGCGCCACCTCCCATAGTTGATTGATGAGCCTCGACCGTCACTCGGATATTCTTTTATTAGCAACGTCTGCTCGTTGTGAGCCTGAGATCCCTGCTCGTTACATGACTGAAACCCTTTCAGTAACTCCTCACGCGCCTTGAGAGAGCCGGTGATCTCCTATATCTTGTTCTTGTCCAGATCGGAGGAGTACATAAGTGTGGTGACAATAGGTATGTACTTCTCTGGAAGCACGCGCAAATACTTCTTCACCGCCACAGATTCCTCTATCTTATCGCCAAGAGAGTTAATCTGATTGTACAATGAATTCAGCTTGCCGGCAAACTCGTCCACCAATTAGGTCTCTCCTATCTTCAGATTCTCGAACTCGCTCCGTAAATTCTGGAGTCACACCTCCTTCACACGATCAACGCCCTCGTGCTCGTCTGTAGTGTCTGCCATGCCTCCCGTGTTGTCTCCTTGCCGATGAGCCGATGCATCATTGCATCTGGCACCGCCTGGTAGATGATGGCCAAAGCTGCCTGATTCACCTTGTCATCCACCTCTTTATCCTTCCCCTTCGGATCGACTGCACCCTAGACTCCCTGGGCGCGCATGTTCGCCTCCATCTTTATTGCCCACACCGAGTAATTGTCGATCATCAGGAGAGCGTACTGGAGGGAGATTAGCCCACCCTGGGCCTTCGCCTTATCACCCATGATCTTTAGAAATCACCGAAATCAACAGGCTCTGATACCACTTGTTGAGTTTGGACCACCCTGGCAGTCGTTACGACCACGCACAGAGTCGTTAGGACCACTTTATGGTTTGCTCCGACCACGCTATGACCACTTTGTGACTTCAGCTGACGACGACCACGTTCACGCTACGCTGCACTCCTTTGACCACGTAGTAGGATCGATCACGGTAGTCGTAACTCGATTACGACCACATTGTAGACTCGATCGCCGTGGTCGTAAAGCTTACGACCACATCGAAGACCTGATCGCCGTGGTCGTAACTCGTTTACGACTACGTCTTCAGCTCCTGAGGATACCTCCGCTCGATCGCCATGGTCGTACCTCGTTTACGACCACGTCTGCGAACACGTCGAAATCGATATTTGATGATTTTCCCGGAGTCAAAACTGCTCCTTCTTCTCTTATTTATTTCTCTTTCCTCTCGTTCGATCACACCGATCGCTTCGACTCCACTTCTCTCGTTACATTGCTCTCCTTTTATACCCAACTTTACGACTACGACACGGAGGCAATTACGACTCTGAGACCAACTCGAAAAACTGACTCGAACTCGTACTCATATACGGCAACGATGGACTCACACTCGTACATGGAATACGACTCATAAACCGAAAACAAGATTACTAACTCTAACAGTCTCAAACAAACATAAACAGTGAATACGAATTTTTGAGAAAGCACAAAGAAAACCAAGGATAGTTCTTCGGATGCTTCAGGAAAATCAGCCGGTTTTCGGCAAACCAGTGTGGTCCTATAGGTTTTTTTTTTTGCCGAAAACGGTTTTAAAACCGGGCGGTTTCCACTGGCCGAGACGAGTTACCGGGCACTGCAGACACCTGGCCGGCACTCGAGCACCAAACCGCTCTTGCGTTTCAGCTGGAGGCAAACAAAGGAAAAAAAAAAAAGAGGAAACAGTTTCCCTTGCCGCGTCCTGCAGCACCGCACCACACCATCATCATGCCACGGAGCAGTAAAAGCTCGGCCAAAATGCGCTCAAAAGCCTCCCTCCCTTTCACCCATCCCGCCCCCCACACAGCACAAAGCCCACCATAATATATATTGCAGAGCACCAGGCAAAAGGGGAGCTTAGCTGCTCATATCGAAGTCTCCCACAGGCCACAGGGCAACCTACTGAGCCATTGCTGCTTGAGATAGTTTCTCTCATCTTGTCTTGGGATCTATACCCCTGCATTGTGCAGACAGAACTAGAAGGCGTTCGGCTTCTCTGTTCCTTTTGTTCATTCTTTGGTTCAGACAGGTTTCATTTTGCTTTTCTGTTCTTGGGATTCTAGTTCGTTTATATGGTAAGGGGCATCTCAGGAGAAAGAAAGAAAGAACGCCTGTAAGATAGCCTCAGGTGAGTGTGGGAAGGTGAAATTCATACGATTTTGCTCCTCCTTTTCTTCTGTCATTGTTCGGTGTGGGCATAGAATTTTGTCCTAGTTGGTCCTCCAGTGTAGGAACCCCACTTCTTGTTAGTTTGTTTCTTCTGACTTCTGAGGGGTGATTAAATTGACTAGCACAAATGCTAGTGTCTGGAAGAAAAGGACCGCTCATCCTGTTTACAAGTTTTCTGATACTTTCGCTTCTTACGCCGTCCGATGGCTCCCCAAATTCCACAGAGAGTCTCAATCAAAGCCACAACAAGACTGGGCATCCTTTGGAGGTAAACAGAGTGATTTTCTTACATGTAGTTTGAGGCTTTTGCATCACACTCTAAGATATTTAATTCTGAATTATATTCAGAGAAAAAGTCTTTGTTATTTCACATTTAATGGTTTTTGGTACAAGAAGTGTTACACAGGTTTCTTATAGCAACAATTTTTTGCCTTTTCTTGCAGCTGACGCCCAAAGTATCGTTTCAACTCAAGCTACACGCATTGTTCCACTGGTCTTCTTTTGGTTTCTTGATGCCGGTAGGGATACTACTAGTCAGAATATCAAGCAAATCTAGAAGCGGCAGATGCATTAGAGTCCTTTTCTATTGCCATGTCATTTCTCAGGTTTGTATCTTCTGCAGGACATAACATTTGCTGATTTTTTTTCTTTTTTCCTTTTTTATAGATCATCTGATACATATTACACGCTCAATTGAGTTTTCAGATTGCCGCTGTCCTTCTTGCTACTGGCGGGGCGGCTCTGTCGCTAATGAACTTTGATAACTCTTTCAGTAACAGTCACCAAAGGGTAGGATTGGCACTGTATGGGTTCATGTGGCTTCAGCCACTCATCGGTTTCTTCAGACCAGAAAGGTAGAAGAAACAACCTTCCTATAGTACCATTGCAACCTTTTCGTGTTTCTCACAAAGCATATGCCTAGACCTTATCCCTTTCTCTATCCCTGCAGAGGTGTTAAGGTGAGGAGTTTGTGGTACTTCTTCCACTGGCTTCTCGGCGTCGCAGTTTGCGCCACTGGCATTGCAAACGTCTACATTGGCCTTCGCACCTACAATGAGAGAACCACGAAGAGCGTGAGGCTTTGGACTGGCCTCCTCACCCTTGAGGTCTCCTTCCTAGCTTTCTTCTACCTCTTGATAGACAGATGGAGCTACACGATGAAGCAAGGACATGTCCCTGTCGAGCAGCTAAGACCTACCGATAATCGCAAAACATATCCGACTACTCTTCGGAAGGAGCTGGGTATGGTGCAAGAGTGAAATCTCCAAATAAAAGTCAACAGGAAGGCAGATGCTGTGAAGATTGCTCTGAGAGATGGTGATGCTGCCAAATGGTTTGGTAACTTGCTTGGGTTGGGAGGTGTGCCTTGAAGAACATTGTACAGTTTTTATACTTCTACTGAGATTGTAGAGCATCGGAGGCTCTGGTGCTGTATCTTGTGCTATGCTTTTTAGATTTTGTTTCAACCCACTATTTGGGCTGTTTGTGGAAAGTACAGAGATGCAACATTATATTTCATCAGGGAAGAAAAATGATCAGAACTGGTTGATGCTTATCTGTAGTCTTGATGTTCCCTGTGCAAACATTTTTTAAAAGGTTTTGACAGGATCAGCAGGTGCAATATTTCGCAGTGCTAATTCCAAATAGATTACTCAGCGGTCTAAAAAAAAGAGTAGCCATCTGAACCTGTAACGCACATGATTGTGTTTACCTATGCACGGTACACATCTATATAACACCGTATCCTTATTTCTGTTGGTACTCTACATGTCTTCCTCGTTGTGTTTATATCAATTCTATTGATGTCCCTTGTGCTAACTCTATGCCATATCAAGCGCTTACAAGTTACAACCTTACATATAATGGTGGGTTCGGTTCGGCTGAGGCTTATTGGCTTTTGTCCTTTGATACAGTAACTCGCTTTAAAACGGTAAGTCTATAAGTTGATTGTAGTAGATATTATACCTACTTCAGCTGTACCGGCTAAAATCGCGTACGGCTGTCTTTCTCTTCGTAATCTCTCTCACGAACAGCCAGAATTCAAAAGCTATAAGCCATAGCCCAAAAAAACCCACCATGTACCAAGAAGACCAAAATGGATAAATACCTACTTACCCCATATACAAATTCTCACTACATACATACAATTCTCTTGTAGAGCGAAAGTACCTTCCTATGTACTCAAAGTCTGAAGATGACCACATAAAAACCTGCACCTTCTTGTTCATGGCAAGAGCTGGACATAACCAGTTAGGACAGCAATAGCTAAAATGGCCAAAGGCGGCACGAGGACAAATGCCCCAACGGTCGCGAAGAACACCGAGTCGTTCCGTCCACCGACCTTGGTAAGCAGGGCCTGCCTCTTGATGTTCCTCCTCTGCGAGACAGTCAGGGAGTTGAGGCTCTTCAGGCCTTCCTTGAGCTTCTTGCCCAGTGGGAGGGTGAACTCGCCCTCCCTATCACCGATCAGCGCCGCCAATTGCTCGCGGATGGTAGTGAGCTGACGGGGTTCTGTGGGGGTGCCATTCTCTAGGCCTAATAAGCCATTGTTAGTTGACACAGATGTCAGATTTGGATCAGGAATGAGAAGGGAAAGATGATGATTTTGTATGGGACGTACCAATATCATCTGATGTAGGGGATGTCAGTTGTTCCAGGAGATCCAACTGCGTGCGCGCCGAAGAAACTTCAGAACAGAAGATGGCAATGTTAGTCGACGGCTAATAACTAGGAGCACGGGAGCAAGCATGCCAGCTACACAGGGAAAATATGTAATGAAAATACCAGCAGTACTGTAGCAGACTGGTAGTATTCATGTACTTCAAACATATGAATAGCACTTCGATTTCTTCTGAATTCAGGTTTGGATTTTCTGAGGAATCGAATTCACAGTGCTCTTTGTGAAAAGAAAAACATCACGGATACTGGAGTAGTTGCGTCCGCAGAGGTCAGATCTGCACTTCCTTTCGAGAAAGCACAGAGGCGTTTCAATCCACGCGGCCCGTTCGGAGACACGCACTCGGCGCAATAACGATAGCACAAGGAAAGCCGAGTTCCAGCAAATACAGCATATGTACGGTGTGCCCTTCAACTAAATTACAGAGCTGAAAAATATGCTATGCCTATTCTTTTTTCTTCGAATTATGACTTTTAACTGTGGCTTATAATTTTCTATTGTTCGCGAGAGAATACAGAGAGATATACTTACGCACGATTTTGACAGATATAGATAAAATCAGAATAATGTCTATTACAATCAATTTATAGACCCATATTAAAAGACACTATGTTTGAAAAGTAGATACTGTAAAAAAGTTAGTTACTACAGAAAAACGGCTTTTAAAAACTAAAAAGAAGATGACCTATAACTTTTCAGCAGCCTTTTTATTACTATTCATTAGACTAGTAAATTATAAATAAAAGCCATCAGCCACAGCACAAAAAAAAAACAAACCAATTAAATAAGAGAAAACTATGAAACAATATACTCCCCTCTCTCTCTCATTCGCCTTCTCCCTCCCGAAGTGGCACCGCTCCCTCCCTTCCCTGCCGCTCCCTCCCTCTCGATCCCATCCGCCGCTCCTCCCTCCTTGCCGCCATCATCCCCTCACTCTCCTCCACCGTTGAATCCGGCTCTTCCGCTACGGATTCACCCTTCCCTAGGCATAGAAAGCGGTTGGAGGAAGCGGTGGCCTTGCGGTGGGCAGAGCCGAAGGACGGTGGCAGCGGCGACTATGGCAGGTAAGTTGGACGAGGCGGCGCGGCGGGGAGGGGTCAGGGGCTGCACGGCGAGGCAACGTTTGGGCCGCTGGCCGTGGATTGTGGTGGAGGGGGCGAGGACGGCGAAGGAGGTGTGCCTCCGGAGCAGAAGAAGAGAAGGAGAGGGGAGAAGAGCGGCGACGCTCCAAGAGAAGAAAGAGGAAAAGGAGGCACGGCGTAAGGAAGGTATATCGTCGAAAGGTATACCATGTAGCAACTTCCTTAAATAGGGATAGGCAGCAATAAAGCTAAAGCTTTGCAAGGAAAACGCAATGCCTTCCCCTGCAAAATTTCCATCCAATAACTCGATGGCGCAAGAACTAGGCTGGCCGCACCTGAAACGCTGGGATCCTGCGTCGCGCCTTCCTGTTGGGCAGCCCTGCAACCGCCCAGCGATCTTTGGGCGGGGGAGACAGGGACCTTGAGGGGGACCCTGGCGCTCTTCATGGACGCCAGCGCCGCCGCGTCCACGGCCTGGAGCCTCGTGGCAGAGGAAGGCGAGAAGCTGCACGCCATGGACCGACGCAGGCCTTGAGCCCGGAGGAGAGGAAGGAAGTAAAGGCGTTACTCGGTGTGGGCTATAGCTCGAATTTTTTTGCGTCGCGGGTGGAGTCGGCGGTGTCCACCACAAGAATGCCAGGGAGTAGGGAAGCGCACGACACGGCGCGCCAGGCACACCACATGTTTTGAGCTGGGCGAACGGGCCCACGGAAGAGAAGTTCTGGAACGAAACGCTTGGTGTCGCTTCGCATGGACGACGTGCAATCGCAACCTCGGTTCCCGTCGGCCCGAGTGCAGCCCAGCAAATTGCCTTGCAAGTTTCCCAAGGCCGCCAGCCTAGCCCGCTCCGGCCCTTCCCTCCTTCCCCACCCAACACCCCCCCGACGAACCCATCACTCAAATCGCCACCGCTGCCGCGATGTCGTCGCCGGCGGCGACCGCGCTGTCCCCCTTGTCCTCGGCCGAGCCGCAGCCGCAGCCGCATCCGCCGGCGCAGCAGGGCCGGTCGAGGGAGCGGCGGACGGAGTCTGCGGTGCAGCCGAAGAAGCACAAGGCCATCGAGGGCGTCGGCGCCGCCTCCATCCTCGACCTCAAGGCCCAGCTCTACCGCACCCAGGAGTAGGCCCGCAAGCCCACCGCGCCCGACGCCGCCGCGATCTCCGGCGAGTTCCGCCGCGCCAAGAAGCGCTCCGCCCCCGCCGACCCCCTCGGCGCCAACCAAGAACTCCGGCGTAGACGCACGTGCCCACAACTAGTACGTACACAGTTCTTCTCATCCTTATGTAATTGCTTCTGTGTGACTGCACCGTGGCCATTTGATGTTAGTTTTGACGAGAGTTAATGAACCAATCCCATTGCGTGCCCTTGGCTTAGGTACTATATTCCCTATATACCGGGTGGCAAGCGTGAATTTCTTCAGGAAAAACACTACATACTGCATTACTGGTTCATATTAAAGATCAACTTTTATGTTTCTCTGTATTGGATATCACAGAATTCGATTCATATTGTTTCTTGAATGGAAAGGAAACACGTCTAAGCATTTACTTATGAACGGTAAAACTGGCGACGAAAGGAACTGTTGCCTGTACTTCTGCTACATTTTGGAGTTCTCCTACGTTGCAGGTTCTCCCATAACAGCACAGTTTGGCTTTCATCTAGCATCATACGATGTGGATTAACAGTGGTCAAATGAAAGAGTGACTCCACCTATTTGTTATTTTACTGTCGAATCTTGCTTCTCTTGTCACTTGTCAGTTTCAATTAGCTAATGTCCTGATCAGAATTGCTCTGGTACTATGTACTTGTAGCGTTTCCACCCAACACCAGTTATCTCCTCTCATTCAGCTTTTCATGTAGCATTTCTAAGAATCTGGATTCCATACCTATGTACATACAGCATTTCCACCCAGCACCAGCTAACTCCTCTTATTCTGCTCTTCATGTAGCTCCATGCATCTTGATTCCATACTGTCATGTTTTGCTCATTCTGTCGTTGCCAGAACTAATGTCTCCTTTGTTATTTGCTTTTGCAACAGAGATAAGGTGGAGCTGAAAGCTGTGAAAGATGGTTCTGCGGGTTATGCTGCCCTAGAACAGAAGGCAGAGTTGTATGAAAAGTTATCCAGAGGCGAGCTACCTGATGAAGAAGACAAGGAGAAATATTGTGTTGATTTCTTCCAAAAGAATTTCGATCATGTCTATGAGCCTCGGCAGCCAGAGAGCTATGGTGCCACTGACAATGCTGAACCAGAAAATGATCCTGATGATTCTATGCCAAGTGCCAAGCTGATGGGCCTTGGCCAAACTGGTACTAATATTGACCGAGATGAGCACAAGCGCTTTGTAAGGTACTGTTTTCTTTGAAAAGTGGTTGCATTGACACCACTGGACTTCTCTGATAATATCATGAAGTGCTTTCGTTTAAAGACCCTTGTTACTGCTTCTCTAAGACAGATGAAGAACAAAATTGAAACTGTCATTTTTGACACTTTTACTCATTCGACGCTCTTAGGTAGACCACTGAACATGAATTGGGCTCCCAAGCAGTTGTCATTTTGTTTGTGTACTTTCACTTTTTTAGCATGCCCTGCCCATATAGCCCTTAGGTCACTTGTTGCAACCTATAAGGCTATAACAACAGAGTTGTACCCCTAAACAGAGCATATGCTTAACTCATGATCTCTTCATGTCAGTAAGATCGTTTGCAAATCTGTATGAGCTGTGTTCAGCAGCTTCATGTACAGCAGTTTATCAGGCTAAGGTTTAAATGTCAAGATAAAGGATTCCTGTTTATCTATTGATTATCTGAATTCATTAAGATGGACAGAATTATGTTATCACCACCAGGTGATATCATTGAACTTCCAACTTTAATATTGTTGTTTCTCTCTGAGAAATGACAATAATCTGTCTCAGCTCTTTGACTAACTTGCACCATGGCATGTCTGCAGGGAGGTTCACAAGGAAGTAAGAGAGGCAAGGCAAAAGGCTTCAACGATGAAATCCGGACGACAAGAACAGGAGGCTGCTTGTAGAGAGAAACTCAGGCAAGCTTACCTCAAGAAACGCCTGAAGAAGTTGACTTCTGAAAAACAGGCCTCTTCAGCCAATGATGACCAACCAGCTAGCTAGTCGAGATTCTGTGTCTTCACTTATGTCCAAGTAGCAGATGTTGTAGTTCATGCAATCATGCAACTGATAATGAGAATATTGTTTTGCAAGTTATTCTTTTGATCTAGCACGCTCAAATAGTCGAATTCAGAAAATGGTCCTGGCGTGTACAGTTGATTCTCTGTAACACCCCCATTTCTGGGAGCGTTATGAAACCCCTCGCAACTGCCCAGGATTGTTCAGCTGCGAGGACATCCATCGAGTGTATAACATTGCCAGCACAAGCTCAAGGACAAAAGTCAACTTTATTACAATATAAAGGCTTAAAGCCAAGATTCACAGTAGGGCCAAAGACCTAGTTTACATCACAGCCAAAAAGATACTACAGGCATACTCGAGTGCAGAATAACCCTATTCCCAAGCTTCTTCCACTTCAAAGAATTCCATCTCATCATCTTCACATGGCTCCTCAAGACTGGCAGTTTCTGTTTATGATTTTAGCAAGTATGAGTACAACTACCGTACTCAGCAAGTCATGCGGAGCTTATCATTAACTATATGCATGTCATATCAAGATAAAGGGAAACATGTTTATTACTTTGTGTGGATGCAGATTTAGTTGAGAATCAATTAAAAACATGAAAGTAACTTTATTAAAGTAAACAGGGGTTTTCAAGCGTGATTATTAACCTTCCACATTACCAAATCATTCTCAAATCTACTTATGCTTTGTTACTGGAATCACCCATCAAACATAGCTTCATTTACCGGAAGCACGGCGTATTCGAATACCATCACTTTATGACTCTGCAGAGTTGCCCGCTTTACCCACAAGATCTCTCAACTCCCATGACGAGTTAAGAAAACAAAGTTGTTCACTGCTCAATTCTTTATATAGTCCCTGCCCAGTAGATTCTTGATCCCCATGAGCTCGGATGACCCCACGGATCTCCTCCGACTCATAGCGGTCCTACTGTTGTATGGTTAACCACCTCCCATACAACTCACCCTTCGACTCCCTCAACCAGTTGCAGATGTTCAATCGAACTTGAGCAGTTACTAAACTAGGTTTGACCAAGTCAACACTTGTGGTTGGGCGAGTACTATGTTCTTTACTCAAAGATAAGGGTCTAGTCCTTATATTTTCATCGAGGCCATAAACATGCACAAACCCACATTCAGGTTGCATGACCGCCACCATTCCTCAACCAAGCCTCCACCCTAGGGTAAGGTCTTGGACTCACCTCGTGATCCTCGCCACCCTAGTTCCAACTTTTCAAAATTCTAAATAAATAATAAAATCCTTAACAGTGAAAATATTTTGGTGTGTCCCTAAACTACCATGTTTATTTAATTATTATAATTATTTTACTATGTCTTTCAAGGCAAATATGTCCATCAAATTAATCGGGGCTTTTCAGGTGGTAGGGCATAACTAATATCATGACATTCTAATATAAATTTTACCCCAAAATATTGATTTGAACAAAATAACATAATGAAATTACAAATTAAATAAATAAATAAGGCAATTACGGGTTCAACATGATCAAGGAAGCGTAACTTGCCTTATGGGTCTATAATCTCGACTAACTCGTACTCTCCGAAAATTGAGCTTGAGCTTGATCTTCTTCTTCTAATTCTTGAGAACCTCCGGCGTCCGAAGCTAACACAAAAATTAAATAAGTAAATTCCATGCCCGAAATAACGAGCTAGGAATAAAGAAATGAAATTAAAGAAAGAAAATCTGAAGAAAATTAAATAAATGAGATTTTGGGCTTTTAGGAGGGCCAAATAGGAAAAAGGGCCTGAGAAATGGGTTGGTGGGCTCAAAACGGTCAAAATGGATATAAATATATTTTTTTGGATTTTTCTGAATTTTTCTAGGGTTTACTATTCATCGGACTAAGCATGCTTCCTCTGCTCGAGCCGGTTGTAACGGGTGCGGCGAGGCGGTTCGGTCGAACCGAGACAAAGCGGGCTCATTTCGGCAAGAAGGCGGTGGGCGTCGGACGCGTCGGGCGCTGGCGGCGGGCGGTCGGGCGGCGGCAGCTCCACCGCGTCGCTGGCTCGGTCGGCGCCGACGTGCGGGCGGGTGGCGCGGTCGGACGCGGTAGGCGCGGTCGGGTGCGGGTCGGGCTGGCGGCGGGCGGGGTGGGCGGTGCGGTGCGGCAGGCGGCGGCTCGGTCGGGCGGGGTGCAGCGGCGGTCTACTGGCTCATGGCGGGCGGTGCGGCGACGACCAGCGGCGGCTCGGTCGTCTTCCTCCTCTCGCTATGCCCGAGATGCCAAGCAGAGGAACAAGGCGGCGGTCGGCGAAGGGGTTTGGGTGGGTTGCGACGGTAACCGAGACCATGGATGGGTTGCTCATGGGGCCAGGGTTCCATTTTCGGTGGTTAGGGGCCCACCGGAGGCGGCAATCGCCGGCGGCGAGTTTTTCCCCCAATTCGGCCGATTTTGCAATCGGGGAAGAGCGAGGGTTTCCTAGGGCAAATTGGCCGGCGTTTGAGCATTAGGGGGAGTAGGGGAAGCTAGAGGAGGTGGTGGTTTGGGCCGAGGGGGCCGGAGTTGGCCTGGCCACGGTGGCCGTGAAATGGCTTCCGGTGCCGGGGCAGTAGGATGGCCGGGGAGCTAGGGCGGCGGTTGGGGCATGACTTGGGAAGTCCGGGGGTGCTACTGGAGAAGTGAATTGGAGAACTAATGGCCGGAGATTAGACATTGTTCTAGGGCTCCGTTTTGGGGATTTCGGTGATTACCGGCAATGGGGGCGGCTAGGGTTCGATTGAGGTTGTCGGTGGCTTCGTGGAGATGCGGCGTCCACGGGAGAAGACTCAAGGGCTTATGAAGTCGAGGTATGGCGGTTCGGATGGGGTTGGCCGGAAAAAGAAGGGGTGGAGGTGGCGGCACGGGCGGCTGGCGGTGTGCCACGGCTTGAGGTCGGTTCGGGGTGTCAGGGCGGAAGGGGATAGGGTCGCGGGGAGCTCTATCCACTCGGGAGAGGTGGCGAGGTCGGGAAGCTTCGGTGAGGCGGTGGCGGCAATCTCGGCAGCGGCGGCGGTTTTCTGACAGACACAGTGTCCATCTCCCTCTCTCCCCCATGCGGTGTCTTGGCAATGGATTAGGGCCGAATTGCTTTGAGATTTGTGGAGAATAGGATGAGGAAACAAGAAATCAAAGCAAAAACGAAAATTCTCTTCAAAATCAGATTTTGACAAAAATTGAGATCATTTCAATTCTGCAGCATATTGTTGTACAAATCTACCCAATGAAAATGCATCTTGATTGTCAAGTGATTTGCTAGGCCTCCCTGCAGCCTTATTTCCATCATCTGATTTTGTTTGCCTGTCTCACGTATGGACCATGGTACTATTTTTGTGGAAGGTGCCATGGTGGCAGCTCATTGGAGAGGCTTCGCGTAGAGCTATAATCCCTTGCGCGACTGCAATTCGGTTCGTGCATGGCACCAACTAATGGGCACCTCCATTTCTGTAAGGTCTCAAAAGTCGGCCAATGTTGCGCACACACAAAATCTTCTCGCACAAGTTCTGCCTTGACATGGCAGAGCGCAGTTGACAGGAGAAAAGCAGGTTCCATATTCCCTTGATTGGATGAAAAGGTGCCGATGATGGAAAGAAAACCAAGGATAAAAAGTCCCGTCGCGCTTTCTGTGATTCTTTTCAGCTTGGAGTAAACACTTCTTGCCGAACTGCATATCATCCCGCCGCCTCCTCAACCTCCGAACTATTCCTTATTGCGTGCTCTTGAAGCTGAAAGGACCCAGCTGGTTCACGAGAGAGCAATGGCCAAGGCGGCGCCGGACCAGAAAGCCGGCGGGGCGGCAACGCCGCCGCCTGCGGCGTGTCCGAACGAGTACCATGTGTGTGGCCCCCGCAACCTGCCGTCCACGAGCTGGAGAGATCTCCTCCGCTCAAGATGGTCAGTAACACTTGCACGGTTGCACACGGCCGGCTTCACTTCTGGTTACGCAAGCATAATTTTGTTGCGTTGCATGCATGCAGGAAGAATCCCAACTACCGCCGCATGGTGATCGCGTGCTTCGTCCAGGGGGTGTACCTGCTGGAGCTGGACCGGCAGGAGAAGCGCGACGAGCGCACCGGCCTCGCGCCACAGTGGTGGCGGCCGTTCAAGTACAGGCTCGCGCAGGCGCTCATCGACGAGCGCGACGGCTCCGTCTACGGCGCCGTCCTCGAGTGGGACCGCCGGGCTGCGCTCTCCGACTACATCCCGTTCCGCCCCACCGGCGCGCCGGCGGCCGTCGTGGCGCTGCGCGGCACGCTGCTCGCGGCGCCCACGCTCCGCCGCGACATCGAGGACGACCTCCGGTTCCTGGTCTGGGAAAGCCTCAAGGGCTCCGTCCGCTTCGCCAGCGCGCTGGCCGCGCTGCGGGCCGCCGCGCGCAGGCTCGGTGCCGGCAACGTGTGCGTGGGCGGGCACTCGCTGGGCGCGGGGTTCGCGCTGCAGGTGGGCAAGGCGCTCGCCAAGGAGGGCGTCTTCGTGGAGTGCCACGTCTTCAACCCGCCGTCCGTGTCGCTGGCCATGAGCCTCAGGGGATTCGCCGAGACGGCCGGCGAGCTGTGGGGCCGCGTGCGCGCGCGGCTCCCCTACGTGGGCTCCCAGGCCGCGGCGGCCGCGGACGCTAGCGGCAACAGCAGCGAGAGCGAGGCGAAGGCATCGCTGGCGCGCGCGGGGATGGGCAGGTGGCTGCCACACCTGTACATCAACACCAACGACTACATCTGCTGCTACTACAACGACGCGGCGAGCGGGACGGCGACAGTGGCCGCCGGGAACGGTAAGGCGGCGGCGGCGGCGGGGCGAGGAGACGGCAAGGGATCTGTGGCGAGGATGCTGGTGGCGTCCAAGGGGCCGAGCAAGTTCCTGGACGCGCACGGGCTGCAGCAGTGGTGGTCCGACGACGTCGAGCTGCAGGTGACGCTCAACCACAGCAACCTCATCGGCCGCCAGCTCAGGTCGCTCTACGCCGCGCCGCCGGCCGCGGGGAGTTAAGGCTTGTGTGCCATTGGTTTGTCGTTGCTGTTCTTGTTGTCGAGGTGTGTTTTCACTGAAATCGGTGATGTTTTCACGGAACGGTGCGTGACGCCGAGCGCATGGGGTGATGTCTGATAAGCGTTTCCGGGTTAATGTGATCGTTTTGGATGTAACGTGTGTGAAGGTCAGAAGGTGCACTACTCTTTGGGTGAGATTGCTAGTATATTTCAGAGGAGGTCACGAGTTTATAAAAAAGAACGAGTTCCTTTTAAATCTATAACAGAACGAGTTCTGTCAAAAGATTATATGGACGTGGCAATTGACATCTAACAAAACACACCATTTTCATTGAGGATTTGGAGTGATAAATTTGAAGTTCCTTCACCCTACAAAATGTGAAAAAAATTTTGGAAAGAAAGTAAAAAAACCGAACGATGTTTTCACTGTACGGTGAGGCCATCGACTCCACGGGGATAGGGCATGTTCTTTTCCTCCGAAGCCGACGGCTTTTAGCTTTTGCTACAGTACCTAACTTTCAAACGGAGTATTTTCTCAAGACAGGGTCTACAGGTAAAACGATCTACACATTAAAAGCCCAACATCTGTACCATCCAAAATCGCAAGTGAATATCTGTCTCTCCGTAATCTGTACCGTAAACAGCTAAAATTCAAAAATTTCAACCAAAAAACCATAAACCGCAGCCGAAAAGAACAGGCCCATAGAATTCTGGTTCCGTAGACCAGCGCCTTATCTACTGGGCCATGGAATCCTTGCTGGGAAGTTTGAAAACACTTCGCTCTTGTACTGTCAGACAAGGCGCGCAGCACACAACCCTCGCACCGCACTATACACTGTCCAGATCAAACACGGTGATAAGTTTAATGTATGTAGTCTTCTAGGTTAGGCCAATGACTTTTGACTCTAATACAAACGTTTATACAAATGATGTGAATACCGAAAAACTGATAAGCTAATTTGAAAATTCTATCCTGGCAAACTGTTTCAAAAAAACGACGGAAAAACTATACCGCTTATTTGTTCAGGAGAAACCATAAACCGAAAACAAACAAGACCCATATTCAACAAACTGGTTATGCTTTGGCCTTTGGGTTATCTGTAAAGAAATGTTTGCACTAGAGAACAGTAAACATAAATTGAGGATGCCTGAAGCACAAATAATGTCCTGGTGAAATACCGCCAGTATTGAGAGTGTCAGCGATACACTATCGGTCTAACACAAGATACTACAATCTTGCATGAGCAGGAAATTCCAATTATCTATGGAATACAATTGATTGGTTCATCCAGTTACTTGGTGAATCATCAGAACAACCCAACGGTCACTTCTAGTCGTAATCTGATTCCTCAGACAATTCACCGCTTTCCTGCATAAGGACAATAGGATAAATATGGTCACCAGCATGGGAAAATAGAATAAACATGAATACATGCGCAATATACATGTAAAAAAAATCCACCTTCTTCTTGTTATATTCAGCCATTGCCTTCTCAAACTCAGCACGCCTCTCAGTAGCTAGATCATAATACTTCACCTTTTCCTGGTGCAATGAACAAAATAAAATTGTTAACGGCAGTAGGATATGAAGCATTGTGTCCTGTCTTGGCAACATATTTTGCTTCTTTGGCCCTATTTTTTTTTCAGCTTATAGCTTCCCTCGAATAAACAAATGGAACAGTTTCTTCGCCATCGTTTTGAAGCGGTTTATTAAGACAGTCTTTTCGAAGTGGCTTATCAGTTTATCGCCATTCGGTTCGTTCGCACAAACGCTCGCGCTAGGGCCAAAAGCCATAAGCTGCAGCCGAAAAGAACACACCCTTTGTAAGCAAATTTAGAAGACTGTTGTGCAAGGTGTCATGTAAGGAGGTCTTACACAAGTCAACCAGAACTCTAGGTCAGAACTGCTACATAATTATGTGACAATTTATATTTCTAAAAGGGAAATATAATATGCATATGGCCAATATTTAAGGCTTAAAAGAATTCATAGTTTATCTTGATGCACTTTATAGCAATGATCTGTTCTGTTTTCCCTATAGTTTGTTGGCATGCATGAAATGAAAATAGCAAGGACGGGTCATTGGCAAATCAAGGTCAAGTAACTTCAAATGTCCAGAAACTTGTCTACAGGTGGGCAGCTCAAATATTGTAACTGTAACTAGAAAGTAGAAACAATGAACCTACTAACTAACAGGGGAAAAAATAGCAAATGTGCAATGATGTATGATCATCCAACTGAATTTTAATTGCAATACCTACAAAATCCATTCTAAGTATATAGGTCATGAAGCTTCCACAGTTACACAACCCATGTCAACGCATCCCTTCAGCTGTTTCCCTGGAATGGGCTACTCTCTAGGCTCAACAATGAAATTGCTCTAGCTAGTACCAATTAATTCAAGGAATTTTAGAAATATATAGAGTTAGTTCTGCTGTGAGGCACATAGACAAGACACAAGAGATAGGCGAAAAAGGCAAATATCCCCGATTTAAACCTGGGTACCGAACCTAACAAAACATAAAGTCAAGGGCTTCCATTGATGGTTTTTTAAAAAGGAGCGTCTATTTGATTGCCACAGATTGTTTATGAAAGAACTGATTCCACAAACAAAAGTACAAGCCAAACTACATCTCCACTCCATGTATTGTTATCGTGTTGCTATCAACCATTTTACATTAACAGGCAGCATGATTGGATGGTAGAATTTTGTACTGACAAGCTAGAGCTACCCAATGCAACATAGACAAGCTAGCTAAAGCTATCAGGCTGTGAGGGGGGCTGGGGTACCAACCTCAAATGTCATTGTATTCCATTTCTCGCCACATGCCTTCCCTATCTGCAGTGCAAGATATATTACTACATGACTAGGAAGCTTTAACATTAAAATGATGGAAAACATTAAGATGATGGAAACTCACTTCCTGCATTGATTTTACACTTGGATTTTCTTCCTTAAAAGATTTCCGGAAATCCTCCCTTCAACACAACATAACAGCTTCAGTATAAATTGGCTTAGTACAAGAGATGAAAATAAACACAAGGGGAAACAACAGAAATAACTTTAGCATTTGTGTTACACCTAAAGTTATGTGAAAAACCTCAAAAATAAGCAACCAATATGTTCGATGATGACGACTGGATGCATAAGAGAGCATTTAGAAACGCAGCAAGAATGTAAATGTTGCAGTTATTCTTTATCAGCGATTGAAACATTTTGTAACCATCAGAAGTCCGACAAGTCAACAGATACACATTTCTTTTTTTACATCGGTGATCGTCTGATCAACCATTTTCAGCATGCTACTGTGGACTGGGTACAATAAGCTGGTAACTTTGGCAAGTCAGAGATGCCAAACAAATGAGAAAGAAAGGCAGTGTCTCTCGCACATGGTGCAATAGGAACACTTAGCTAATGACATACTTCAGTATTCGATGGTCTCAACTCTCTACTCCCAAGATGGGATCACCAAACAACCCGCCTCTAGCCTAGGGCAAAAAGAGGAATTCTGACCAAGAAACAGGGAATTTCATATCACTTCACAGGATGCCTTCAAGTAAGCTCCCAGCATTCCGAAATCTAATGGAAACAATTCCAATTTACATAAACGTAGGTTCAAACATGGTTGCACAAGCTGGCTACAACGAGTCCATTAATTGACTAGTGAACAGGTGCACCTCTGAGATCGAGATGCACTGTTAAAGGTTGTAACTTCAGCAACTAAGATGCATAAAATTTTCCTAAGAGCCGCAGAACAGTACCGCATTGTCAGCCTTTAAGAACACAGGGACTCATGCGAAATTTGCTGCACTAAAATGCCACTAAGGCACGAGTCGACCCAAAGTTCCTGAATAAACATCCTACAAATTCCTAAAGAAAGATCCTAAGTTGTGCGGGCGAGCAGCCCGGTCAAAAAAGGCAAAGAGAGTAGAAACCCCTAATACCGCAACCCGATTGTTTAGCCGCGGCCAGAGCAGTTGGCACACATGAAATCCATAGCATCCAAATACAGAGAAGGGAATCGAGACAGGGAGGCGCAGCGCGTACATGAAGTAGAAGAAGGCGGTGGGGGGCTTCTTGGGGCGGCGGGGGTCGTCCAGGGGCCCCTTCTTCCGCGGCTTCGGCCTGGGGCTCACCTTCGGGGGCAACCGCACCGTCTTGAGGGGCTTCGGGGCCGTCTGCGACCTCGTCTTCATCCCGCAAACCACTCTTCTCGCGGGTTTATGCGCTGATTTGGACTCGAGGAGTGGAGGTGAATTCACAGTAGGGGGTTTGGAGGACGAAGCGGAGAGAGCGCAGGTGCCACAGGCAGACCTGGCCAAATGGGCCACCGGCACGCACGGGTACCATAGGTACGATCCGCTTAGACTCAGCAACTACCGGCTCGAATAACACCTCGCTCATTTTAACCTAAACTTCTAATATTTGATTTATTTTTTACTATTTATAAATTTCTTTTAAAAAAAACTATAGGCTTTTTTGAGTTTTTTTGCCGGTTCGTTTTTTTCGTATTCGTTTGTGTTGTTCGTGATGAACTAACATTTTTTTATTTTTATTTTTTTAAAATTTAATTACGCCAAATAAGTCATCTTCAGCTAACTACAGTGTAATTTCGGTCATAAACCACTATTTTTCAGTCCAACCGAGCAAGGTATAAATCTTCTGGCCCAAATACATAGAGAGGGATCAGACATGCTGGATCCATCAAGTTACATTTAGCAAATGCGTCATCGATGACATATTAATGCCCCCGTTCATTTCAGCTTGAGTTTCTGATTTTTGGCTTATTCTGCATTATTTCTAAATTTCGTCTTTTTATGGCATTTTGGCTTTTTAAAGCTTTTTTACCGATTTTTTTTCGTATTCGTTTGTGTTGTCCGTGATGGGCTAACATGTGTTTTTTCTATTTTTAAATTTAGTTACGCCAAGTAAGTCATCAGCTACAGTGTAATTTCAGCCAGCTACAGTGTAGTTTCAGGGCCTGTGTCTTTTTGGCTGAAGCTTATAGCTTTTTAGCTGCGGCTTGTGTCTTTTGGGCTATTCGTGCGAGAGATTACAGGTAACAGAAACTCACGTGCGGTTTTTGCCGATATAAATGAAGTCGGTACAGTATGTACTACAATTAACTAGTAGACTCTATCTTGAAAAAAAACACTCCGTTTAAAAGTTAGGTACTATAGAAAAGCCGAAAAACAGCTTTTAGAAGCTGAAAAGAACAGGCACTGAGCTATAAAACAGATTATTTCAGTCTAATCGAGCGGCACCTAATTTAGTCAATGATAAGTAATTTTACTGCTAATCGTAAGTATTTATATTTTTACTCTGATTTTTTATACGAAGCTCGGACTATATGGTAAAATAGATTTAGGGGATGGTATTTTTTCTAAAAAAGTGGATGGGCAAGAAAATAGATATGCTAACGTGTAGCTAGAAAGAAAGCCGTTGCGCGTGCTAACGCGCAATGTCTTTCGCGCTACTGTGCTCAATCGGTTGCTTGTTTTTTTTCGCTAGTTGCTCAATCTATTGCTTGTTTGGATCGAACTCAAATCAAAATACAATAAAGAAAATAACTTTATTTGCTGGCAAGTGTTGACAAGGCCAAGTCCTCCGTTTACATTTAAAATAGTACAGTAACTCTAACACAAGTATTTTTACTGTTAATTACAAATAATTTTAATATACTACTATAGAAAAGTTATTGTATGTGCCAGGTTAGGCCGGCTCGCCGTGATGAGGTGCGCCAAACACGACATACCTTGTCGGGCCGAACTAGCATGATCCGTTTCCTATTTGTACCGTGCTATGCTTGGAATGGATCAATAGAAGTATGCCTCGGGCCCAACATATTCGGCTCGGATGTTAGGCCAGGTCTAGGCAGGGGAGACTCGGGAAAGGAGAGAGTAACCAGGCTGCTGAGCTGTCGATTTCTCGTGGACCAGCCGTGTCACCGGGTAGCTCCTTAGGGCATCCACAGTGTATATAACCCAAGGGGTCTTAAGATGAGTCTCATCTTAACCTTAAGGCTGATGCTTTAATGTATATAACCCAAGAGGTCTTAAGATGATCCCACTCGGCAGATAAAGAAAATTGTATTTTAATGCTTGTGGTCAGGTCTTTAGCTTGAGGGCTGGTCTTAAGCTTTTTTTGCTTATGGTCTGCTTAAGGTCACCCTTGTAATGTATAAGGTCGACCTTAAGATACCTTAGGACCCTTTATTTTCATACACTGTGGATACCCTTAGCTATTGGGTAGCCACTCGCCACGTCTGCCACAATGCTGTTGGGCATAAGCCCAAAGTCCATTACGTGAAACCAAACAGCACCGAGGTCCATGGAAAACCTTACTATGGACCGCCAAAATAAGCACACAACCAGGCTTCCATAAAGCCCATGTGCTTGAGGAGAACAGCGAAATCCTCTCACAAAGGAAAAGCAACACAAAATTTGGGCCTAACGGGTTGGCTTTCCACGCTGCCCGTTCGCAGACGCGCGCTCGGCGCAACAACGCTAGCAGGAAAGCCGAATTCCGGTGGTTCGTAGTTAATTGTACCACATCGGTTGTGGGGGTACGGGCGGGAGAGAGGACTAGCATAAGAAGGGGTTCTCGGCGCAGCTGGGAACCCATCTTTGCGCTTGGGGCAATGACGCAGCTAGTGAGGTAATACCGAGGCGCGTCAATTGCTGGTTGAAAACTATTTCCAAACCCCCTCTTTGGCCCTATCTGGGTCACTGAGAATTTCTGGAAGGGCTCCTTCTCTTCGGGGAGGGTAAAGCCCACAAACCTAACAAGGAATTTTTGTATGATCTGGACTTGGGTTCTTTCCATTTTGGTTTTTTGTTAGTGATTTTCGGAAGTTGTGATGAATGTTTTGGTTTTTCTCATTGTATTGTATGTAGAGATATAATTATGATTTTCATTTTTTTCTCATTAACAATTGGAAACTACTAAAAAAGTCGGGTTGAATTAACTGGGCTCTTGGTATTTGATTTTCAGGAACGAACCAATTCAGGCTCCAGCGGACGTATGATAGCGTTTAGAACATGGCTATCACGCTCGGTTGGGCTGCTAGCTACAGCTTTTAGCACTATGCGACATTGTAGTAGATTATTTTCAGCTTTTAGCACTATGCGACATGTAGTGGGATTATTTTTTACTGTAACTGTTGTTAACTTTTTCAATGTAATTAAATTTAAAAAATAGAAAAAGGGAAAAAAAGATTACGTCTTCTCAGATAATGCAAAGGAATAAGAGGGGAAAAAAAGACCCAAAAAAGTCAAAAGGCTAGAAAAAAACGAAAGTAAAAGCTAGAGCGGACCGAGCGCTTGCTTTGTTAGCAAAGTTGCCAGTGGGCATCTTGCTCGCCTGACTTCGAGCCAGTGGTGCGCATTTTCGGTGGGAGGGAGCACTATTTATATGAACAATACTCCATCCAATACTGTTTATGTGAACAACGCTATCTGAGTACACACGTACGTGGGTAATTTCTATGGTTAAAACGCGTGCTCGCACTCCGTGAGAATTTTGTCTCACTAGTCTCAAGTATGTGTATTGGACGCACCCATATAGGTGTGTGGATATGTGGTGTTATTTGTGTGTGAGTATATTGGTGTTGTATTTATGATAAAAAAATTAGAGGATAAAAACTGAATTTCAATTGAGCGTAGCCTTGCTCGTTTCGGCTTCAGCTTCTGGTTTTTGGCTTATTTTCACTATTCATAAATTTCGTCTTTTTATAAACTTTTGGTTTTTTTAGCTTTTTTCCGGTTCTTTTTTACCGTATTCGTTTGCGTTGTCCGTGATGAGCTAGCATATTTTTTTTCTATTTTTATATTTTTTAAATTTAATTACGCCAAATAAGTCACCTTCAGCTACAGTGAAATTTCAGTCGTTACAGTGCAATTTCAGCCATAGGGGGTGTTCGA
The DNA here is from genome assembly GCA_036346245.1 of Bonia amplexicaulis. Taxonomy (NCBI): domain Eukaryota; kingdom Viridiplantae; phylum Streptophyta; class Magnoliopsida; order Poales; family Poaceae; genus Bonia; species Bonia amplexicaulis. Next base: position 26,746,959 of record CM070735.1, on the reverse strand, counting down.
CAGGGCACAAGCCGACCAGCTTTTGGCAGCCGCTATAGTACCTAACTTTTAAACGGAGTATTTTCTCAAGACATGGTTTACAAGTTAAACGTAGTACACGTTAAAAGCTTAACATATATACCAGCCAAAATCGCAAATGAGTATCGATCTCTCCGTAATCTGTACCGTAAACAGTCAAAATTCAAAAATTTCACCCAAAAATCATAAGCCACAGAAAAAAAAAACAAGCCACAGCGTTTCAGTTGCGTGGAAACTCGAGCTGCACTAGTAGCAGTACGCCAGTACTCACGTGTTGGGGACAGTTTACGCGGTGCGAACGCTGCCTATACGCGGTGCAACACCCGCCAACCGTTACATGAAAAGGCAGGCTTTAACCGGAGAAACTCCCTGGCAACTCCCAGTCAGTTAATGCCCTGTTACCTCATCATCATCCTCTTCTCCTACTAGCCGTATTGTTAATTTCGGATCCAGTTCTTCTATAAAAACGAAGATGCATTGCCCGAGAAGACGATCCGGAGGGAAGAACATAAGAGCATTGTTTGTTCGTGTGTCGTGAAGCCCTGCAAGTTTGCATCGAAAGATCCAAGTGCTGTAGATCGATCGCCGAGAGATATGCAGGCCTCGTCGGCACCAGCCAATGTCAGTGCTCCGGCATGCGCGTCCCCTACGATACGGTCGCATGGCGCCAGGGTGGCGAGGTCGCACGCCTACGACTGGGCGGCGTTGCTCCTCCTGGTCGCCGTCGAAGGCCTCCTCAACGCGATCGAGCCGTTCCACCGGTTCGTCGGCGCCAGCATGATGACGGACCTCAGATACCCCATGAAGAGCAACACCGTCCCGCTCTGGGCGGTGCCGGTGCGCTTTCCCTTCCTTAATTCCTCTTCGTCAATGTGGATACATATATCCCTCGATTAAATTTCATAAACTCTAAACAATTTTTCATGCCACCCGATCGAGTTGTTTGTCCTAAATGCGCAGATCATTGCTGTCATTGGGCCTCTGATTATCTTCACCGTCATCTACATCAGGAGGAGGAACGTGTATGATTTGCACCACGCTACGCTAGGTACTTTTCTTGAGTGTCCTCCGGTACCCTTTGTACTATTCCATTTTTGTGCTGTTCTAACGCACATTACATGGCGAAAAGCAGGCATTCTATTTTCGGTGCTGATAACCGGCGTTCTGACGGACGCGATCAAGGACGCCGTCGGCCGCCCGCGTCCCAACTTCTTCTGGCGCTGCTTCCCTGATGGAATAGCCGTAACGACTCACCTCGATCTCTCTGAATCTTACACCTCACAAATTGTTCTGTTTGAATCCAATCTTAAAGAGTAGTTGACTTGATGTCCAGGTGTACGACAACATCACCACAGGAGTCATATGCCACGGCGATGCAGGCGTGATCAAAGAAGGCCACAAGAGCTTCCCAAGTGGCCACACTTCATGTGAGTTTCACTCACAATGTATCGATCGATTAGCAACATAATCATTCTTTTTACTAGATTGAACTCCGTCATGAGTTCAGTCAGCTCACGGTAACAACAAAAAGAGCATGTTCGTAATCCTACAGGGAAACTTGATCATATACCCTCCCTTTAGTTGGGAAATTGAGGATTTACCCTCCACATCTCAATGACACGTGGGGTCATCATAAGTCACTGACACGTGGGCCAGGAGGGTAAATCCTCAATTTCCATCTAAAGGGAGGGTATATGATCAATTTTTTCGGTAAATCAATAGTTAATCAGCCCTTTCTTGCTTTGTGTGGCGCAGGGTCATTTGCCGGTCTGGGATTCCTGTCATGCTACCTCGCCGGCAAAGTCACCGTCTTCGATCGAAGGGGGCACGTCGCCAAGCTGTGCGTCGTCCTTTTCCCTCTGCTCGTCGCGGCGATGATCGCGATCTCGCGTGTGGATGACTACTGGCACCATTGGCAGGACGTGTGCACGGGCGGCGTCCTCGGTAGGTTTTTCCATGAATTTGTCCAGCCTCTGCATATATCTACGGAGTAATTTAGACTATAGACACACTTCGATCGCAATACGAAGTCTAAGCTCTCAGTTGTGTGCTGATGAGTTTGTCATGGTCATGTAGGAATGGTTGTCGCCTCTGTTTGCTACCTGCAGTTCTTTCCACCCCCTTCTGATGAGAAAGGTACTTCCTTTTTCCGCTCTGTTTTTTCCCTTCATGTCAGGGCAGTGCAGACTTGCAGTTACATTGATACATGATAAAAGATAGGTTATTTTTGGCTTATGGCTTCCCTCGAACAATCAAATGGGACGGATTCTTTGTCGTCTTTTTAAAGCGGTTTATCGGGATAATCTTTTCGAAGCGGGTTATCGACATATCGGCGTTCAGCTCGTTCACACAAACGCCCACATTATGGCAAAAAGTTATCAGCCATCAGCTACAGCTAAAATGAACCTACCCAAAGTATTGCATACTTGCGTTGAACAATACCAGATTTCTGAAGGAAATAAATTGACTACAACTGGAGGTCTAACTCCATTCCGGAAACTCGCTAAATCTTGAATTCTGTTTTTTTTCCCTGCTATTATACAAATGCAGTAAACTATAACTAACCTTAAATTACAAATTCTGTGCAATTTTGAAATCGCACTTCACTTTGCTCTCCGTCAGTACAAAGCTAATGCATGCTTGGTGGCTTTGATTTAACGAATAGCTATCCACGCAATGGCCGCAGGGTTCTGGCCTCACGCGCACTTCAGGTACATCGCCGAGAGGGAAGGCGAGAGCCAAACGCAGCGCGCTACAGAAATGTGCAACACCGACTCAACAGCAGTTATTTCTTGGCAAGGACATGTGGGAGCTAACGCGAGCCAAACATTGGATGCAATGGAGGCTGGTCGGAGAGACCAGTAACTCCATCTCCGATATTATTTATTGCAACCAAGAGACTGCGACCTCTAACCCTCTGTATATACTAGTCTCTCTGCATACTGGTCCACGCAATCCACACTACCGTTTCTATCCACCGGTCAGCTATCACATCCCGTCTTTTGTTAAATTAAAAAAAAAACATTGCCCTGACTCCAAATCGACCATCGACACTGAAGCCCCCGTCACCCATAAATGGTGTGATCCTTCTTTTTAATTTATAGATTTATCTAAATAGATAAACAAAATAATTTTTTTGTTGTCTTTTCAAACTAACTTATCATAATAGTTTTTCTAAAGTGGCTTATCGGTATTCAGTTCATTCACACAAACACTCATTTTAAAACCAGAAGTCATCAACCAAAGCTATAAAACATCAACCACAACCATGAATATTTTGTTGTTCACTGCTATCTTTGTCTATGGGTCGCTATGATTGTGGTCATTGTGCCCAAGAGATCATCACCGTCACCTACGGCTGTGAAGCTGGCCCACAACCATATTTTCAAGAACTGTTCATACAAATGGTATTGTAGCTATTTTTAAAATTTAGCCCTTAGACACCTATTTTTGCTAATCTAATCTCCTCCATATACTTACTGAGCTCGTTAGGTACCTACCGAGCTAAGAGAGCTCAGCAGGTAGCTTGGTAGCACCTGCCAAGCTTCCTTAGCTTGACAGGTCGCCGGCCGCCGCACTATGTATGCTTAATTAGTGCTAATTACATTTAATTAGTACTGATTATATTTAATTAGTGCTAAGCATGAGCTTAATTAAGCATTAATTATGAGCTACCGTACTGGGGCTCAGCATCGCATTAGCTTGGTAGATACCTGTCGAGCTCTCTTAGCTCGATAGATTTATGGAGGACTAGATTTGTAAAAAACAACATCTAGAGGCAAATTTTCTTTAAAAAAAGCTACGGTTCATTTATGCAAACAGTTCCATTTTCAGTGGACGGTTCCCTCTTATCTCTCCTCCGCGCTCTGACATGAAGGGTCATGGTAGTCCAGCTAGAGCGTTGGATATTATGCCCTAACATGAGTTCTATTGCTCGAAGACCAATAGTGGTAGGCGCATGAAGTCATCGAAGGTAAATGTGACGGGTTCGTGATTATTTGTCTGCCGTCACTGCTCTAGACTACTAACTGACACGGCTACTGACGCGACCAAAAAGGCCCCTGAACACATATGGTCTAAAATGCAAATAAATCTCTGTATATATTTACTTTTTGGAATGTATATGGCTCTGCTCCTTTAGGTTTATGCTTCTGATTTTTAACTTATTTTTACTATTTCTAAATTTCATCTTTTTCTTACTTTTTAGTTTATTTTAAGTTTTTTTGCCGGTTCTTTTTTTCGTATTCGTTTGCATTATATGTGATGTGCTAACCCATTTTTTTCTATTTTTATTTTTTTAAATTTAATTATATCAAATAAGCCACCATCAGCTACAGTGTAATTTCAGTCAGCTACAGTAAAAAATTCAGCCATAAACTACCAAAATTTTGCCCAACTTAGCATTGCCATCGAATTTCCCAGTCGCCTTTGCATACTACTTGTGGAATTAAGGGCAAAAATAGCACTGTTGATCACCAGAATACCAGATTTAGCCCCCAAACAACATCAATTTCATTTCTAGCCCCCTCCTCCACCGCACGATTTCCTGCGGTCAACACGTGTTAATCGTGCGGTCGAGGACCTCACAACACCAAGGTCACTGTTCGCAGGCTAATCGTGCGGTCGAGAACCGCACGACCATTGTTCATGCCCGAGTCATGCGGTCCATGATCGCTCGACCTGCGCGCTGTCCCATCCGGCCGCCGAAAGCCATGCTTCACGCGCTGTTATTTTTGCTTCGTGCTGTCTTTTTTTATGGTTGATGCCACCCGTGCTATCCCTTTTCTCTTTCTCCTGCAACACATGCACACGCGCCAACACGTTGCATGTAGAACTCGCTGTCCCCTAGTTCATTGTCTGCATTTGAGTAACCTGACACACCCGATAAAATGCAGAGGATGGCCTGCGTTTAGAAGCCTTGAGTGAGCTTGCATGTGTAGACAGAGGAGGAAGAAAATTGCAGGGCAAGAGAGGGAGCGTAGTGAAGGATAGAAGCACTGCAAACACAGAATTTGGAGTAATTTTCGCTTGGGATCTGAAGTTTTTGCAATTGTGAAAGTTGTAGATCACCTCGTGAACTTCAAGAAAAGGTAAATATCGTCCCTATGCGACTATAATCTTATCGTTAATGATTAGCACGTCATTAGCGTAAACCTTATTTACGGAAGTTGCTGCATGTCAATCTTTAAAAAAATATTTGTGGAAGCGTAACCCTCCATATATGAAGCATGGTGTATTGTAGTATATTGTATTTTTATTTTTTGTGAAGACATTTTTTTACTGTTGTAGTGAGTGCAGATCGTGTACGCGTTAAAATAAGTAGTATTTAAGTAATTGTAATTGTATGTGGTAGCACGGGTTGCCGGATTAGAAAACAAAAAGTCACAGTTAGTCGGATTAAGAAAAAAGTGGACAACATTGTTGGGTGCTAGAAATAAAGAGCTGCATGTCAATCTTTGAAAAAATATATCTTGAAGCGTAACCCTCCATATATGAAGCATGATGCATTGTTGGGTGCTAGAAATAAAGAGCAACTAACTGTGAATGAGTAGAATTAAATTACATTAGAAAAATTGTAATGTAATTTATATGTGAATTCGATTGTTGGTTCTATAAATAACAATTGGAAAAAATTAGTTATTTGATTTACATAAGAATTCATAAGTAAAAAATGATGAAAATTACTAGTTGGATTGGTGAATTAATTCGAAGAACAATAATACAAATTAGAAGTGAAATTAAAAAAGTTGTAATTTAATTATCACTGAAATTCGGAAGTAAGATCCGTAAATTAGAGAATTGGAAAAAATACATTACATTAGTAATTTGATTTATATGGGAATTTGTTTGCGCACCCCGCAAATAAATAAAAAATTAGAATTACCAATAAACAAAAATTACAAATCGTATTTGTAGGTGATAGGCAGAACAACGAAAGTAAGATGGAAATCTTACAGTGCGGTAGCTGTTGTATGCTGGTACGCTTGTTGTATGTTATATACTAAGAGGGTTCAGTATGCACGTATGTTAGATACATCATGGGTGGCATCCAAGACTTGTTCGTGTTCTACGAAAGTGGTTTCGTACGTGACGGGCCGTACGGGGCAGACCTGTCAAATTGTGACCGGACCGTGATCCGGGCACCCAATCTGAACGCCATGAGCTCGTCTGAGCTACGGAGATACGTGTTTCCGCATTCAATCGGGACACTGCAAGAAACAAATTACGGATCAAGGCAGTGTATGCCTCAGTGGTAGATGCTGCAGGGGAGACCATGTGGCAACTTCTGAAGGTGACCAGTGACGCTTCATGGACCAACTACATAGAGGTCGTGTGCAACCCTGCCACAACGATTTATGCCTGGCCAATGGTGTATGTTCACTTCGTGGAGAGAATAGAAGTTCGCCACGAGTGGTTCTGGTGGCGTTGGCGGAGATGTAGTGACTGGGTTACTCTCCGGTGCTCATGAAGATGCTGGTGAAGGAGATGGAGTTGGTGAGTTAATGGGAGATGGAGACCTAAGGAGGCATGTGGAGAATTTTCATGCGAATGAAGGTGCGGAGAGGTGGTGGGTCGTCCGTGTTGATTGTCACGAGTACTTTGCGTACCAGGTGGAAGAAGTGCATAGCGCGGAGGAGGAGGATATGGAAACAGCCAGTTCAGGAGAGGACGAAGATGGCAAACCTACAGCGGGAGGTGTGTTAGGTGTTGTGACCACCGACGTTGCGTACGTGTCGTCCAGACTGGACGACATCACAGCGGAATCCCTAGTTCTGCCACGGGCGGGGGAGGCAGAGTGGGGGTTCAACGAGTGCACACTCCTTTTAGGGCAGTGCTTACGCAATAAGAATGCTTCCCAGCAAGCTATTGCTATATATGCCATCAACATTAGCCGGACGTATCGGATGCACAGGTCCAACCAGTACACCTACATTGTCAGGTGTGTCAACGACTCCTGTCTTAGCAAGGTCTGTGCGCAGCGGTTCAGGAGCGCTGTCAAGGACTTCCGGATAACGGTGTTGAAGGATCACAGTTGTGAGCTTGCGGCGCCACTACATGGGCACCACAACATGACGTCGTCGTATGTTGCGGAGCTGATAACCCACCTTGTGGTGGCAGATGTGTCCATTTCTCACTTTCATTTTCATCAACAGATCATTGTTTTTTGCATAGACACGCGAGAACATATCCTACAGCACCACCTGCATCCTTCTTCTATCATATGTCCAAGACTTAGTATATGGTTGCACAATCTCGGTATAAAATAAATTTCAGACACCAAATTGTGATCACCATTCTTGCATTGCAACAACATCATTTCTTTACCCTTTATCTCAACCATGCAACTATCGCCAAACTTAACTTTGCCCGAAATTTTCTCATCAAGCTCATGGAACATGGAGCGGTCACCCATCATGTGATTGCAGGCTCTATTATCCAGGTACCACCAATCAGTGTAATCGTTATTGCCTTCCTCTAACTATGTTCTTCTCGTTCAAGATCACCATGCTCGGTGTCTCTTCGACACATAAGGAAAGTAGTGTTGGCTTATCGTCCTTCTCCAATTTGGTGAGGTTTACCTCCTCATCCTTCTTGCTTCGGTAGTCCGAAGCATAGTGACCGTACTTATCACAGTTGAAACACTTCATGTGGCTACGACACTCTGACGCGTAGTGCCCATATTCATCACATTCAAAGCACTTGATATGTGACTTGTCACGGGATTTTTCAGCACCATCTTGTTCGCGGTCGCGTCCCTGACCATTCCCGTGATGTCCTCCTTTCTCTGCGCTACTAGAGCCCTCCTTCTTTGTCTTCGAGTTCCTCGCTTCCCACTTGGTTTGGGTAAAGAACAACTTCTCTCCTTCATCCTTTGAGTGCCGTCGACCCTAGAGTCCTTCTCAAAGGTTCTGAGACGACCAATCGCATCAATGAGTGACATTGCTGCGACATCACCAAACTATTCAATCATTTCGATAATTTGGAGGAATCGTTCTGGGACCGAACTGAACAATTTTTTGACAACGTCACTCTCTTCCAACTTTGCACCGAACGAACAGATCTCACCCATCAGCGTGGCGAGTTTCATGGAGTACTCAGTAATCGTCTCTGAGTCTCCCATCTACAACTTGCTCAGTTGTCGTTTGAGCACTTGAGCACGTGCCTTCTTGACGCGATCATCGCCTACTCATATCTCGCTGAGTGCGTTCCAGGCCTCTTTCGTCATCTCCTTCTCGGCGATCGGCATCATCACGTCGTCTGGCACTGCTTGCGACATGGTCACCATTGCGTCTTGATCCTTGTCACCGTGTTCATCTCCACCTTCGATCACTGACCATACCCAAAGTGTGCATAAGATTATCTTCATCTTGACGGCCCATATGTCGTAATTTGTTTCGCTCAACATCAGATATTGGATCTGGATAAAGACGCTTCTTGTCGTCGGTTTGACGACTGTGCCAATCGATCTCGTTGCCTGTGACCTTGACAAGTGCTCCTGACTTCTTTGGATCGATAGGGTTGCCGACCATCGCTTCGTCCCCTTAGGCTCTGATACCAATTGTTGGCCCAGTTGATGTTTATGACCACTCAAAGTCATTTGTGATCACGTTGTCTGTGGTTACAACCACGTTGTCTGTGGTTTCGACCACTCCTTTGCTATGCACGTACTTGTAACCGAGTTACGACCACTCCGGTTTACGATTGCGTCTTCCCGATCTGCTTGTACTCGTAACATTGTTACAATCAACACGTCATCGTAACGACCACGCCTTCCAGATCGTACTCGTAACGACCACACCTTCAAATTCGTTACGACCACGCTCAACTTTAACCATGAACTCCTTCGCTCGTAAACTTGAAACACTTTTCGAGTACTCGGTACTCGATACTTCGAGTACGAGTACTTCTGATGCGTAGATCCTCTGCTGGTGGTGATAACATGAAAACAAGCCAAAAATACAAGTCGATATTTCGGGCACAAAAGCACTCTACTTTTCTGTATTCTCTTCTCCGTCAACTTCCGATCACAACCGATCGCTCTCGTTGCATTTTTCTTTTCTTCTCGGCTTGCCACTTTAGAAGCCCATCTCTCTTTACTTATATACTCGGTACATTTACTAAGACACGCTCGGCCCCGCTCGGTGGGATGAAAAGTTGTGACTTATGACTGAAATTGCACTGTAGCGGCTGAAATTTCACTGTAGTTGAAGATGACTTATTTGGTATAATTAAATTTAAAAAAAGTTAAAAATAGAAAAAATATGCTAGCTCATCACGGACAACACAAATGAATACGAGAAAAAAGAACCGACAAAAAAGCTCAAAGAACCCAAAATTTAAAAAAAAATAAAATTTATAAATAATGAAAAATAAGCTGGAAGACAAAAGCTAGCCGAAATGAGCATAAGTGGAAGCGGCGACCGCAAATTTACATCTTGGCTCGGAAGGACGCATCTTTACAACATAATAAAAACAACACACCAATAAAGTAATTAAGCACAAATTAGAAGATTACAGGCCCAATGGCGAGCAGAAGGGCCTGCAGGAAGCACAAGCAGTAGGGCCTGCAGACTGTTGGCTTCGCCTAGGAACCACTCAAACACACATACACACCAATGCTCTTGGCGAGAGGTAGAGGAAGCATAGCAGACACAATGTTTACCGGCGACGAACTCACCTGTATCTTGGCTACTTTATTCACTAGACTTGGCAAAGAAACATGGAGGAGCATGGGCTACTTATAGGCAAGGACATACCACGGAGCTTGCCTCCATGCCGACCTTCACGCCATGATCCACGTAACTCGCGAAGAACACCGTGAGCCACTTGCTCATCCGGACGACGCGGCTTCCCGTGCGAATCGGCGTCACGCACACCACTACTCCAACAACTCTACGACTCGATCCTAACAACCGGACGCGTACGATCGGGAACTTGACCGAAACTAGTGCCGCAGCTAACTTGCATGCACGTGCGCTCACGCCGCGCCACCGCGGCGGCGCACAAGACATACGTAAACTCGACCCGCACGCATGGACAACACCCATGGCGTGGTTTATTCCTAACAATCACTCCCTAAACCACGACACCCTCGTACGCCCGACCTACAGGAGCGTGGGCTCGTCGTCGACGTCGGCAAGAAGCGCCCTTTCCTTCTTCTTCCCGCGGCAGTCCCTGGCCATGTGGCCGCGCTCGCCGCAATTGAAGCATCGCCCTCGGTAGCGACTCCCGCCATGCCTGCTCCCCGAGCTCGTGCTGCTGCGATCGTCGTTGTCACTGTGGTCGCCGCCCGCCACCACGCCTCTGCCGCTACCGCTGCGTGCTCCTTCGCCGCCGCTCCATTGTTGCCGCCGTCTCGACGCCGGCGCTCCTCCCACTGCTCCTCCGTGAGCAGTAGGCGCTGGACGCCGTCCGCAACCTCCTCAACGCCGCCACAACGCTCCTCCGCCACGCGCAGCCTCCCGACGAGCTCCTCGAGCGACATTGTCTTCAAATCTGCGAACATCTCAATGGAGCACGCGATCTGATTGTACCTCGCCGGCACAACCCGCAGCATTTTTTTCACGACGCGCTCCTCCTCCATCTTCTCCCCAAGCTCGCGCAGCTGGTGGCGAGGAGCCGATCCGCACGGCGAAGTCGCCGATCGTCTCACCGTCCTTGAACGCCGCGTTCTCGAACCGCTGAGGAGGTGTTGCGCCTTGGCCTCTTGCACGCGAGTCCCCATCCGCCTCGACTTGACCGCCTCCCAAGCCTCCTTGGCGGTCTTCTTCACGGCGAGGTGGCCTTCAACTCCGATGGCACCGCGCAAGATGACGCCCAACGCCCGCCGATCCTTGGCCCGCTCGGCCTTGCCCGCCTCCACAGCATCCCAGAGCTCCATGCCCTCCGTGTTGACTTGCATCACGAGCGCCCACCGTGGTAGTTCGTCTCGTTAGCATCGGAGCTCCATCACGCCGGAGTTGACGACGACGCGGTCCGTCGCGACGGTGATGGTGACTTCAAGCCGCTATCGCCGGCACCAAGTTCTTGCGGCGACGCCATCTTCTTCTTCTTCAAGTCGGCTCGATACCAATTGTTGGCTTCGCCTAGGAACCACTCAAACACACATACACACCAATGCTCTTGGCGAGAGGTAGAGGAAGCACAGCAGACACAATGTTTACCGGCGACGAACTCACCGTATCTTGGCTACTTTATTCACTAGACTTGGCAAAGAAACATGGAGGAGCAGGGGCTACTTATAGGCAAGGACATACCACGGAGCTTGCCTCCATGCCGACCTTCACGCCATGATCCACGTAACTCGCAGAAGCAACACCGTGAGCCACTTGCTCATCCGGACGACGCGGCTTCCCGTGCGAATCGGCGCCACGCACACCACTACTCCAACAACTCTACGACTCGATCCTAACAACCGGACGTACACGATCGGGAACTTGACCGAAACTAGTGCCGCAGCTAACTCGCATGCACGTGCGCTCACGCCGCGCGCCACCGGCGGCGCCCAAGACATACGTAAACTCGACCCGACGCATGGACAACACCCATGGCGTGGTTTATTCTAACACAGACTACCTATATCCGACACCGCAGCAGCAGAAGAAGCGAGGAGAGCGAGCCCGAGCACGATGGCCTCCACCACGTACATCACGCGAACGCGACGGCGTCGGCGGTAGCCGACGCCCACCGCTCCTCAGCCGACCGAGAGCTCCGACACCGCTTCCACCGCAGCGACCGCGGCCGGCCGGCCTCGACGCGCCGCCCCGCCGCCAGATTCTTCCACCGCCCACACGACGTACTCTGCGGTATCGGATCGCCGCATGACCGGCCAGCGCCTCGGCTTCTCTGCGCCCTCCGCGTCGGTAGCGACCGGAGACATCGGTGCCATCTCGTGCGCCCTTCCCGGCGCTGTCCCCTGCTCGACGCCCATGGGCGAGTAGTAGCCCCGCCCCCGCGGCATCATCCGCCGGAGCCACCCCCTGTGCTGCCGCGTGCCCGTGGCCGGGCCGACGGCAGGGGAGATGGCCGCCGTCTCGGACGCCGTCCCCAGCGTTATGTCCGGCTCGATGCCCATCGCCATGGTAGAGGGGGAGGAGGCCGAGGTGAAGTAGATTCTTGGCCGGGGTGAGTGCAGACCGATCGGGCATATAAAGGAAACCGTTTCGAGCGGGCGGAGCCTATCGCGGTTTGCACCCTCGGGTTTGTGCTTCTACGAGATGATTCGAGCTGCTTGGTGTGTAAGGCATGCACCAAACGTACCTATAAGGGCATCCATAGTCGGTCACCGGGGGGCGGCGGCGGCGCCCTGTGCCCCCAAAATCAGGGCCCCAAAATGAAGGGTTTGCTTCGAGTATGATCATTGCCAAAGATATTGCAGCTCAAATGAATGTAGAACCATCATTTCCAGTTAAGCGGCGTGTTCCTAGAAAGAAACAGTTTGATGAAATTGATTGTGATGAAGCAGTTTTGCAAGCTGAAAAGGAATTTGAAGTTAATTATTTTTTTTGTTATGGTTGATATGGCAATCAATTCATTGGAAAGTAGATTTCAAGAACTCCAAACATTCGGAAGTATATTTGGATTTTTAATGAGTTCAACAACATTGAAGTCATTGGATCGAACTGAATTAAAAGAATGTTGTACAAAATTTGCGTAAACTTTCTTTAGATGGTTCATCGATGTTGAGTTAAATGATCTAATTTCGAGTTAAGTGTTATGCAATTGACTTTATCGATAAACCAATGTCTCGCTATGGAGATCTTTGAGTTTGTCAGAGAAGCGGATTGTTATCCCAATATTTCTATTGCTTATCGGATTTTATTTACTATGCCTGTGACTGTGGCATCACCGAAAGAAGCTTTTCAAAGTTGAAATTGTTGAAGAATCATTTAAGGTCAACAATGTCTCAAGAGAGGTTAAACGGTTTGGCAACTTTATGTATTGAGAAGAAATTATTGGATGAGGTTGATATCAATACCATCATCAATGACTTCGCATCTAGAAATATTAGAAGAAATTTTAAGGTAATATCTATAAACTCCTTGATATGAATTTTCTTTAATACATAACGCATTTGAAGTGTTTGTTGATAAAATATATATATATATATATATATATATATATATATATATATATATATATATATATATATATATATATATATATATATATATATATGTGTGTGTGTGTGTGTGTGTGTGTGTGTGTGTGTAGATTTATATTTAGATATTTATACTAGGGCCCCTATTTCTAGTTTCGCTCCGGGCCTCTAAAATCCTAGGACCGGCCCTGTCCATAGTGTATATGATCCAAGAGGTCTTAAGGTGGGTCCCATCTAAACCTTAAGGTCAATGCTGTAATGTATATAACTCACTAGATCTTAAGATGGTCCCACTTGTCAGATAAAGAAAAAATGTATTTTAATGCTTATGGCCAGGTCTTTAGCTTGAGGCCTGGTCTTAAGGTTTTTTGCTTATGGCCTGCTTAAGGTCACCCCTGTAATGTATAAGGTCGACCTTAAGGTGGCTTAAGACCCCCTGTTTTTGCACACTGTGGATGCCCTAACTCCTCACCTGCTGTAAGGTCGTTGCTGGTTTGGCCTGCTCGGTTAGGCTAAAAAATTATGATTTATAACTAAAATTATATTATAGCGGCTGAAATTTTACTGTAGTTAAAGATGACTTATTTAGTGTAATTAAATTTAAAAATTTTAAAAATAAAAAAATATGCTAGATCATCACGGATAACACAAACGAATACGGAAAAAAGAACCGACAAAGAAAGCTACAAAAGCCAGAAGTTCAAAAAAACGAAATTTATAAATAGTGAAAAATAAGTTAGAAGTCAGAAGGCGAAGTCGAAACGAGCGAGGCGAGACATATATTATTCAAATTTCACGTTTGTAGAGATACATACATTATTCATATTTTCGATGCAATATGCCATCTTGTAGCAAAACCAAATCATCCCAAGTTTAAAGTAAGTACTACTCCACAGACCACCTAGAATCAGCATTTCTTGCTTTTTCGTTTGCCAGAAGTGAAAGGACACCTCGCCAGGTCGTATCTGAACCAGGCCGTGAAACTCCAGGTGCAAGCCGAAAAGGTCGGCAGGTTACAGGTATGGTTCGCGAGTGCTGGTGCTGGATTCCGCCGAGCTGGAGCCCAACTGGCCGTGACAACGACGCGTGCAGGCCTACCTTACATGCTTCCCTTCCTGCCTCTCTTTTTCCAGCGATTCGCCCACCATAGTCCATAGGGTGTATTCTTTTAGCTATAATTTATGATTTATTTTTTTTATTTTAGATGTTTCTAAGAGAGTATAGAGAGATATTTATGTATGATTTTAACCGATATAAATAAAGTTAAAAAAATATCTATTACAATCGACTTGTAGATCTCGTTTTAAGAAGATATTTTCATTTAAAAGATAGTTACCGTCGAAAATTGAGCCATAAGCCTAGAAAACCTACCCATAATCCATGCGATTCCGACGCAATTTGCCGCTTGATTATCTTGTCGTTCCCTCCGATCCAGCGAGGCAGAGAGCGCCCGATCGAACGGCTTGGACGTGTGCCGCTTGTTGGATTCTTCTGTGGACTAACCGGAGGCAGTTGAGGCCTCGGAAGGCTCTGAATGAGTGGTTTGGTCAGAAAAAGGTGGATGGTTCGGTAGCCTCGAGCGACGACAAGCGTTAGTACAGGGCTAAGGCCTGGGAGCAGTTGCCCCGGAAGGAAGCCCCGTGTCTGCTTCTGCTTCTGCGTTTCTCGACGCCTGTAAAAGCAGGTATCTCTACGAATTAGAGATACGTGCAAATTGCATCGGCTCGTGCTAACAACACTTCCGTATCTCTAATTCGTAGCAACTATTTTTTAAAAAAGAGAGTGGTAGCTTCGGGAGAGAGATGATGCAACGTCAATTGAAGTTACCGCACGCAACTTTCAGGTGGTGATCGGTTCGGCTGAAAGCTGAAAGCTTATAATACGAAAACTCTTGAATTGGTGAAAACATCAGAATGGTGAGAGGCTTATTTAACATAATTAAATTTAAAAAAATTAAAAAATATAAAAAATATGTTAGCCCATCACAGACAACGCAAATGAATACGGGAAAAAAAGAACCGGCAAAAAACTCAAAAAAAGCTAAAAATTCAGAAAAATACGAAATTATGAATAGTACAAAAATAAACCAGAAGCCAGAAGCTCAAGCCATATTGAGCGGTGCCTAAATATCTGGAGTTGGCGGTGTGACGGCAATCTCGGGGCAAAAATCGGCACGCACCAAACTCGCATCTGACTGCATGAAAAAGCTCTGTTCTTTTTTGCTGAAATTTATGACTTTTGATTATAATTTTTAGCTTTTACGTTATTTGTGTGAGAGATTATAGAGTAACAGAAACTCACATATGTTTTTTGCCGATATAATAAAATCGGTATATTATTTACTACAATTAACTAGTAGATACTATTTTAAAAAGATACTTCGTTTAAAAATTAGTTATTACAGAAAAATTAAAAAATAGCTCTTAAAAATTGAAAAGAACAGCCCCAGTCACATGGCTGCACGCACACCTCGCTGTCGGTCACTTAATTGGCCATTCGCTTCTTTGAAAGATGCATACGCCTGGTTCGTTTTCCCTACAGAATTCCTGGCACGATACCAACATCTCCATTTGTTACGGTATCGTCAGTGATTGATGTTTAGGCAGCTGGGACCAACAACACCCTGCACTAAGCATACGCACAGCTAAACCTGGCAGCGACTCGTGCGGTTTCTAGATACAGTCGGGTTAGTAGGCGTGTTCTTCCATGTGTTCGTGGAGGTCAAATCTTTCTGCGTCTAGGTAGAGGATCGGGCGACTGGCCTGCCAAACCAATGCGCATCCGCGTCACAATGGGTCTGTTTGGCTGCGGCTGCGGGTTATAATTTTTAGTTGAAATTTTTTAATTTTAGCTGTTTACAGTACAGATTACGGAGAGACAGATATTCACTTGCGATTTGGCTGGTACAGATGTTAGTCTTTTAACGTATAGATCGTTTAACTTGTATGCCCTGTTTTGAGAAAATACTCAATTTAAAAGTTATGTACTATAGCAAAAACCAAAAGCCGTCAGTTTCGGAGAAAAATAAGACCCAATACCATCTCTCAAAGGCCGCAATTTTCTTAAAATCGTGCCAGTCAGATCTAGCAATTGAGAAAATTTAGACAGTCTAGTCATACTTCAACGATGATCCTTAATAAAGTAGCATAGCATAGCACGATGACCAGTTTTTAAGAGATATTAGCTAACTGATAAATAGCATCCTTATCTCTGTTTTTTTTTTTGGTATCTAGCATCGTTAGATAAATTATGTGTCCCCTAACCGTTGCATGCGATGATGATTTAGAGAATCAAGTCATGGAACAGAGGAAGACATGTGCTAACATCCAACTAGAATTTACAGAGTTGTTTTTAAGGGAGCCCTAAACGGCTTATGTAGTTAGCCTAGTAAGCTGTGTCGATAAAAAAAAAAGGCGGTTTTAGCATGATATATATGAAATCATACCAACTAGAATAAGAGTAAACAAATAATCAATTAGCATATTGCACAAATTGTTATTATTATGATTGTGCTCTCAGATATCGGCTGCACTTGTATTATAAGCAAGGCCACCTCAACACATCTGGGTCTAACTCTTTAATCAATGATATAAGTGACTAGTCCTAAACATTCAAACACTAACTTAAACTTACCACCTTAATCTATTGCAATTCGGGAATAGCAACAATGTGATATACTGCTTTGATAGGATATAGCTTAAACAATTATAGGTGAGTTCTTTTGGACTGTGGCTTATGGCTACGATTTTTGAATTCTGGCATGTTCATAAGAGGTAGTACGCAGAGAGAAATAGTCGCATGCAATTTTGGCAGTATAGTTAAACTCGGTACAGTTTATACTACAATATTTCTATAGACCCCGTCTTGAAAAAAAATGTACTGTTTAATAGCGAGTTACTGTAGAATCTTATTCCTCAGCCTAAGCTAACGCACATTCGAACCTAGCCTATATCAATAACAGAAGAATATATCCCAATGTTGAAGATTTCAAGTACATACAAACCGGTCAAAAATCAAAGCTAAGCGACCAAGCGAGTGGTCGAACACTGAGCTATCGACTGAGCAATTGAGCACCGAATAGTCGAAATTTTCATCGAGCACGTGCAAAGGGGTCGAACGTCTTACGGTCGAAATCTACATATGGTAATTTAGATTGCTTTTCTTCCTGTTTGATATTTGATTTTAGGTATGAAAAGTAAAGGCAATTATTCACCCCCTCTGATTATCATGATCGATCCTACATAAGCTTTGGCTAGGCACGTCGCAGACGATGCTGACCTAGAAAACCTATCACCGCCGACTATACCACAGTTTCGTGGCATGGTCCTTGGAGATATAAAGCCATCTTCCAGTACTGAAGTCACAGAACAAGAAGTCAGGTACTCAAGAATGTCGCGTAAGACACAAAGCAGAACAGCGCAGCAACAAAGTCCTTGGAGGCCCAAGACTCCCCAAATTCTTAGCCAAACCGAACCGAACACCACCAGCACAGCACCACCACAATGCCCTCACCCACGAAGGAAGCCTCAAGGTCCGGAACACACCGACGTTGCCCAAGAATCGGCACTGGTCAGCTCCGTTCACTGTGAAGTCACTCAACACTACTGACCAAATGGCAAGTTGAAGGACTTCAAGTTGCTGGAGATGGCTGGTCCAATGCCTCCTCTGCCGCTGTTGTCACCGGAGACCGGGAGGCACACCGATTGGATCTAATCGGTGAAGTAAAGGCCTCGGTGGAGAAGAAGAAGATGGGGAAAACAAAGAGGATTCCAGCTGGGCTTAAGAGGGGCGGAGGAGGAGACGGCGCAGCCTTCATCTGCCGCCGAAGCCATCAAGGAGATGGGAGTGGGGATTGGAATGACCCCATCTCCACGCGCACGCGCACATGAGAGCAACGGCCAGAGAGGATAAGATCGTCCCTTTCTCTCTCTCTCTTATCTGTTCTCTCTTTTTTTTGTGCAAATAGGAAAATCCCTAAAATGCCCTTGCTCCAACAAGCTGGAGTGTGTTAGCTGCATTTCAAACCATTACTTGTTGAACACAACCGAACTCATTTCCTGTCAGGTGACTAGCAGGGGGGGCTCAAATTACTCAAACTTGTTCGGTGTATGTCACATCCATCAGGACAGATTTTACCAACGGCTGGTAGGAGAAGCAAATAGCACCTCGTGTGTTTGTCGTATAGAACCTTTCGAGTTTCAAATTTGGATGCCAAGAAGAGGTTTGGAGTGTAAGGAAACCTCTAACTTCAGCAGCCAGGTCGAAGTCCGGGCTTCTGGACACGTGTGACGTTCAGTTTCTGGCTTTTAGCTTTTTATTCACTATTTCTTTATTTTATATTTTCTAACTTTTAGTTTTTTTAAGCTTTTTGCCTTTTCTTTTTTCTTTTTGTATTCCTTCGTATTGTCCGTGATGGTCTGATCTGTTTGTTCTATTTTTAATTTTTTTTAAATTTTATTACGTCAAATAAATCACTATTAGCTATAGTGAAAAATAAACCACCATCAGCTATAGTAAAAAATAAACCATCTATAATAAAAAAAATCTATAAACCATCGTCAAACTAAGCACCACAGCAGCGTCGGGTTGCACCCACGGATAGGGTAGCGTGGCCTGGGCACGAGGCAGCATGTGCGTCACATCGGGATCGCGCGGGACAGACTAGAGCAGGCGCCGGCGGACAGTGTGCGGGGCCAATTTGCGTTCACCGCAAGGCGGAGCAGCAGACATAAGTGACAGGATGGCAGATCCAGAGGTGGTGAGCTCGCGCACACCGGATACGACTGCGCCATATCTGAAGGCGGCGATGTCGGGGATGCAGGATCCAATAGCCATGAGCTCGTCATACCCAGATGTTGCGGCGACATACTCCTTGATAGGGGCTACGACTGGGTCGGCCGGGTCTAGCGCTACCGACGGTGAGGAAGAAGGTTGACCATGTCGCCTCGTCATCGCCTCGGAATAGCGCCACATCCTTGTTCGACGACGTGAGCCGCACCACGACGTCCTCCCTTACCGGCCAGTGCGCCACCGCTTCCTTCCTCGCCGGCCATAGTGCCATCGCCGTGCAAAGGTAGGAGAAAGACTAAGTGAGAAGGCCATCCAATCATCTATTTTGCCGCAGCGGGTCCGACTTGGCAAACTACGTGGTTCAAAGCTGGTCAAAATCGTCTTCCTCAACCGAGACAAGTGTTCTGGTTTTACTAGTTGGAAAACATGTTCTATCTAGTTTTACAAATGAGGAATGAAAACTAAATAAGAGCAAGAGGTGGGTTCTTTTGGGTTTACGACTTGCTTTCTATATTAATTAATTTTCAAATAGTGTCTTTTTAAGTTGGGATCTATAAGTCGATTGTAGCAAACACTGTTCCGACTTCATCTATATCAACCAAAATCGCACGCGAGTATCTCTCCGTACTCTCTCGCACGAACAGTCAGATTTCAAAATTTTAAACTAAAAATCATAAGTCACAGCAAAAAAAAAGTCATATATACTTAATCCAATCCGGAGAGATTCACCATGGAGAGAGCCGCACGGCGGGCGAACAGCATATTTGCCGTGCCTTTCAGAGTACTCATGCAGCTAGCACAGCCTTTTCAGTGCAATCTCAACTGGCAGCATATATCTAGGCTGGCAGGCAGTACTAGAATTTCTAACTGGCGGAGCAAGGAGGTTCCTCGCCGTGCCACCAGCTAATGAAAGCGAGATGAACGAAGCTGCATGCAATGGACAACAATACGCATCTATCTAACTAGCAGAACCCTAAGCTTTCTCTGTCGAATATATATATATATTCTCACAGATCACACGCACTCTGGTTTCTTTGACTCCTCTGTTCCTATCAGCTTCGATGCTCTGTTCCTTTGCGATTTGGATGCGCATCCCTCCCCCATTATTTTGCTCTTCTTTTGAGGATGGGCCTTCATTTTTCGAGAGAGGGTGGATGGGCCTTCATTTGCTCTTACCTTTCTTCGGGCCACTTGAGATGTTGCGACATTACAGGAAGGGTAGGGTCATTCTGTTACGTACGTATCATATTCATAGGTGAGAAAACCCAGCACAAATAGATGCCATGACGATCCATGGAGCCTTTACAGGAATGATTTCATGCCGCTTGCTTAATGAAACGGAAGAGTTTAGCCCAGTTAGCTACGATATGGGCCCCAGCCCAATAAAGCTTCTGCTCAGTGGTGTTCCTTTGTTGACATCGTTATTCCATCCACCGGAATTTGGACCCGTCATTCACGATCGCTTAACATTCTTAAGAGTTGCAGGACTCAGGAACATAGATTACAACAGCTAGGAAATATGGCCGATTTCAAACAAACACACGAGTTGAATCGTCGATTTCTTATAGAAGTTTTTAGCTACGTAAGCCATCACGTAGGTAGAGAAGAGCGTAGACGTCCATTGTTATTTGCTTATTCTTCATGTGCGTGTGTAAACTGGCGTCCGCTGTTAATTGTCAAGAACACGCGGGACATGTACCAGCAAAGAAAACCACACGAAGCGCTTCCATAGGAGCAGCTGCACGGAAATCTCAAGACGAAAAACGACCACCATGCTGACAGCACCTCGACCTGCGAAGCAGCACGAAGCCATCGATCCCCTTCAGAGCACCAACCTTCCTGCACACGACCGAGAGGCAAAGGATTCTTCTCTGGAAAACACCCTAGAAGCACGGCACACCTAAAACAGACCGGCAAAAGCACGGCATGAAGTAAAATACTGCGGGCATTTGACTTCGCAGCGGCTTCGATCAGCGTACCCAATCCCCTTGCCCATAACCACCAGCCAAAAAAGAAAATTACCCCCGAAACCTCAGAGACAAAGGCAACGCACCCCAAAAACCGTGCTGATCCGACGGCTCGACGAGATATTCCTTTTCGAAAGCGTTAGTTATCTCTTAACTATATTAAATAAATAAAATTTTATATAAATAAGAAAAGATGTGAAAAAAAGATAATATGATGTCGCTTATACAAGAGATGATTTGAGTCCGCAGGCCAACGTAATAGTAAAAGAGTATGAGACAGAAAGTTACGATAAAAATATTATAAAATAATTAGAGAAATGAATTACTGTTAAAGATATTATCTCTATTGCTATCTTTATATGAGATAAAAGTTTTAAAAATAATCTTAGAAAAAAACTATTTTACATGCCCTTACTGCTCCCACAAAGCACCCTAAAGAACGATGCAAAACGAGCGAACAAAATGATGGACGCCACCGCGAATTACGCGGGCGGGCACCAGCTGAGGCGGGACAAGCAGACAGACATCTTTTCTCTACCTCCCCTCCTCTCTTTTTGTAACTTTGCACTGACGCGTCACTGGCTAGCTGCATTCGACGAGGCACTGCCCACGATGATCCAAAGGGTTGACATCTTCGCGCGCATAGGCCGCTGCAACAGCGGCATGCATGTGCCCAGCCGTGCCCGCATCGTGGCCCGCTCCAGGAAGGCGGAATCAGAACCAAAATAACTGGAGTTGGCTGCTTTACCATATATATAAAGCTTGTTATTTTTTAGCTTTTAACTTCTGATTTCTTTAAAAAATAAAAAGGCAAACGTCGAAATGAGACGGTCTCTTAAAGCGGATTTTCCAAACAGCTTCTCGGACATAAAACCGTGTGTATCATCCGTGTCAGCATCTCTGTCGTTCGCTGCCGTGTAAAAAAGCGTAGATAAAAACCATCAGCCACAGCCCAAAAGAACATCTCCATAATTACATGCATAATTTTGCCTCCGATTTACAATAAAAGAGGTGGGTATTCAAATTTTCAAAAACCTAAATTAAAACCCTAATTTTAACCCCTACAATTTCAAAAAAAACAAACCAACAACATAACATCCAAACCATAAATCATAAATTCAATCCATTTAATTAAAGAAAACAAAAAAATTGAGAGAAATTTAGCGATACCTTACGTCGATTCAGGACTTAATCCATACCACCAAATGCTCGGCGAGATAGTCGACGGCTGATAACGACCAGGAGACACGATGGCCGGTGAGCTGTAGCCTAGGCCTTCAAGCTCTGGCAATCGATGACTACGAGCTTGCGACCAAGCAAGAGAGTGAATTTTTCTTTCGTGCAAAGCGAGATAGATGGAGGGACGGAATGAGACACGAGTGCCTGGGACAATGCGATGTGCTAGTAGTGTGGCCTTTACCTGCTATTTTTCCTTCATAGAGTGACTTGGCTAGCCAAGCATCTTGGGCTATACTTGTGTCAGCTGGACTACACATGCGTGTCCTGTCGCTTGATTGGTGTCATCTTGGTGTCAACTATGAGAGTCGACGAACTGAGAGCTTCAATCTTTAGGCTGGTCAAATGTTTTTTGATTTGGATTAAAAGATCTACAGCTAAATTTATATAAGCTACAGAATAGAGAAACAAAATTAGATTAGTGTCCTGTGCACGGCCGTGGATCTCAATGGATCCGCCACTGGCCCGCACACGCGACGCGCCTGCCGTGTGTTGTGTTGTATGCGCCATGCATTGCATGAATCCCCGCGCCGGGGACGCGTTTTCGCGTAGCGTTTCTGGCGCTGCGCCTGCCTGCCTGCGTGCCGGCGCAGTGGGAGCCCGGGCGGGAGCGCTTGACCGACCGATGCTGAGCTCGCGATCGAGTGGTGTGTTGGTACAGAGCAGGTGGGATTGCAGAGGTTTTCCGTAGGGTCCTGCCCTGGCGACGGCAGACTCGATCCCTGCGCGGTCGATCGCTTCTGACGACGACCGAACACCGGTAAGGTGCGTCACGGCCGTGGATGGCAGGTGGTCTTGTGTGGTTATTCGTCAAGGGCTTAACAAGATTCCAGCGTTATTCGCCAACTTAAAATTACATTACGTCCTGATTAAACTTTAAGTCTGAATTAAACTTTAAGTGACTAATATCATAGTTTTTATACCTACATTTAACACCGTAGCCTAAAGTACTTCAAATACACATAAAAATGACATCATAATTCTACTAAGTTACCTGACATGGACAACATTGCAAGGGTTGGTAATGAGTTGCCAGTGCTAGATGGTATTCGCCCAACATGGCTATTCTGGCTCAAGTCAAAGATTCTGAGTGATGAGATGTTACAAAGTTTGGCTGAGACGTACCCTGATAGGTTGTTGTAACCTAAACTCAGCACACTAAGGTTCTAAGAGTCATGTTCTTTTTAGCTTTGAAAATCGGTTTTTAGTTTTTATTATAGCACCTAACTTTTAAACGGGATATTTTTTTAAGACAGAGTGTATAAATTAATTGTAGTACACGCTAAAAGAACAACATATGTACTATCCAAAATCGCAAGCGAGTATCTTTTTCCATAATCTCTGTCACAAACAGCTAAAATTCAAAACTTTCAGTCAAAAACCACAAGCATAAAGAACAAGCCCTAAATATTACTCAAACTCTCTAGACTTGATCCTGCTAACTTGTTCATAGAAAGCGTTATGCGAGTGAGGGAAGAAACATTTCCTAGTGACGGAGCTATGCTCCCAGAAAGGCTATTAAACTCAAGGTTAAGAATTTGGAGGGCTGATATCTTATAAGATTGGTTTTTTACGTAGATAAAAA
The DNA here is from genome assembly GCA_036346245.1 of Bonia amplexicaulis. Lineage (NCBI taxonomy): Eukaryota > Viridiplantae > Streptophyta > Magnoliopsida > Poales > Poaceae > Bonia > Bonia amplexicaulis. The sequence continues at coordinate 26,723,261 of CM070735.1, read as the reverse complement.
TAGTCGCATTCGATTTTGGTCTGTACAGTTGAACTCAATACACTTTTTACTATAATCTTTCTGTTGACTCGTCTTAAAAAACGTATTATTTGAAAACTAATTACTATAGCATAAGGCACAAGCTATAAACCCAACGGACGCAGCCATAGAAATCTGGAATAGGACCAGAAAATAAGCTCATTCCAAGATCTACAACAAGTTCAGATGAGCCGTTGAACAAATTAATAGGGATTATTCCGGAGAAGCTGTTTGTTGTCAGTTTTGGCACTCTGAGTGACGAGCTAGTTGTCAATGAATGAGGGATACTTCCAAAGTTATATGCAAGATTGACATATCTAAGAGATCTACTTCTTGCACCTAGTGACCCAGGGATGGCACCTTCAATCTTGTTACTTGCAAGGATTAGAAACTGCAGGTGCCGCAGACACTCACAGTATCACAGAGTAGGAAGTAGGCACTAACACAAAACAGAGTAGTTCTTCAGAATCTCAAGATATGAAAACCACTGATTGTTGCCCATATCTGAAGACAAACATCTAAATCAGAATTTCATTGAATACCTTCCTAATCCGGTATTGTAGCGCATCTAAATCAGATAAGGATTGAGGCACCAAGACGGAAAAAAAAATTTAATATGTACGCGAGTAGTTTTGAACTTTTGATCACAGCGGGGTTCAAGATCAAGGGAAGTAGACGTAAAAAAGAAGCCATTTCTGCTCTCAAAACTTTCTGAGCTAAGCACAGGAAATCATTGGAGGCCCCCAGTGGAGAAGTGTGAACAGACTGAACGAGACTTTTGTGGGAAGATTCTCTGCGACCCCAGAAAGAGAGAAGGGGATAGAATACGGAGGGCTTTTTATGTGTATAAAAGCACTGCCCCTCCTCGATGTACCCGACTGATCAGGAGGGCGAGTCAAAAAGGCCAAATAAAATTATTTGGGAATAACACCATGCACCTGCCACGCATATAAAAACTCTGCTCTGCACGGGCAGTGGTCAGTCCACTCCTCTTAACGACTTTGGCAAACACTCCTGTATCCTGCAAGCGACAGGACACAGGAGAAAGAAGCAGTCTCGCGGGTAACTTTAATCCTTTAGTCGATGAAAGTAAATGTCATTCGTATAAACGGCGAATTTATGCATAGGCTTATTTTCGGCTTCGGCTTTTAGCTTTCGATTTATTTTTTATTATTTCTAAAATTTGTTTTTTGGATTTTTTTGGATTCTGTTGAGCCTTTTTACCGGTTCTTTTTTTCGTATTTATTTACATTACAGATGATGGTCTAACCTATTTTTTTTCTATTTTTAATTTTTTTTAAATTTAATTATGTCAAATAAGTCACCTTCAACTACAGTATAATTTCAGTTAGCTACAATAAAATAAGTCATAAGCCACAGCCCAACCGAGCACCATCTTAGTATTTTCGTGCATTCCGTGTCAAGAATCTAGAAGCAGCGGAATCATGTTGTTATTTTTATTTTTATGCAGTCTGCAATCTGCCATGAAATATGATTGCAGTGTGCAAGTGGTCCATGGCGGAGGGCTTCTTAAGTATAGACTAGGCAGATGGTTGAACCTGGTTGAAAGCTTTGAGTGGCAATTGGCTGATGGTTCAAAGGGGGAATAAACAATAGGTAAGTGGACCTGTATAACGTCTCTATTCCTAAAAGCACTAGTAATCTCTGCAACTAAATAGTTCTGGATAATTGTGGAGATTTGCTTCCAGAAATAGGGACGTTACAATCAGCTAGCGTAGAAATGTGGTTTGCCCAGTGAGCCATTGGTCATGTTCTTTTTAATTTATAGCTTTTATCTTTTCCTTAAACAAACAAATGGAACGGTTTCTCCGTCGTCATTTCGAAGCGCCTTATCGAGATAGACTTTTAGAAGATGCTTATCGGCTTTCGGTTCATTCGCACAAACACTCACACTATGATAAAAACTATAAACCACAGCTATAAATCACAACCGAAAATAACGCACCCGATTCATCTCCCATGACTCGACTGACCAAATAAACATCCAGCATGGCAAATCACGGTATCAGCTAGGTTGTAGTGACATATATTTCCATTATCACCAAAAAACCAGAGGAATGGATCCAATTCCTGGAGATCCATGCAAAATCTTCTGCCAAAAGCCGAGGCCAATTAAAAGAGCAAGGCCAGCAGTTCCAACCCCCAACTGAGACCACTTTCAGGATACACAGAAAAGCAGGTTTCAAAGCAGAAAAGCTCATGTTCCCAGCTTTAGCCATCCTTTCTCCACATCGTGTTATCTCAGTGGGGGTAAGGGGGTTTGGAAACGAGAGGTTTAGGTGGTGATCGGTTCTACTGAAAGTCAAGGCTTATGGTGAAAAATGTGAATGGTGAAAAAAACATCAGAATGAGAGACTTATTTGACATAATTAAATTTAAAAAAATTAAAAAATATAAAAAATATGCTAGCCCATCACAGACAACGCAAACGAATACAAGAAAAAAAAGAACCGACAAAAAAGCTCAAAATAAAATCAAAAATTCAGAAAAAAACGAAATTATGAATAGTGCAAAAATAAGCTTAAGCCAATAAGCTTAAGCTATATTGAACAGGGCCTTATTTATCAAACTCCACCACTTGCATGGTTGCATGCACCTTTCCCTTCCTTCGTATGGCCATCGAGACAAGACTAGCTAGGGCCAGGATTACGACCAGGTCAAGTTGGTGGCTCTAGTCGGGAAAGCGAAAGGCATGCATGCACGGTGAAACCGAGACATTTCGATTGTTTTTTTTTCAACTCTTGTAGGCTTGGATCTTTTGACGGGATCAAAACGTGCTCGTTGGGAAAATTAAGATGGCAGTGCCCCCGGATGCGTTGTTATCGCTGAATACTGTTCTTGGACAGGTGGTAACTGGTAGCAGGATTGCCTCCTTGAACATGGAAACTATTATTCGAGGTGACAGTCGCAAGTAAGTATCTGTCTCTTTGTAATCTGTACCGTAAACAGTTAAAATTTAAAAATTTTAGCCAAAATGCAAGCAAGGAGATAAACACTCCTGTTTAATTTCCAGTTGAATCAAAATGCATGGCATCATGCTCACGGGAGGCACAGGTCACTAGTCCAGGCTGAACATGTTGGCGGAGCAAGAGGCGAGTTAGGTCTGTCTAGCTAACCAGATGGGGTTATGAAATAAACTATTCCCCCTTGACTGTCTCATGCCGTGCAAGCATCAAAGTCGTTCAATCTACTAGCCTACTTCTGCTTGGCACGTAAAGCTTCCACCGCCCAATCGCCTTCCACGGCCAAAACGAAACAAATGGTTACTAACCGATTAACTAATCAAACACCTAACCTGTCTTATAGCGTAGGACCAAAGCTAAGCTAATAATACACCACGCGCGCGCGTGACGAATCGCAGGCGAGATCCATCCAGGTTGCTAACCGCGTGTTCACACCACTTTCTCGTTTTCGCCCATGTACATCGCGGAATTAGGGTCTGTTTGGCAACGGCTACGGCTTATGACTTTTGACTGAAATTTTTAAATTTTGGCTGTTTACGGTACAGATTACGGATAGAGAGATACTTACTTACGATTTTAGATGATACAGATGTTGGGCTTTTAACGTATACATCGTTTAATTTGTAGACCCCGTCTTAAGAAAATACTCTGTTTGAAAGTTAGGTACTATAACAAAAACTAAAAAACGCTAGATTTAGAGAAAAAAACAGGTCTAAGTACAACGATTAGATCGAGCTGATTGCGGAGGTTTCGCCACTACGAGTGGGCCGGAGTCGCCACCGAACGGCCGGTGCTAGCTACGTTCGGCAACCTAGCTACACGCTACTCTTCCATGACTGGTCATTCGTAGCCATGGCGAACGCATGTTTCGTGCACGTACATCCCTTCACATGTGAAAGAGAAGGGAAAGAAAACGCACAGAGATGGTACCACCCCCGATCGAACCCAAAGGGTGGGCTACCCATTCCGATGGAGCCTAACCCAAATAGGCGCAAACTTACCAGCTGCCGACCCACACCGCGCACGTAGCTCGAGCGAATTATCTACGGATAGTTACGTTCGTAGTAGCTTTTACGAGGGGTGGAAACGGATCATATAGTCTTAAATACAGATACGAAACTATATTTTTAAAATGAATGTAAATACGAATTCGAATATTTTTAAATATGAATATGAATATTTTTTAATACGAATACGAATACGGATTTTCTCGGATACGAATATCGGATGAAATTGATTCCTAGCGGCTTTGCCGATTTTTCACCGGTTACCGGTTTTAAATCACCTAAATTCACATTTTGAATCACAAAATTTGTATGTATTTTTTTATAGGTTCTAGAAACGGATCGAATACGAATCGAATAGTCTTGAATACGAATATTTTTAAATACGAATTTTGCTTACTATATTCGTGTTTTCTTAAATACAAATATCAAATAAAACGAATTATCTGTTATTGTTTTTTCACCCCTACGTACAGGCTGCATTTTCTCCCTTGTGATAGATTGACTAGCTTACGCATGTGAGGTAACTTTGGGGGTACGGTTCGAAACATGTCACGCTCGGTGGCTGGCTGGCTAGCCATAGCCGTGCAAGACTGATGGAATTGAAAGGCAGATTGGTGCGCGCCCGGCAGGAAGACCACATGTTGCACCCCGCCCCGACCGGCGTTTGCTGCTCCCACTGCATCGCGTCACGTACTTCGTCACGCCCGGGCGCGCGATATTTTTTTTTCCTCAGAGACGAAAATAAATAATATTATATACATACTTCTCTATTCTATATTCATTCCATAATTCTTTAGATGATCAGTCGGATGAAAATTATCCACTTTTTTGCACAATATATTAGATAGTAGGGTGCAATCAAAGTGAACATAGAGAGACTAGTCACTAAGATATCGAATGAAGAACACTCAATATTCCCTATCTGTTTATATAAGAGAATCCACGTATATGTTATCTTGTTCCTAAGTGAAGTCACAACAGACTTCCTCATATCACTTGACATACATACGGACGGATATCACTTATCCCATATCATATTCTATGTTTTCCTCAGAATCGGACACAGATAGTACCGGATACCCACAGTGGCGAATCCACCAGGTAGGCTTCATCAGGTTGAAGCCTACCCTCCACCAGCTGACCAAACCCTGAAACCCCCCCACCTCCTGGGCTCCTAGCTCCCCCGGCGGCCGGCGCTACTGGCCCCCTGCCGCTGTGACCTGCCAACCATGCTGCAAGCCGGCAAAGACTGCAAACAAGAAGATGAACAATGAAGAAACAAGGTCAAGAAGCGCAAGCTGTGCCCAACCACGTCCGTGGTTCGCCCACCGCCCATCGCCCACATCCCCACCGGTCCATATGGTACCCTGTTGGCCTGTTCCCGTGTCCAAAAATTCTCCAAATCCGAAATCCCCAAATCCCTAATCCATTCCCTTCCTCGTTCTGCCGTTCCCCCAAATCCCCCAATCAGAGGCAGTGAGGAGTGGGGACTGAGGTTGCTCACCCATGCTCAAGTCCCGCGCCGCCGCCCGTGCAGTCGTGCTCAAGCCGAGGTGGGGAGGTGACGACGACGGCGAGATCTGGAGGTGGGGAGGTGCCGACGACGGACGACGACGAGATCTGGAGGTGGGGAGGTGCCGACGACGGACGACGCCGAGATCTGGAGGCGGGGAGCCGGGAGGTGCCGAGTGTCGCCGCCGCCGAGATCTGGAGGCGGGGAGGCCGGAGCCGGAGGGGCCGAGGCAGGGAGGCCTGAGCGGTGAACCTGAGCCGGGGAGGCGAGGGCGCAGGTCATGTTGTTTGAAAGCCCGCGACGCCGCTGGACCGAGAAGGAGACCGAGGCGGGTCACGTCGGCCGCCGGGGTGCCAGGGAGGCTGGAAGCGGGGAGGGCCGGGTTGCTGGGAGGATGGAGAATCGAGGCCCGAGGGGGGAGCGACTGAGCGAGCGATGGGTGAATGAGTGAAGGCGTGAATGAGTGAATCGTGATTGCGTGAAGCTGCTGCTATTGAGTGAATCGTGATTGCGTGAAGCAATTTATTAGAAATAGTGTTGTATTGTTGTATACACTCAATTAGCAATTGATTTATAGGTTTGAAATAATGGAGAAACGAACTTTGCATAATTTTTATAAGCAATTCAAGTAGTACTCTCCCAACTGATTTTAATTTTGATGTACAGATTGTTACCTGCCGGAACCATATTTACATGTTTTAGGGATTCACTTGCCATTAGCAAGATACCACCATTGTATCTCTCTTTTTTCTTTGTTTTTATTCATGTATGAAACTATGAATTTGATTGCATAAGAATACAAAACTATATTTCTTACAAATTAGTTTAGTCATTCGAGATGTAGGGCTAACTCTTATATCTGGTAGAAGTATGTATTTTTTTTAGCCCACCCTCATTTTTCATTCTAGATTCGCCACTGGATACACATCTACTCCTTCCGTATTCGGTCCGCGAACCATCGGTTAGACGGAAATTATCCGCTCTATTTGCACCCCTACCTGGTACACCTCGCTTGGTGGGGTGCAAAGCGAATAGCAGGTGCAAACAGAGTGGATATTTTTTTATTGTCCGTCCAAATAAATTTGGATTCAATTCGGAGTGTATTACTAGATATTCGGAGGTTTTTGCCAGATACAGAAATGGATCCGGATAGTTTCTGCCGAATACGAAAACAAATTTAGGAAGGAAGTGTCCACTGGATACAGAGCTATTCGAAAAATTAGTCAGCTATTCCGGTAATTATCCGTAAAAATCCAAGCCTACCGACGCCGCTACGCTGCATCTTGATTTCCTGAGTCATCCACTTGAGTTGCGTGCTGTCACCCCCGCATCGCTCGATTTCCCCTCTCCTTCCCCACAGAACGACGCCACCGCCTGCTTCTCCTCTCGACTCCAGCGGCTTGGATAGACAAAAGGCTCGCTTCGCTTGATTCCCCCTCTCACTAATACAAAGAATGTGATCTCAAACGGTTCGTGACACTCATTAGAGATGGTTTCTAAACTATCTGATTTTTTGCATCTGTGATAACAGGTGGTTATCACAGACGGCTCCTAAACCGTTTGTGATAAATCACAACACAATAATAAACAAGTGGTTTTCTTTTTTAATAAAATAACTTAGAAAAATCAATCATCGTTACAATATAATTTTAACCAAAAGTTAATAGCTAAAATCGTAAACCAAAAGCTTAAAATCTTTTGGGATGGACCCCAAGTAGACTATCCATACGTCCATTAGCTAGAATAGTTGAACAAGCGAGAAAAAAAAATAGCCTGTCCGCATTGTACTGGGAATCTTTTTGTACGTGCACCGTTCTTTCACTGTGCATGTCTCCCTCGCGACACATATTCAAACGCAGCTAGCTGTTCTTGGCAGACCGACGGTACTCGTTCCCGTAACGATGCGGAGTAGGTGAGAATCGCGTATCCTAATCGCTTCGATTAAACAAAAGAGATGGATCAGACTTTGGTATCGTCCTCTAGATTTCATAAGATTTAAGGCTCGAAGGACCTCGGAAGAAGTCAAACCGATGTAGTACCGTAGTAACAGTAACATGAGTCTCACAGGGTCACGGGGCGTTGTCTTTAGGGGCGTGATTGGTAACGGCTGCGACTTATAATTTTTAGCTGAAAATTTTAAATTTTGACTGTTTACGGTACAGATTATGAAGAGATACTCACTTACGATTTTGGATGGTACAAATGTTGAGTTTTTAACGTGTACATCGTTTAGCTTGTAGATCCCGTCTTGAGAAAATAATTCGTTTGAAAATTAGGTACTGTAGCAAAAACCAAAAACCGTTAGCTTCGAAAAAAATAGGCCCTTAATTTGACGAATTTGTTAGTGTTCCTATCGTATCATCAACGGGAAAATTCATTGTGGCGAAAGCGTCCTGTATCATGTGGCGCTTTGTTCCTCTGTGCACCATCAGATTTGCGATTTTGACTCGAGCTTCAGTTGTCAAAGCATCTACCGAATGGAGCGACATGCTTCCTACCAACATAAATGCCGCTCTCCCTCTCTCTCACAAACACACGGGAGATAAACATAATACTCCATTAGTAATCTTTTAGGCATGAACTTGTCATATATCTTCAGCGTTGTAACATCAGAGGAGCTTGCGGATTTGCATGTTCCGCCAGTTTTGGGCTTTCGTTATTTCCAGTATCGATCATAGTCGTCCTAACTCCTAAGACACTAACATGGAGCTCGATCAAAGGATTGTTTATGTTGTTTCTCTGAAAGAGGAGCATATTATGGAAGTTGTTTGGCTAAAATTAGCAGAGTATGTGATATTCTGATCCCCATAATATGGTGATGAATTCAACGGTTCTAAATGAAAACTATGAGATGGGCAACTAACTAGCTAATGAGCACTTCCAAAAGTGCATAACAAAAAGTAAACCTAAACGAAAATGAAACAAATTATGTATGGCATAAGTAGCCAGTCATGACAAGATCCGAGGTTTGGGGATGGGCCCGGCCATCCATGTAGTTTTTCTAGTTGGAACAGCGGCAACTTTCTAGTCCAAAATTACAGGCAACATGCAGTCATGCTCATGCATGCTAGGCTCTAAGAGGAGGCTTTTCGTGGACCAACGTGGAATGTTCAACATGGTGAATCACAACTTCGCAGCGTTGAGAGGGAGTACGACCAAAAAGTTATAATTTCTTTAAATAAATAAATATGACAGATCCAACATAGTTTATCAAGATAATTTTTTAAAAATAGTTTATTAGTTTTATTAGTTATATATATATATATATATATATATATATATATATATATATATATATATATATATATATATATATATTAAAATCAAAAGTTATAAATCGCAGTCTAAAAAATAAGCCGTGGTGACTATAGTTGAGCACCTCCATTTAGACCAAGAGTTGATATGTTTCAACTCCCTTCCATAGAAGCTACACGTCTAGATATATCTGATTTAAGTAAGTGCAACAGCAGTACGCTCTGTTCCGATCTTTCAGACATGCATTATTAATGGTTGTCGAGGCATGCCATTCTGAGTACGAGCCTCGCCGCATTAAGCTAATTAGTTTAGTCGACGAGGATCAACCCCATTAAACTATAAATCGAAGTTCCAATCAGGTGATACGCCTGGCCGCTCGATCGTGCTTTTGCCTTTACCAGACGCAACCACTGGTGTCATCTGGTCAAATCTGCCGTGAACACGGTGTGAACTCAAATCTATCGAGCTAATGAATAGTAGTAATCAACGCTCCGTAGTACGGCACGGCGAACTTGCCAACCAGCAGGTGCAGTTAAACACAAGTGTGACATGGGTTGGTGGTGGTATACTGGCAGTTAGTAGGCGTACGTTTTGATTTAGGACCCCGACCGGCGGCAGGACGTCGCCGTCCCCGCCTGGACCGGGCTTGCCGAGACAACCCTACGTTTCTTTTTCCTTCTCATCTATTTTTTAATTTCTCTTACTAATTATTATTTATTAAATTAATAAATCATAATCTAAAACAACAAGCTAAAAAAAACAGGTGCACACCCACCAAACCACCCCTCATCTGTTGCTAACGCTAACCTAAGCCTTAGATGTGCCCATGCCGGCCGCAGGGCCACCACCACCGTGCCACAAGCCCACAACACTCGTTTCTTAGGTTCTCTCCGTGCCGATGCCGATCTAGCCCTGGCAAAGTCCGAAATCGGCATGTGCATACAATGGTCGGCCCTGACTCATGCGCCCGGCCCCCGTGACCATGCAACTGCCTGGACCGGCACAATCGAACGCGTGCGGTTCACACTCGGGAAACCCTGTCACGTTACGTACGTACTTGCACCACCAGCACCGGCCACTTTTAGACACCACCCGCCACTGTTGCAACTTTCGTTAGTTTATTATGGTTATCAGGGTAGATCCAACATAATTCATGAGTTTCAGCTGAACACCTATTTTTTTTATAAAATATTTTGTATTTAGTAGGTATATTTAGTATATGTATTGATAATTAATCTAAATACTTTATATTTATATCTCTAATAGATTTTAGTCTACTCCCACACCTCTCCCTCCCCAATTCGTCTCAAAAACTGCAATCTAGCTGAAGGTTCAAGAAGACTGACTAGAGGGGGCGGGTGAATAGATATTTTAATTTTTTTTGGCCGAAACCGAGTTTTATGCTGAATTTAAATTCAAGGTAGCAAGCGCTTAGCGAGATTGCCTACAGTCAGGGTCCCAAGAGGGAGCGTGCGGTAGCGGTTGCCACTGAAGCCAGCAAGGCAGGCCCTACACATTGATAACAATATAAGTACATCCCTATTTTCTGGTTCTAAATCCTATATTCCCAATTCAACAATTCTTTCTTCATTGTTTTGTAAATTTTTAAATAATATTTTATATTAACTCTGAACATTTATTCTAAAAATACTGGATGCTGTTTATGGTTTTTGGCTATTCGTGAGAGAGTACGGAGTAATAGAAACTTGCGCGGGGTTTTGGTCGATATAAAATAGTTACTATAATATATACTACAATTAACTTATAGATCTCATCTTAAAAAAATATTTTATTTAAAAACTAGTTACTAGCAAAAATTAGTTAACGTAGAAAACACAGGAACAAAGCAAAAGAAAAGAAGAAGGGCCGTTATGGGCGTTAGCGTACGTGTATAAGCGGAGGCTATGCTCGCGACGTTCGCTTTTCACATGGGCCGTTGGGATGCAGAGCTGGCCGCTGCGTTGGTCCGGCCGCCGGCGCGGCACCGCCACGCGCGCAGCTGGTGCTTTCTTGAGGTAATACGGTGCACGAGTAGACCAGGTTTTGTGTGTAGTGGGACACCAACACTACTCTATGAATGAATTTTGCAAAGTCACAATGCGAAATTCCTGCCCCAAAAATTATGCACTTTGCTCCAACAAAACGGAAAGGATGGTAAGAATCGGACGGCTCGCAGCAGTACGCGTTAATTATGCCCGCCCTAAATTTTCTCGCTCTAAATCATGATTGTCCCCGCTCAAAATTTTTTCGCTGAACTGTCTCAAGACTCCTGTCATGTCTGATCCCTTTTCCTGATTAGATTTTCTCTCCTACTACTTCTATCGCAGAAAAAAGGAGAGAGGGAGGGAGAGCATTTCCCAATGCTCCGACGTGCAGAGTGATGCGCCGTCTCCAAACGGAAGCTCTGCGGGCCCCACCTGCCATCTTGACCAGAGAACCCCTGCTGGCTCGCACGTGTTCTTCGCTTCGGTCTCATCGGGCGTGCCATGCAATACGATGCGGCTCCTTGCAGGTGTTCCTTCGTACCAACGCCAGCATCAGCGGCCGTCGGCTCGGGATCGGACGGGGCAGAGGCTAGGCAGCGTCACGCTGGCATTGCCCGCTGGTCCACGTGTCCCGTCACGGCTCGCCATCGGGGTTAGGCCCGGTCAAAGGGCGACGGACACGTGTCGGGCCCCTACGTTTGACTCCGGCGCGGCGCTTTGACCCGCGTGACCGGCTACCGCCGGTGCCCGACGCTGACTCACCGCGGGCCCGTGACCGTGGACCGTTCCCAACCCACCATTACTGTTACTACCATTAGCATTATTATACTAGTACTCACTGTTCTAACCCCTAAAAAAGTACTCGCTGTTCTAGCTAAGCCTGAAGTATAAGGCGCAGATTATCTTGTGATTAAAACAAGAAAATAATCCCAAAGGAGGAGAAAGAGGCCAAGAAATGGACATATCATTTGGGCCTAATCAATTACTAGTAGCTTCTTTCGCAAAAGCTGAATCAATTAATAGAAAAGCGAGGCAAAAGCTAAGGAAAAAACCACCCACCCACCCACCCAACTCTCTGGCCATCACCTCTCTACATCACCCTATCTCTCCTGTGCATATCTTGCTACACCTAGTTATAGCTAATGACCGGTTCTTTTGAGCTTCCTATTTATAGTTTTTATTTTTTTATTATAGTAACTAATTTTTAAATAATATATATTTTAAGATGTGATCTATAAATTAATTGTAGTTGACACTATATTGATTCTAGTTATACCGACTAAAATTATATATAATTTTTTTATAAACAGTGAGAATTAAAAAACTATATGACAAAAACTATAAACCAAAATAGCTGCTCAGTCTGCCTTGCGCACACACCTATCGCTATCCCTTGGCTTGCCTCACTATACCTCCACTACCACCCATATATCCGTAATTCCGTATACGCTTGCTTCTTTCTCTGGCCATCTCGATCCCTCTCCCTCCCTGCCTCCCGTTTGATAAGTGAGCGAACGAGCGAGCGCCAAGAAGCACCACCACCATCGCCAAGAGGCAGCTAGTGGTACGTCTCCGGCCGGAGCCTATGTCGGGCGAGTTCCAGTTCCACGACGAGCTCGCGTCGCTGTTCGCGCAGCGGCCGGCGGCGGTGGAAGCGGAGGGGATGCAGCAGCAGCAGGTGCCGGCGTCGTGGTTCGCGGATTGCCTGCAGGCGAGCGCGCCGATGGCGATGGACTACGACGTGGTGTGCCGCGCGCTGGACCTGCCGGTCGTGGAGGACGTCGTCAAGAGGGAGCTGGTGGTGGACACGGCGGTCGGAGCCGCCCTGACGCCCAGCGGCGGGGGGACGGCGCCGGTGACTCCGAACACGACGTCGTCGATGTCTTCGTTGTCGAGCGAGGCGGGCGGCGGAGGGGAGGGGAAGGGGCAGAGGAGGCCTCGGCGGGGGAGGGGACTCGGCGGGGAGGTGCAAGGAGGAGGGGGAGGAGAGCAAGGAGGACGGCAAGGGTGAAGAGGATGATGACAAGAGCAAGAAAGGGTGAGTTGGACTTGTTCAATTTCTTTGAGATTTTGCCTTTGAAATCTTGGGCCCTTTTTTGGCAAGTTCTTGCTCTTACTGCCAAGTAACACCACCAGATTATCTAGTGCTTTTGGGTGATCTTGGATCAAGATTTGGGGCCGGTTTCTGTGGCTAGATTTTGCTTCCTTGCTTTGCTTGTTGGTCTTTCATTCATTCGTTCCTTGATTCTTCTTCTATTCCTTCTTTCCCTTGTTCTTTATTCTTTTTTCAAGGTAGCTTGGCAAAGGTGTGTACTTAGTTAGGGTTTCACACTGGCACGCCTCACAAAAACAAAACTAAAAAAAAAAGCGTGCTTACGGTTTCTCAAAAGTTGATTGGCGGCGAATCAGCTAGCTAGTTGCCCCCTCAGCTTTTGCTTTCTTGATTTCTTGCTTGCTCTTCAACATCTTGTTCCAACTTAACCAAAGATTTGCATCCCTGTTCTTTGCGATCTGTTCCTTATTTACCCCCTACCAAGATCATGCCCAAAAATAAAAGCGACGATGGATCCCGAGACAATGATGTAAGCTACAGCCACCCAATGGCCCAAGAGACCCTCCCCCTCTCTGCTATAGGAATTTGTTTGCACGGCTTCGATTCCTTTTTGGTGCAATCTAGCGTAGCATGGCACGGCACAATCTTGACGCGCCTCCCAGGAAATCCAGAGAGCAAAAAAGGGGCCAGCAAAAAGGCCAGACACGGTGTGAACCTAATAAAACCATGTGCACCCAGACTTGCACATCCGGCCAACAACCATGTTTGAACGGGATCCCGGCCATCTCCCGGTCGGTCGTAGTATGAACAAGATCTCTATCCATAGCCCGTGCGCCCACGGTCCAGGTGGTACGATCCCGTCACCGTCCGCTGATCCACCACGCGAAATCGTAATCTTGCAGGGCCGCCGCGGCGAAGGGCGCCAAGGGCAAGGGCGAGAAGCGGCAGCGGCAGCCGCGGTTCGCGTTCATGACCAAGAGCGAGGTCGACCACCTCGAGGACGGCTACCGGTGGCGCAAGTACGGCCAGAAGGCCGTCAAGAACAGCCCACATCCCAGGTGCATGCGTACAGACACATACATGCCACGTATAATTATGTTATGTAGTTGCACCTCATGTACGTACATGGTAGCTAGATACGTGTACGTAGAGTTGTTGGTTCTAAAGTTTAATGGAGGTGGTGGTGCAACATGGGTGCAGGAGCTACTACCGGTGCACGACGCAGAAGTGCCCGGTGAAGAAGCGGGTGGAGCGGTCGTACCAGGACCCGGCGGTGGTCATCACCACCTACGAGGGCAAGCACACGCACCCCATCCCCGCCGCGCTCCGCGGCAGCACGCACCTCCTCGCCGCGCAGGCCGCGCACCTGCACCACCCCGGCGGCCACCTCGGCATGCCGCCGCCGCTGCCGCAGATGGGCTCCGGCTCGCCGTTCGGCCGGACCGGTGGCGGCATCGACGTGCTGGGCCACCTGCCGCGTGCTTACCACGGCATGCCGCCGATGAGCGGTGCCGCGGGCCACGCGGCCTATGGCCTGGGCGGCGCGATCAGCAGCGTGGCCACTACCACCTCCCCTCCGTCGCTTCAGATGCAGCACTTCATGGCGCAGGACTTTGGGCTCTTGCAGGACATGCTGCCGTCCTTCATTCACAGCAGCAACGATCAGCCTTGATCGTCACGAGAAGCTTCATTAGCTAGATAAGAGATCTGGTTCTTGCTGTTTAATTAACATCTTGTTTTTCCTCTTGATTCACTTCTTAATTTTGGTTCTTGATTTGTTTTCTCTGGCCTGTGCTGCGAGATGGTACAGTGTTTTTCTGGCTCTCGTATTATTTCTATGATCTAGATGACTAGATAGCTCCTAGTACTAGCGGTTCTTGTACATGTACGTACCTAATTCCCCAGCCCATGCATTGCGCTCTGTTGCGGTACTGACCATGAGCTATGATGATAATTTTATGCTCCTCTTTGCACTTCTCCTGGCTCCATTAATGGAATACTATACAAGCACATATGTTTGGTATGGTTTACTTAACTAGAGACTAGTAGCGAAGAATTAAGGTTTCTTGCAGGGTAATCGACCATGCATGGCCTTGATTCCTTCTTGGTGGCAAGAAAGAGGAGGTGCAATGATCTTGGCTATTAGCTTGTCATGATGGGATTGTCCGTGTGGATGGTACAAAGAGTTGTTAGGGTCGTTGTGCTTTGCAAGTACTGATCACTTGATCAGGTCGTTCCAAAGCTAGTGGCACGTACTAATAGCACTGCCACTCATGCTGTCATGCATAGTGATGTGAACCTGCCATCTAGGGACGTTTATGTGTGTGTACGTGATTGATGCAAAACTAGGAGTACAGACATGTATACTTTCAGAGAAAATTCCATTTATGCCACTGAAATTTTGGTCGATCGCTTATATATATGTTACTAGAAAAAAAAATGTGTTTCTTCTCTGCCACGAAGCCCGTCGCAAACTCATCAGTGGCACCGCCACTGTCGCCCGAGGACCACACGTGATCTGAGTCGGTGTTGTTGGAGCCGTGCAAGGACCCGACCGCTTGTTGTTATCTTCCATTTATTGGTATGCAGTGGAATTTGTTGGATGTTATACACATTACAGAATAATTTTGGTTCTTGCAATCGAGTAATTAATTCGATCTATGTTGTTTAATTGCTTAATTTGGTGCTAGATCTTGCGTTCTTGCCTAGGTATGGTTTTCTTGATGGGACGATACGTACCACCGTCTGCATGCACGATGGCATAAAAAAACACATTTTTTTTTCTAGTGGCATGTAAGGAATCGGATAGATTTTTGATGGTATCAAAGGGATGTTCTCATGTCATGCTTATAAGGCTTCGAGTACCGGGAGATGATTATTCATGTCGCGGTCCGTGTTTTCCAGAAGGGAGTGACTATTATCAAGGCGATTGAAAATTTTTTGTCTCTCAGTCACTTGAAGTTGTATTCTCAATCAACTAAAATTGTAGTTGTTCTGAGAGTACAACTTTTGGAGGAGGGCTGTTTTTTTTAAGGGAGCTGCAATTTTAGTTGATTAAGAGTGCAACTTTCAAGTGACTGAGAGACAAAAAAATTTCAGTCACCTTGACAATAGAAAAACCGTTTCCAGAATTATGATACACGGAACTTAAACGTGGCTGAGGCGTTCGGAGTTTGGACCTTTGGAGTACTGTGCAATGACGTGTGACTCATACTAACAAAGCCGGCTAGATCTGAAGCTAGCGGTCAATATGTGTGGTTGCTATTTCGTCGGTTCCCTGATTGACGCTTTCCAAATTTTGGTGCCATGCATGGAAGGGGATGTGCACCGGTCATACGTGCAGCAGCATGAAATATAACAGATATTTTTGGGTGCACATGGAGTAGGTCAATTAGATATGATGACATATGACGTTTCAGTGGAATGGGACACCGTTTTTTAAGGTGTTTTTTTTCCTTCCCAACGCTAGCTTCACGGATAATGTTATGACCCCAGAATACAATATACTAGCAGTTTTTTTTACTTATGGGAATGAAGTATGTGGTGCTACGTACATCTTATATGATCAGATATATGGGCGTCTGATCTGAGCCGTACGTGCGGAACAGATCGGATGGTCGTGATCTGTAGCTTATATATATTCTCCTCCTCCTTCGGTTTGTACCACGTACCAAGTCAAATATTCCAGCTGTCTACAGAACCTAATTGCTCTGTGCTCGGGCAGAGGACGAGAGTACGATCTCCTCAAACACACAGGATTTTTGTAGCATCTCCACTAATTCCCTAGGATAAGTACTAGCACCTTTGGCGAACTGGTCTAGGAGAAAAACGTTAATACACATGTGACAGAAATCACCTTTCTTTAATTAAAAAGCTTAGGCCATCGAGAGAAAATCTACTCTGGTGACCATCCCATTAATTGGTCAGGCAGAAGATGCTCGCACAGTGCATTCGATTGCGCTTTGGAGACGGAACTCGTCGAGGCCATGGCTGCCGCTCGATCGCTGCCTTTCTTTTACTTCTAGTACTAGTCAAGGAGAGATGATGGACCATATCAATCATATATAACTCCATGATGGATTGATTCAAACTTTGACAGAATATTGTGTAGCTTTTTACCCACAGCAGATTCTCGTGGCCTCCTTTGGCACGCGTGTACCTCTTGTACTGGCGGAGAGTGCAGTTGCAGCTCTTCGGAGCTGTGAGATCGTACATGCGATATACATACACTGTTCTTAGATTATCAGGTGCTTGCTCAAAACCGATCTTGCAGGGAGTAGTTTGCTGTTTTTTCTTTTTTTCTTTTTTGCTTTCCAGTCTTGTTGATCGATGAACTGGTGTTATCTGTCGCCATGGGAGTCCAAGTAGATCATGAATATATAAATTTTTTTTTGTTAGTATTACTTTTGGGTTGGACGGGATTATATGTGACGGTGATAGCCTGATTGGCGTGGGCGGTAGAGAGGAGAGATGAGGAACTACAAGAACAGGACTACAAGAAGGTCAAAAGCATTAAAAACAGCACTGCTTTTTTCTCCGGCACCAAATAAAAAAAATACGGCGTAGACTCGTGTTCAAAGTCTAACCCGAAGATACGTGTACGTCAACGAGAATACAACAAAGTACTCAGGGAGTATATAGTGGAGTCCTCACTGGAGAAAGGTACTGACTTTGTTGAACACTAGTTGCACTCAGTTTATCTAAATAAAATCCCACAATTCGTAGGCTTCGGGCTGGTAAATGTTTTATGTGTCTTTATATTGGGCTCACATAAAGGCACTGTTTTGGATTGGTATCTAGGCTTAGCTATAATATAGCTGATGGTGATTTATTTGGTATAATTAAATTTTTTTAAAAAAATTAAAAATAAAAAAAACAGGTTAATCTAGCACGTTTAAGATATTTTTTTAGCATAAGCTCCTCGAAGCAGGCGATTAGGACCGGTGTCAGCAGCCGTCGCATCAACCATTAGTTAGGGCTTGGCTTCAACAAACGAGCTCGATCCACGCCTTTGAACACAATGGAAGTCAAGCCCACCGTTATAACCCTGCAACGACCATCCGCATGCATACGTCCAAATACTTTGGCCGGTTGCTAGAATGGCTCGCAGTTGACATGGAAACTTCCGGCCAGGCCAGGCTGATCAAATAATGCTGCTCAGAATGATGCCAAAAGAAGAGAGGAGAGAGAGAGGGAGAGCAGAGGGGAGAGTAGATTGTAGATTGTAGTACGTCGTATAACTCTACGGTCAAGTACGCCGTACGTGCATATCCCGCTCACGACCTATATATCTGTACGCACATTTCATTTCCTGTTGCTGCAAGTATAAAATTCTCGGGACAGAAGCATACATACGAATCAAAGCCATTTTTGGCACTATTTGATATCGTATTTACAAAAGTAGTCGTATATAGAACGTATTGACAAAAATATCATTTCTGCCGTACGGTGGACGCGCGGCAGAGCCGCGACACGACACATGGCGCTGTCACCGGCGCCTACCGCCCCTCACTGGCCAATGTACGACAGGCCTTGTGCCACACAGTGGCCAGACGACAGGTCATTAGACCCGGCTATTAGTGCTTAATCATCCGTCTAATTACACACCACTTAAATAATTTTTAGAGGTAGTAAAGTGCTACAAACAATTACGTAAAAATTATACAACATAATACACTATATTAGGAAGCTCTACAAAAAAGTTCGTAATTTTTCACGATCATTTGCTATCTCTAAAAATTCTTAAAACGGCACATAACTGTTTAATCGTCTAGTTAATTTTGTATCGTTCCAAAAATTTTTATAGGTAGCAAATGACCTCAAAAAATTGCAAAACAATTACACAACATACCACGATGTCTTAGGAAGCTTCACCAAAATATCATAATTTTTTGAGCTCATTTGCTATATTTACAAATTTAAAAATATAAATTACAAATTTTGGCAGGTAATTAAGCCGACTAATTAGCTGACTTAATCACCTGCCGTCCCGTGAGCAGACGGCATCACGGGTCGTCTCCTTCACGCTACCGCCCGCCCACCGGACGGCATAAACGACATTTTTATCCGTACGGTGTATATACATCTATTTTTGTAAATATGATACGAAACAGTGATAAAAGTGACTTTAACTCAGCATACATACAAATCCATGCTACACATATGACTGTATGAGTCGTGGCCTCCTGTTCCATAAATAGATGCAGGTGTGACAAGACACGGCCATTAATTAATCGGTGGTGTTCGAAGGAAGCTGTATTGCTAAGCCAGCTGCGAAAGCGACGCCGCCTGTTCAACGGTCGATCACGAATCCTATGATTCATTCATTCAAGCTTCAGCCTTCAGAAAGACTCAAAGTGGCCACCACCATGCCAGTGCCGATAGACCAGTAGCAGCAGCAGCAGTACCATCCCGGAGCAGCGGAGCTTAATTGCGAGCAGCCGTGCGACAGAAACGTCACAATAGTAGCCAAAAGACGAGACAATCCATATCTCCCAGGACGATCCGAGCCCCGAAAGCCTAGTAAAAAAGAAAGAAAACAGAATGCCAAATGAAATGCAGTTGTCGGCGTCGTACGACGAGGCAGAGGCAATCAAACGTTTGATGCTGCATGACCGATCCCCCGGCAAGCTGGAACGAGCTATTGCTCGTCAGATTCTGGGATTCTGGACGGCCCAGCAAGCAATCGATCGTGCGTTGTTTCTCCGGTAGCGACAGGACAGCGCGGTAGCGTGACTTTTCAAGGGTCAGATTATGCGAACCTGGCGGTGACAAGGGAGCCCAATTTGCCTGCACAAATGGTGATCTGCAGCGGGCCACGACAGGCGGTGCTGACTGAAACGATAAAGATGGGTTAATTTCGGCAGCAGCAGCAGCAGCAGCAGCAGCAATGGCTGCAGCGAGTGGCTAACATCGGCCGGCGTAAGATTATACATTGACTTGTACCAGAGTAAGAACACTGTCACTGTCTGATAGCTCCAGGGCAATGTGACACTGTTCATTGTGTTCACAGTACCTAGACGATGTGTGAAATGGTGGTAAGGCAAGAAACGTACGTGACTTTGAAGGACATGTGAGAAGACCCTAAATATTATTACGATGAATCATTGTTAATTTAGCGGTTGAAAAATTAAAGTTGCTATCTTCGATAAATCTTTGGATTGTGTACAGTTTTGTTGAGAAAGCCATGCATATCATATCGTTAATTAGTTGTTTATTAATTAATTGATATTTTGGGAAGCTTTGCTGCATGGAGCTTGCAGCATGGCATTACATGAGCTATGTTACAGCTAATATAGGTCAAAATATGAAAAACTTGTGCCCGAAAACGATTTCTTTGTCTTTAGATGTGCAGGATCGCTTGGAGTCAACCGTGCTCAACAGCGAGGATCGAGGCTAGACTCATGGAGTAGTTGAGGCCTAGAACGATCGAGGATGCCGAATGAGACGGTAAGCTCAAGCATGGCACGAAAAATGCGGGAAATGTTGAAGACGAGTTCGAACGGCGAGATTGCACCATGTGGCTTGGACGGGCCAAGTGAGTCATGATTCGGTAGAACCGGGACGGGAGAGACTTGGCGACGCATGGCAAACTAGTGGTGCACCTACATGTGGCAAGCATAACGATTACTTGCAATAGCAGATGAAAATCAAGTCAATAAAGTGTATTTTGGTAGTTTAACCAAAATACCGGAAACCATCTTGGATTAAAACTGCGGCACGTGGGTGGCGTGTTGGAAGCGGTTTAGGTCAAGGTGGAGCTGGTTTGATCGAGACGAATCAAGGCTAAGGATTTAGCAGATATATGTTTATGCGCTTTGAAAAGTGTG
This sequence comes from Bonia amplexicaulis, assembly GCA_036346245.1. Lineage (NCBI taxonomy): Eukaryota > Viridiplantae > Streptophyta > Magnoliopsida > Poales > Poaceae > Bonia > Bonia amplexicaulis. The sequence goes on along the minus strand of CM070735.1, from coordinate 26,702,617 downwards.
CATAAGTGAACATATGTGAGTAAAACCCGTGTGTGGGGTTATCGGATTTTTTTTCATTGTGCTAAGTGGATAGTATCCACTAAGGGTTATAGGTGGCTGTTTGCCCACCTATAAAAGGGGATTGGTATGGAGACATGCGGTGATCCATCAAATTCATCTCTCTTGTGCTCTCATATCTAAGGTTAGTGTTTGAGAGTTGAGTGTATTGTGTGCTCTCTGTCCTCCAAGGTGGAGTGGCTATAAAACTTACCTTCTCAAGTAAGCAATACATCAATGTTTGATCAGCTCCATGGATACCTCATGTTTTGATTGATTTGCTCTTGATTTGGTTGGTTTTGATCTCTCATCTTCTCTTTTCTTGATCTTGCTATACCAAGAACGTGTAAGAGATGGAGGCAACCCCTAGAAATCTATCTCCACCCATCTAGACATTTTAATAGCAAGTTGATCAAGAAAACCTAATTTTGCTTGATTTGGCCTCAAAAATGTAATTTCTTGATCCAAGGTTTTTGACGTGTTTTCTTTTATGTTCTTGCTTGTTGGGACATGTGAGAATATATCTAAAACTATCTTGGTGATCGTTCACCCACGAGTAAGTTGTATTCACCGATTTTAGTGTTGGCCCGGTTTTGGTGCACCTTTCCTTTAAACTGAAAAATGTCTCAACTTGGCAATGATTTTCATGATCGTTTGTTGGAATATGTTGATAACCTAGAGAAGACCCCTGCAAAATTTTATGTCGTTGGATCTATGGATCAAAAGTTCCATTGATTTTCGGATTTGAAATAGCGCTGAAAACACTATTCATTTGTTGATTTTTCGGTCAGACCAGTTTTGACGTGGCGGTCAGACCGCAAATACTACATCGGTCAGATCGCCATCTAAATTGAGGTCAGACCGCCAGTAGTAAGCTTTAGGCAAGATTTGCTTTCACGAGAAATTTGATTTGAGTGGTTCGTGAGGGTTGTATTCTCTGTAACTTCTTAGTTATTGGAGAATGGAATCTAGACTACTTGGGAGAATTTTAAGAATGCACCATTCACCCTCCTCTTTTGGCATCCGGTCCTACAAGTGATATCAGAGCCCGGTTAGCTCTTCTCATAGATCTTAACTAGTTTTAAGAGCCAAGTCATCAAACAAGTATTCTACTAAGCCTTCTATCTTCGATGGGGTCGACTATCCCTTTTGTAAGAATATGGTGGAGTCTTACATTCAGGTTCAAGGCTATATGATTTGGAAGAAGGTTAAGACTCGGTTTGTCATTTCTACCGATGACAACATTACGGTTTTGAATACACCAGATGTTGAGGCAAACGCTGTGGCAAGGAACATCATCATTCAGGGTCTTAGTCAAAGTGAGTTTGATCGCATCTCTCATCTCACGTCAGCATATGACTTCTGGGTGACCCTCAATGCATACCATAAGGGAACCAGCCAGGTCAATACTGTCCAACAGGACTAGTACAAGCGAGAATACAATAAAAATTTGAGATGCTTGCTGGTGAGTCCTTGGATGAGTGCTTTGGCAGATTTTACAAGATACTGAACAACCTCCGAACTATTGGTCTCATATATCCAAACTTGGATAATGCTCGACAGATGCTTTCTGCCCTGGATTTTAGAGTTTAGGAGATGAAAGTGACCACCATCAAGGACACGACTGATTTGTTGACCTTAACTCTTGACGTGTTGTACTCACGTCTCAAGACTCATGAGATCGATGTTGTCTCTCGCAAGATGAAGATATAGTCGATGGCCTTGGTCACCGATCACACATCTGCTTCTAGAGCATCTTTTGATGGTGCTTCTGGTTTCTCTTTGACTGCTTTGTGCGAGATGAGTGATGACCAAATTGAGCAGTTTCCAAAGAGTGAGTTAACCCTCTTACTCAGAAAATTTTCTCATGCATACAAGAGGGTTAGAGAGAGGAAGAGAGGATGTCCGATGATTTGCTTCGAGTGTGGTGGCCCTAACCACATTCGAGCAAACCTCCCTAAGCTGGAGAAGGGTAAGAACGACTACACTAGTATGAGTAAGAAAGACTACATCAGCAAAAACCACAATAAGAAGCCGACTGCTCGTGATTAAGGCAAAGAGAAGAAGTTCTGCAATCTCGGCAAGGCGAAGAAACTCTTTCATCACGTCCTCGCCGCCTTCGACAACTCGACTTCAGCGACATGGAGGGCTGGAGCGACGAGGACGACGACAAGGTTGATCCACAGAAGGACACCAAGGGCGGTGATGACTTTACCGGGATGTGCTTGATAACTAACAAGAACGACATCAGCGATGACAATCTCTACAGTGACTCCGATGAGGTATGTCCCTCCTACGACCAGCTCAGTGATGTTTTTTTTCTAAAGCTAGGAAGGTTTTATGGTAAGTCTAGAGCTAGGTTTGGTGAGTTAGAGAAGGAGGTAGAGAGCTTATTACGGAAGATTGCTTCACTTAATTCTATTTTCTCCCATGATGATTGTGATGTTTGTGCTTCTGTACTTGGAGATATGGAGAAACTAAGGACCTAATATGATAATGTGATTTCTAAGCTTGATTTGCTAAGGTGGAGAATGTTAGTCTGTTAGCTGAATTAGAAATAGCTAGAGTTACTTCTTTTTAGTGTGATTTTGCTGAGACTATAGTTTGCACCTTATGTGAGAATAAGGACAATGCTTTTAGAGGATTATATATCATGCATCTTGATGTGCCTGAAACCTCTGATAGTTGTATCAACTTGAAGATTAATTTAAAGAAGATAGATCATAAAATCGTTGAAATACATGCTACTTTGATTGAGCCTGATACTTCTTGTGCCAATTGCGCTAAATTGACCGCTGACCTTGAATTTATTTCTAAGCAATTTTAGGACATGTGCTATCATAATAAGAAAATAGCTCAATATTGTTCTAAGGCACATGTTAGCTCACCATGCAATAATTGTGAAACAATAAATTCTGAATTTATTGCATCGGATGAAAATTATGTGAAGCTAACTAAGGATCTACTAGAGAAGCCACAATTTGATTGATTGTTCTGTGCTGAAGTTGAGGAGAAAATAGAGGATATGCAAGAGACTTTTAGGAAGAGTTACGAGGCCCAGATGGCTGGATTAGGATAGACCCCTGTGTGTCTTGGGAAGCTCTCAAGGTTGAGGCGGCTGTGCATAGGGATAGATATACACGTGCTATTCGATTTTCTCCTTCTGGTTCTTCATCCTCTTCTCCCCCTTGTTCTTCCTGTGCTTCCCTTTTTCGGAAGTGTTAGTACCTCATAAATACTCTTAAAAAATTTGTTGGAGGTAAGAAAAGGCTCAATCTTATCCTAGATAAATGCAAGATTTGCAAGTTTAATCAAGGTCTAAGATATGATTTGTTAGAGCATGTGAGGAAATATCCAACTGCTATTGTTACAACTGTAGCAGGAGGCGTGATTGAGGTTGCGCTCGAGTATAAGAAAATAGTGTTTAAGTCTGCGAGGTTTGTCAAGGGGATATCTGATAGTAAGATTGCCACCTGCTGCTTAGACTTCTCAGAAGGCGAAGTATCATTGCACCTTCTGTCAGAAGGATAGACACTTGGTTGAGTTCTGCTTCAGGCATGCGAAGATCGCACGTCGAGACCGTGTTCGTGCTCTTAGGGGTATTCAGAGTCAGCCCTAGAACTGGAGTGCTCCTAAGACTGACAAGAGGTCTAGAGTTGTAGGTAACTCTCCCGACTTTCTTGGTTCTAGGCAGCATTGAGGACTTGGTTTTCATGCTTCTTCTGATTTTGGTCGTCGAGTTGCTTTTGGTCAGGATTTCCGCCGTCCTGAGGATAGAACTCATTTTCCCTATCGAGGTAGCTATCCGTGGCATGATCAACATACTGTTTTTGGTCAGACCCGCTCTTCAATAGCGGTCGGACCTAGTAGAAGTTTGAGGTCTTCTTCTAGACCAACTATTTCTGTGAGAGGTGAGGGCGGAGTGTCGCTAGAGGTCAGTCTTCTATTTCTTTGACTGGATCTTTTGCTCGTTGTGTGACTCAAAACTGGATTCCTAGATCTGCTCTTATTTACCCTAGTATTGAGTCACTATGATGAGGACATCCTAATTGAATCTGGTTTTAATTTACGAGAGGACTGGATATTACCTCATGCAAATGTTGTGTGCATGCTCATGTTTGAACGATGTGAAGCTTTTGAAATTGAAAACATGGAGGCAAAACTAACGGAGAGGAAGTACATGGAGCCAAGCCAGGGAAGACACGTTCAAGTCCTCATTACCACGTCAGATCATCCACAAGTTCAATCAAACTTACAAAGATGCTCCGGACAGTCAAATGATTTCAATTGGTATCCAAAACTACCTTAAGATTGGTCCGTCCGATCGATCCACATCAGGCACTCGCAAGACCTTCAGAACATTCGGACCAGTCCGAATGGTTTCGACTGTCCGAGCCGCCCGATCAGCGTTGGATGCTCAGATGCCTTAGAAACGTTCGGGCCACACCAAATGAGTCGTATCGTCCGATCTTCAACGGAACGCCCGATCGCCTTGGAGACGTTCGGATCGCTTCGAACATTCGTTTGTTCTGCGACGTTCGATCGGTTTTGGATGATCGATAGGGACAATGACGTTCGGACCGCTCCGAACGTTCGCCCTTCTGCGTCGTTTGATCAAGTTTGGACGATCGATATTGATGGTAACGTTCGGACCAGGTCGAATGATCCCTCCATTGGATTGGCTGGAGACGCTTGTAGCCGTTCGATTGACTTAGAGGTATTCGGAACAGTATGACCGTATACCTAGTATATAAAGGCGATAACTTTCTCATACGAGATCCGATTGAGGTGATCTTGGATTCGTTTGAAAGCTTATTTCAAGGGCTACGTAAGGAAGGAGGATTTGTCTTCAAAAGCATCATGTATTTTTATTTTTGTTTCTTTTTTGTGAGAGTCCGAGTCTAAAACACTTAGAAATTGTGTAGGAGACCTTGCGGCCTCCTAAGAGTTATATAAGCCTTGTAATACGTAACTTTTTGGCAGACCATGATTGAATTTATTATTTTCAAGAGAGATATACACATGTTCTTCCTAGAGTTTGCCATCTGATTGCAACATAGAGGGGAATTGGACGTTTCTCTACATCATTGTTCTTGTGATTCCTTGTGATTCTCAGGAGCTGCGATGCGTCTGCTTTGTGGTTGGTTAGACAGGATTATGAGCATGTGGTTGGGCGAATTCTTTTGTCGCAGGTTGTTGTTATGTCGGGATCCGGATTTCCAAATCCAGACCCTCTATGTAATACAGCACTAGTCCCAAATCATAGCTAGTGCACACAGTCAAACAGTGATGATTACATAACCAACAACGCTTTATTACAATAATAGAGAGTACAGGCCGAAAGGCCTTCTTATTACAAATGAGGTTTCAAGACCTCGCACTCACACAAAAGACAAAGCACAGCGGAAGCAAAAGTAAATCCAGCGGAGACCCAACAATTCGCCACAGGCAATTGTCTGGGGAAGCGCAACCTAGTACTCCGGAAAGCCTTCGTCGAATCTATACGCTCCGTAGTCGGATGTTCCATCTTGAGCTTCATACTCTTCTGAGTTTTATTTTAAGTGTAGTATGTGAGTACATAAAGTACTTCGCAAGTCTTGGGAAAATGCGATAGATGCAAGGTTTAACAAAGGAGGGTTGTATGGTTCTTTTGCACAAAGCAATGTTTTATTTCAAATACCATTAGTTATTTTTGGAAGGCATCAGCTTAAATAAGGTGATTGTTTAAACAAAATTTATCAAGTTAAATAGTGAAGGTTACGACCACCAACACTAGATCACTGATTCTAACTGCCAAGGTTCAAATCAACGGGTTATATCCACCCACTCTGGTTACACCCGCCAGGACAACTCCGGGAGTTCCAACCACTCCCGGTTCCCAAATCTTTATTTTAAAACCAAAAACAAATGATCTACCATGTGAATGCATTCTTTGCCCGCCCTTGACCGTGGGCACGGCTATTCGAATAGTTTTACACTCTGCAGAGGTTGTACACTTTACCCACAAGAGATAAGTCATCTTAATAGCCAGCATGCTACCTTAGGCATGAGACCCAGATAATTTATCACAAAGCTTTTACCTTACTCTAGTCTAGCCAAACACCACCCGCTGAGGTTTCACCGCTGAAGGGTTAAACCACCCAGTCAGAAGCCCCCTCTTGCGCCATATGAGTACAATAAACTCTGTCCCTCACTGTGGATAACCAGTACACCCTGGCACCCACTTTTCACTGGTGGTGCCTAGACTAAACTATCGTAAGTTAATCTGCTAGGTCATACCCATATAGACATGTGGTTGTACGGTAGTGCTCAGTTTGGACAATCACAAGAGTCGGTCCTTAATTGACTAGGGCGGAACATACTCTTTACAAGTTCTCGTGCTAACCGCACCAATCCAAACAAACCATCCGCCCTGGTCTAAATCCAATTTTCATATTTTATTTTATTTTAAAAGAACTGCGGCAACTCCAATCACCACTAAATTCCGAACAAAAGTCTAGTTTCACAAAAATATAATTTCCCATTCCAAGTTACCAAAAGTTATATAGCACGACTAAGCATTTTACTACCGTTACAACATTTACCAAAGTTTTATAATAATCTCATTATTGAGACAAAGGAAATCCTAGGGTGTCAAAGGTACATGGTTGTCAATGCCAAATGAGGGTATAACAATTGTCGGTTTAACTACTATCTCTAAAACATGAATTATCATTTTATGTAACATAGCAATGCAATAATTTAAAATAATCAAAACATTTCTTAAACATGAGTTCAAAATGTTCAAAGGAGACTTGCCTTCGTGTGTGATTTCTTGATTCTCTTGCTGCAGGTCGACAAAGTCCTCGGCGACGTCGGTTTCTACGCGCGAAAAAAACAAAGCAACGAAGCAAATAAATACACCAAAAATTCAAATAAAATTCAAAAAATTGTAAAATAGTGTATATTTGAATAGATTATGATTTTAGAAAAATTTATAAATTTGAACAAGTCAAATCGGAGTTAAAACGAGAAAGTTATGGCTTCGGGAAGTTTTAATTGAAAGAAAAAGAAAAGAAAGATTTTCCCGATTTAGTTTTGTATTAAAAATTCCTAATTATGACGTCAGCACTAATTTTATATTCGGCCGAAATATTTTTCTAAAGGAAAAAGGGATTTATGACGTCAAGCTGACGTCAGCAAAATTTGAATTTTGAAATTTTATGACATGCGGGCCCGGTCCACCGTGGACCGAGTCCACGGACCAACGGCCGAGCCGAGGTGGCGCTGGCGACGTGGCGCCACGCGGCAGCCGCGCGGCGGCCACGCGGCACGGCCTACCGAGGTGGCCGAGCGGCGGCAAGACCGGGCATGAGCTCGGCTGGTACTCGGTGCTCACGGCGTGGCCGTGAGGGGCGGATGGAGAGGGTAGGCGGCGAACCCAGAGAGACCCGGCCCACCGGCGGCGAGTGGAGGCGACGGCGGCGGCGCGCAAGGCGAGGGAGAGCCCAGAGCGGCTACGAGTTGGGGAAAAGAAAGAGGAGAGGGGTGCGGTGCCGAAAGGGGCCTCGGGGAAGGCTTTTATAGCCGAGGAGAGGAGGGAGAAGGCCGGCGGCCGGAGAGAGGAGGCGACGAAAATTGCGGCCGCAATTAGGGGGTTAAATGGGGATGAAACGGTCGGCAATTAGAGGGGAGTGATTGGGGGGTGTCAATGCGCCATCAAACGAGAACAAACGCGAAGAAAACGGCCAGCAATCAAAGCTGTAATTTCGGCTCTAATGGGGGAGAGAGAGAATGAGGGGAGGAAGAAGAAGGGGAGGTAGAAGAAACATATGACATGTGGGGCCCACCCGTCGGTGAGAGAAAGAGAGGGAGAGTGAGTGTGAAGGGGCCCACACGTGGCAAGTGGATATGTCGCGGCCGTTGGATTTAAATGAAGGGGTAAGTTGTGATGGATGGATGAGATTAAAACGTGGAGAGAGATGGATTGCATCCGGTCGCGACACGTGGCAAGCTAGGATTAAATTAATTTTTATTTTCGGATTAATTTTCAGAAAATACTAGAAACTTTATAATTGCTTGGAAAAATAATAAATAATATTTAAAAATTCCCGAAAATTCATAGAATATTCCATAGAATATTTTAGACTTAATAAAAATATTTTTAATTTCAGATTTGCTTTTCATAATTTTATAAAATTCCTTTTATCTTTTAAAATTGATTTTTAATTCCAGGAAATTCTCAAAAATTATTTAAAAATTCTGAGAAGGTTAGGAAAAATAAAATGAACTCTTTTTGGCTTTAATAAAATATTTAAAATACATTTTCTTGTTTTAAATTTTGAAATAAAATTCCAGAAATGCACAGAAAAATCCAAATAAAAGCCAACTTCTTTAAAGTAATTAATTTGAATTTAAAATTTTCAAAACTGAAAATTTTGGGATGTTACATGTTATGACAGTGGTTGACTCCATCAGTTCGTCAGGTTGCACGGATCCAAGTTATCCTTATCGATCCTACGTCGTGAAGATCGGTCACCCCGCATCACACTATATGCTCTTCTCACTGATTCAAGTTCATCGGGCTGGGAAGGGAGATGTTTGTCTTGTTGACTCTGGTTGTTTTCGCCATATGACAAGAGATTCTGTTGGTTCTCTTTCCTAGTCTGAGCTCCAGGTGATGAGACGATCACCTTTGGAGACGTTTCGTCAGGTCGAGTCATCGCTAAAGGTACTGTGCGTATTAATGATTCTTTTAATATTAAGGATGTTGCCTTAGTGAGTAAGCTGTATTATCATTTACTATCTGTTTCTCAGCTTACCGATGACGATTTGGAGGTAAGCTTCAAGAAAAATTCTTGTATAATTCTTGATTCTTCGGTAAGTCTAGTTTGCGGGATATCTAGGTTTGGGAGCATCTTTCATGCTGATTTTGTCAAGTCTTATGGTGATTATCTCAGGTGCTTAGTTGCTTCAGAGTCCCGTGATCTCTCTTTTTGGCATAGGAGACTTGGTCACATCGATTTTGATCACTTGACCCGAGTTAGCAACCATGGCCTCATTCGTGCTCCACGTAAACTTAAGATGGTAAAGACTTAGTTTGTGCTCCTTGCTGGCATGATAAGATAGTTGCTACTTCTCATCCTTCAGTCACTGTGACTATGATTGATGCAACATGACAGCTCGTTCATATGGACACCGTTGGTCTAGCTAGAGTGCAGTCGGCTGGTGGAAAGTGGTACGTTCTTATTGTGGTTCATGACTTCTCGAGGTTTTTTTGGGTGTTTTTCCTAGCCTCGAATGATGCGACTTTTAGTTATTTTCGGTTATGTTCAATAGGTTGTTTGTTGAGCTCCCTGGTGGCTTACGTGCGATTCATAGTGACAATGGCACGGAGTTCAAAAACTCCTACATTGAAAGATTTTGTGATAAGACAGGTGTAGAACATCAGTTCTCTTCTTTATATGTCCCTCAGCAAAATGACATTGTGGAGAGAAAGAACTGTGTCTTCGTCGAGATGGCCAAGACGATGCTAGATGAGTATGGTACATCTAAGAAGTTTTAGACTAAGGCTATAGCTACCACTTGCCATGTTTTGAACAGAGTTTTTTTAGGGTACACTTGCATCGCACTTCTTATGAGTTGAGGTATGGATAAAAGCCCAGGGTCTCACATTTTTGTGTTTCTGATTGCTATTGTTTTGTTCTAAAGTCTGGAAACCTAGATAAGTTCGGGTCCCGCTCATCGGATGGTATCTTTCTGGGTTACTCGACTTCTTCGCGGGGGTATAGGGTCTGAAACTGCGAAACTAGTAGTATTATAGAGACCTGTGAGGTTACCTTCGATGAGGCTAGTTCTGGTACTAGGCCCGATATCTTAGGTCCAGTTATGCTGTCCGAGACCATATTTGTAGATGATAAGGATGATGGAGATAAATGTTCTTTACCTAATCCAGTCCCATCTACCCTTAAGGTGCTTATTTCTACCACTACGCCTCAGGGAGATCAACCCTTACCTTTTAGCTCTTCTAGAGCTTGTGGCTCTGCTCCTATCTCCACAGCTCATGAGGTAGAGGCCACTGCTTCCTCACATTTAGGACCTCCCCGACATATTCAGTGTCGCCAGCTTTCTGAGCAGATCATAGGTGATCTTTTTTAGCGTGTCATGCGCTCGAAGTCTAGCTTATCTCACTTCTGTCTACACTCTGCCTTTGTCGCCACATTTGAGCCCAAAGATGTTGGCTATGCTCTGTCTGATGAGTCTTGGGTCGATGCCATGCATGACGAGTTAAATTTTTTTGAGAAGAACAAGGTCTGATCACTTGTTAAGCCCCCTAGTGGTCATAATGCCATAGGAACCAAGTGGGTCTTTAAGAACAAGTATAGTGAGGATGGGGTAGTCATTCGAAATAAGGCTAGACTGGTAGCTTAGGGTTATTCCTAGGTTGAGTGAGTAGATTTTGGAGAGACCTTTGCCTTGTAGCTAGGCTAGAGGCCATTAGAATTTTGCTTGCTTTTGTAGTGTCTAAGGACTTCAAGTTGTACCAGATGGATGTCAATAGTTCCTTACTCAATGGGTATATTGAGTAATATGTCTATGTTAGACAGCCATCAGGTTTCAAGAACTCCAAATATCCAAACGATGTCTTCAACTTTTCAAAGCCTTGTATGGAATTAAACAAGCCCCTAGAGCTTGGTATGATAGGCTTAAGTCCTATCTTTTGAGTCATATGTTTGAGATGAGTAATGTTGATAAGACCTTATTCATTCGTAGGCATGGTAACGACTTTTGACTCGTTTAGGTATATTTTGATGATATCATCTTTGGTGGCTCTTCTCATGCTCATGTTTTTCAGTTTTCTGATGTTATGAGCACAGAGTTTGAGATGAGCATGATGGGTGAGTTGAGCTTCTTCTTCGACTTCTAGATCAAACAGACTTGGGAGGGTAACTTCTTGCATCAAGGCAAATACACTCGAGACCTCCTAAGATACTTTGACATGAGTGATGGCAAGTCGGTGTCAACTCCCTTAGCGACCTCGACCACACTTGATCTTGATGAGGATGGCGAGCCTATAGATTAAAAGGAGTACTGCAGTATGATTGGCTCTCTCCTATACCTTACAGCTTCGAGGCCAAACATACACTTCATCGTGTGTGCGTTCCATTTTGGCTTCGCCTAGCGTCTCTCACCGTTAAGTGGTGCAATGCATTTTTAGGTACATTCGAGCTACTATAGACTATGGTATCTCTTCTACTTTCTGTCTTTCCCTTAGAGACTACTTCGACGTAGACTTTGCTGGCTGTATGATAGATAGGAAGAGCACTTCTGGCCCTTGCCAATTCATTGTCACTTCTCTTGTTTCTTGGTTTTCTAGGAAATAGTCCAGTGTTGCACAGTTGAAAGATCGAGCTCTGTTTAAGTTGGTTTTGGTGATAATGACAAATACTATTATAATATTTTGGTGATAATGACAAATGTATATATGAGACTAATATGTTTGTGTAATTATACTATAGCTTAGTCTCATTTGAATGGAAAGGTGAAATCAAAGAGGTATGCATTCGAAATCACACTGTCTCATATACTAGTGCATTCCTTAGTTCTAAAATATAGATTGAACAGCACAAATAATCCAAATTGAATATGTGCATACGTTTTCTTTATACACACTTGTATGCACACATTTAGGGCAGCTCTATCTATATTTTGAGGATTCATAAGTATTAATCCATGTCTTCTTTAATATGCATTTTTAAGATCTTTACTTTGAAATACATTCTTGAGTATATATAGCTTGTGTAGTTTATATACTCATGTGCAATCGGGTTATCATTTAACCTCTCCAATATGTGTTAATGGTTGAATGATTAATGACAACCGGATAAGTAAACTTTGCTTAAAAAACTTATCGTAAAGTATACATTTGTTGTGTACATATTGTATACTCAAAAATAAATCTTTATCTCATTGTTTGTTGAGATTGTCATGAATTATCAAAAAGGGAAGATTGTAGAATCTAGTCCCTCCATTATGCGTTAATGGTGAAGTTTGTAATTGATGGCAATTATTTTGTGGACTAATATTTTCTATAAGTTGAATGAATATGTTAGGTTCCATAAATGAGGATGACTTGAGATGACTTCATGTGTTGAAGATCGTCAAGTCAAGATGTAAGAAGAAGATAATTTCGTGTGTTGAAGGCTATCAAGAAGAAAATGTATCATGAGTTGATGCATGTCCAAGAGTAGATGATCATGTGTTGATCATCAAATCAAGTGAAGACCATCATGTGTTGATGGAATTGAAGAAAATGATGTATCGTGAGTTGATGCATATCAAGACGATGATCTAAGGCTATTTCTACTGCCACTTTCCTGATTAATATTCATCCTTCTTCTGCTCTTCAGGGTGGGATAACAGTTGAGCGTCTCTGTGGCAAGACTTCTAATTATTCTAGTCTTCGCCTCTCTGGGTAAATGTGCTATGTTCTTCTTGCACCTCGTGAGCACACCAAGCTGACCGCTCAGTCTGTAGAGTACGTTTCTCTGGGCTATAGCGCTGAGCATAAGGGATATGGTTATTGGGATCCTGTTGGCTGACACATGCGGATTTCTCGAGACATCACTTTTGATTAGTTTCACCCTTTCTACCCTCGTCCTTCTCCTTCCACTTTTTCCTGACTTTTCCTGCCATCCCCATAGTCACCACTCCTCCACCACAGCCTTTGATCTCTCTGGTGCCTCCTTCACCGTCGGCGTCTCCTTCGCCACCAACACCCTCTCTGGAGGTTCCTCTTGGTCAAGTTTCTTCTTAACCTCTCTACTACACCGTACTCTTCTTGTTGTGGCGTTTGTTCGGGTATGGTTCATCTCTCAGCTTGATGTCAAGAATGTATTTCTCAATGGTGAGCTACGTGAGGAGGTTTATATGCAACCACCACTGGGGTATTTTGTTCCTAAGGGTATGGTTTGTTGCCTTTGCCGATCTCTTTACAGCCTCAAGCAAGCTCTCCGTGCCTGGTTTGATCATTTCTCTTCTGTTGTCACTGCAACTGGTTTCTCTGCCAGTGATCATGATTCTGCTCTTTTTATGCACATTTCGCCTCATGGTCGGACACTTCTTTTACATGATGATATGATTATTACTGGAGATGATTATCAGTACATCACCTTTATCAAGGAATGTCTTAGTGAGCAGTTTCTCATGTTTGATCTAGGTACTCTTCGCTACTTTCTTAGGATTAATATTATTTCTACGCTTGAGAGCTTTTATCTGTCCCAAGAAAAGTATATTCAGGATCTTCTTGATCGTTCTTCTCTTACGGATCAGCGCACAGCTGAGACTCCCATGGAGCTTAATGTTCATCTTCGACCCACTGATTAATATTTCATACCCTGTGCATATCATCACCTTGTTGGGATTCTTGTTTAACTTGGCGTCACTCGGCTTGATATTTCATACCCTGTGCATATCCTGAGTTAGTTTGTTTCTGTTCCCACACAGCTCCACTATAGTCACCTTCTTCATGTTCTACGAATCTTCATGGAACCATTTCTCGTCGTCTGCTTTTACTTCTCTCCAGCTCTTCGTAGCTCCAAGCATATTCTGATGCTAGGCTAGTGACCACTCTAATCGTTAGTCTCTCTCTACATATTGTGTTTTTCTTGGTGGTTCTCTCATCGCTTAAAAGACTAAAAAGTAGACAATATTTCTCGTTTGAGTGCTGAGGCTGAGTTGCAAGCTATGACTTTGTTAACTGCGGAGGTTACTTAGCTACGATGGTTACTTAAGGATTTTGATATTTCTGTTTCTGCATCAACTCTTTTTTTGTCTAACAGTACAGGTGCTATTAGCATTGCTAAAGATCCGGTGAAGCAAAAGGTTACAAAGCATATTGGTGTTGATACTTCCTACATGTGGACACAGGTGTAGGACCAGGTTGTTGCTCTTCAGTATGTACCTTAAGAGTTTCAGTTGGCGGACTTCTTCATAAAGACACAGACCAGAGCCCGGCATAACATCTATCTCTCCAAACTTCATGTTGTAAATCCACTATAAATTTGAGAGGGGTGTTAGATGTATAGTTATTACCTGTATATTTTTCATGTTGTATAAGAGATTACTTGCATATATGATACACATGCACTTGTATATATATTGATCCATTGACCTCATAATGAATACAAGCACTATTCATAACACTAACATTGTTTTATTTAGAGCAACCAAGGCCTGCTGGATGGTCTAGGGCCGAAGCAAATTTTGTATAACACCTTATGTAAAGACAAAAAGGGCCTTTAAAAGTCCATAGTGAGTTAAGCAACCACTTTCCTCACTCTCTATTTTCATAGCCTTGTTAAGTGTAGATGTGCGTGTGAGGGGGCTGGGCTGCCCAAAACCAGACACTGTAAATTCTAAACAATGAATAGAGATGCCATGCGCCTGAAAGTGTTTCTTGTTTTGCTCAAGCTGATGTTCCACCCTCCTTCCTATTCACACACATGTGCGACCGTGCGCAGAGTGAGGGGGAGAGGGACTGCTAAAAGAATTGAAGTCCATGTAATGACTAATGACGGTGGTGGTGTTAGAATTTGAACCATTGTGTTGTTTCAATTGTCTGGTGGGCAGGCTGATGCCCAGTAAATTGACACAAGGAACAATGACTCGATGAAGTTGTGGATGGCAATGTGGTTGCCATTGCTGAACCACTAGGTGTCTATGCAACAATGACTGGCCAAGAATGACGAAGTAGCTGGAGCAGTCTATACTGGTCGTGATCCAGGTGTGAACCAGCAGCTCAACGCTTGAAAGACAACAGGAGACTAACAACACAAGCACCATTCTGTCAGGATTATAGCTGGGTCAGACCCAAAGAGCTCACGGGTTGGCCCGAATATAAGATGACTTTAACCAGACATTTATATGGCTTGATCTATCCTATCTTATACAATGGTCATTTCAAACAAACAGCATGCATAAAATTATTTTGCTCCAAAATCATGTGATATCATGAGCAAAGAACAGTAGCATCAATGTAAGGTTGATTCTTTCACCCAAAAATTTGAACATATAACAATGCTCAAATTTAGTAGTAAATTAAGCAAACAAAAGTGCACAACACGAATTCACTTAGAGAACAAGATGAGCACTGAACACCAAGCACCACCAAATTTTTACAAAGAGATTTGTCAAATAAAAGGGGCTGTATTTTCAGCTTGGAAAACACCTAACACATGTTCGTTGTGTTTCATCGATTATTTTTCTTACCTTTGATACGGTTGAAGGTTTTTGTGTGCTATCTCCTTTGATCGCTGTCACGAACTACTCCTTGCATCGCAAGTTGTGGTATGGCTTGTCTATGGGCTGTTGCTGCCACTGGGTTGGGCTGTGGGCCTCGGTCGTGTAAGCTGGAGGGTGCAGCAACTAAAAGGGCAGCAAGGCCATGGTTGGAAGGGTGAACTGAAAACTGTAATCTGAACTGTTGCCTCCTCTCGACTCTTCTCTTGGTTCCACTTCCCCTTCGTCTGTTCTTTCCCAAATCCGTCTTCTTTTTTCCCAATCCTACCCCAAATTCTCCTCTAACCTATCCAAATCCATTCCAATCCAGTGCAGTTTGTATCCCGCAGCAGCAGGAACGTAACAACCGCCATATCAAAATCGCAAACCAGAATAACAATCACGTCAACACATTCACAAATCAAACTAAATCAACAGGGCTAATTCCAATTAACTGACAACACCCAACCCAACGAACTGCTTTTTCACCCCAATACGACCTATTAATCTGTATTTATGCAATAAGCGCACACCATACAAACGACCAGACACGACCAAGCTAGACGCCGTTAGCAAATTTACTCCCTTGACAAAATACCATCTAGTTACTCTTCAGAAGTAGTTGAATTTGAGATACTACGTTGAAAGTGTCAAAGATAGTATGTATATATTTGGTGCATGGGATATGTATAGCGTGTAATCTCGTCACCTTCCATTCTTTTGTAATCTTTCCCGGTTATTCTCTTCCGGACGTCATATAATTGAATCCGGCCAGGCACTCGTTGCCTTGTGCTGTGCATCATCCTTCCTCTCTGTACTTCTACGTTTACATGGTATCAGAGCACGTCTGATTACCTTCAATCCTCCTTTTTTTCTTGTTTGCTTCCGCTATGTCTACTCCTCCCGAAGAACTCCAGGGCGCCCTGGCCGGCGAGGCCACGCGTGATGGTCTGGCCGCGCAAGCAGCTGTCGGCGGTCAAGCCGCACTCACAGCAGAGTCTGCGGCAGCGGTCGTCCAGGCGCCGCCGGCCCCAATCGCCGCCACCCTCAGAGCCGCAAACGTCAAGACGCATGTGCCGGTCGTCCTCGACATGAAGAACCCCAACTACACGAAGTGGCGCACCTTCTTCGTCGCCTTCCTCGGCAAGTTTGATCTACTGCCCCATGTGCTCGGCCTCCTCCCTTCGAACACTAGCATCGGAACTTGGGCCCAAGACAACTTCGCCGTCCTCACCGCCCTCTACTGCTCCATCTCCGGCGACGTCCTCGACATCATCATGGAGCCGGATCAAACGGCCCGTGACCTTTGGCTTACCGCCGAGGCCGTCGTCCACGACAATAGAGAGACGAGAATCATCTACCTCGAGACGGAGTTCCGGAGTCTCAACCAGGGAGACATGTCCGTGATGGAGTACTGCAGGCGTCTCAAGAACCTCGCCGACGCTCTTCGTGACCTCGGCGAACCGGTCTCCGATCGAACACTCGTCCTCAACATGATTCGTGGACTCAGTTCACGCTTCTCCAACCAAGCCGAGCTTCTTCCTCTCCAGGTGCCCTTTCCCACCTTCGCTCGAGCACGCTCCTCTCTGCTTCTTGCGGAGATGAGACATCCTGAGATACCTCCGCGACGGTACCGATCGCAATTCCATCTTCCGCCGGCGCCTCCTTCTTCGACAGGCGCCCAATCGATGCGGCAAAGGCGGCCGTGGTGGCGGCGCGGTGGGCGCGGCCCGTGGCGCGGCCGTGGCGATTCTGGCGGCAACGGCGACCGAAGCGGCCAAGGCTTCGATCGCTCAGGTGGTGATTGCTCGTCTGCCGAGCGTGGCCCTCCCACTGGACCGCGTCCCCATCCTCCTTCCGGCCCCTAGATGTCAGACAATCCTTGGGCTGCGGCACAGTGGGATGACCCATGACCATGGGCGCTTCGGCGCCCTACGGTGGACCAGGACTCCTTGGGCCTCGTCCCAATTTCTTGCCGCAGCAAGCCTTCACAGTCGACCCCTCCATGGATACGGCCAGCCAGGTGTCATGGGACCAAGCTGGTCTCATCAACGCGATGAACAACATGTCCATGCAGTGGCCAAACAACGGCAGATGGGTTATGGATTCGGGCGCAACCTCTCACATGGCTTCGAATGTCGGTATCCTTTCCTCCTCCTATCCTCTTGACTCAGCCACCCACGTCACCGTTGGTAACAGATCTTCAGTTCCTGTTTCCCGTATCGGCCGTACTACTTTGTCTTCTCTAGCCACTTCTTTTGCTATAAACAGTGTTCTTGTTGTTCCATCTCTTATCAAAAACCTTCTCTCGGTTCGCAAATTTACTCGTGATAACAATTGGTCTATCGAATTTGACCCTCTTGGTTTTTCTGTAAAGGATCTACGCTCGGGGATCGTGACACTTCGCTCTAATAGTGATGGTGATCTCTACACCGTTCCGGCCGATCGTCGACCGTGTGCCCTCCTCTTAACTTCCTCCACCACCTCCGACACTTGGCATCGTCGTCTTGGACATCCTGGCCGGGACATCATTCATCACCTTCACAAAGCTTCTTCCATACCGTCTCCTGTTTTACATTCCTCTACTTGTCATGCTTGTCGCTTAGGCAAACATGTTAGACTTCCTTTTAGTCGGTCATCTAGTTTTACTACTACTCCTTTTCAGTTACTTCATTGTGATTTGTGGACTTCACCTATCCTTAGTAACTCTGGTTTTCGTTGTTATCTTGTCATAGTGGATGATTTTTCTCACTACTATTGGTCTTTCCCCTTGCGGCATAAGTCTGATGTGTTTCATATTTTTCAAACCTTTGTTTCATATGTTCACACTCAATTCCAACTTCCTCTAAAATGTCTTCAAACTGATAATGGCCACGAATTTATCAACACCGAGCTTCTCTCTCTTCTTCGCACTCATGGCATTCTTTTGCGTTCTTCTTGTCCCTACACCTCGCAACAGAATGGTAAAGCCGAACGTTCTATCCGCACCATTAATGAGATCATTCGGTGTCTTTTGTTCCAAGCCTCCATGCCTCCTTCCTATTGGGCCGAAGCTCTTGCCACTGCCACATATACTCTCAACCGCCGACCATCTCAACCCATAGGTTTCCTATCTCCCTATGAGAAACTTTTCGGTTCTCCCCCTGATCTTACTCATCTTCATGTCTTTGGTTGTCTATGCTATCCCAACCTTCCGCTCTGACCAAACATAAACTTGCACCCGCTCCTGACTGTGTCTTTCGGATACCCCATGTCCCAAAAGGATACCGTTGTCTCGATCCAAACACTAACCAGGTTGTTGTTTCCCGGCATGTTTTGTTCGAGGAATCAATGTTTCCGTTTGATGCAGCCACAGCAGGAGCAAAGTCACCGGGTGTACTCGACTTCTTGGGAGATTCTTTTGATGAGGTGGCCGATGGAGACTACGTACCGCCCGCGCAGTCATCTGGCTTCGACGCGCCTCCCTCGGCCGCGCCACCCACGGCTTCACCGCCGCACAGGCCTCTGGCGCCTGTAAACTCTCCGGCACTCCCTGGTGTCCCTGCCTTCGGTCCATTCGATTCCACCGGGCGGCTTCCCGGCCCGCTCACACAACACGGGCGGTCACCCGCGCCGGCCTCGCCGACTGAGCCGCCTCTCGCGCCTGGCTCGTCGGCTGGGCCATCTGCTGGACCTTCTGCTGCATCAAGCCAAGATGATGGAGGCTCCTGGTGCGAGCCGCCTTCTCCAGCTATCGGCGCCATGCCTGCACCAGCTCCAGCGCCCTCGGCTATGGCTCGGCATGCACCCGGACCTCATCACATGGTGACTCGAGCCAAAGCTGGCATCATTCGGCCTATCAAACGGCTTAACCTTTCTGCCACCTGTTCTGCAGCTTCACCGGTGCCACGGACGTACAGGGCTGCCCTTGCTGATCCCCAGTGGCATCACGCTATGCGTGAAGAATATGAGGCGCTACTTCACAACAAGACTTGGTCCCTTGTTCCACGTCCGCCCGGAGCGAACGTTGTCTCCGGCAAATGGGTCTTCAAGCACAAGTTCCACGCCGATGGTACCTTGGCTCGTCACAAGGCCCGCTGGGTGGTTCGTGGCTACTCCCAGCAGCCCGGTGTCGACTACGACGAGACTTTTAGTCCCGTCGTTAAGCCGACCACCATTCGCGTCGTCCTCAACATCGCCGCCTCCAAGTCTTGGCCCATCCATCAGCTCGACATGAAGAACGCCTTCCTCCACGGGCATCTTGATGAGACAGTGTCTTGCCAGTGACCGTCCGGCTTGTCGACCCGCCCGCCCGACTACGTCTGCCGCCTCCAGAAGTCTCTCTACGGCCTCAAGCAGGCTCCGCGGGCGTGGTATCAGCGTTTTGCCACTCATGCTCGTTCCCTCGGCTTCACCTCGGTGGTCTCCGACACATCTCTCTTCATCTACCACGACGGCGCAGATGTTGCATATCTACTCCTCTACGTCGACGACATCATCTTGACGGCTTCCTCGCCTCGTCTCCTACAGCGTCTCTCCGCCCGCCTTCATGATGAGTTCGCCATGACTGACTTGGGCGATCTACACTACTTCCTCGGCATCTCCGTCAGGCGTACTTCAGCCGGTCTTCATCTCTCTCAGCGCCAGTATGCAGTTGATCTTCTTCAACGTGCTGACATGGCCGAGTGTCACCCGACCGCGACTCCGGTTGACACCAAGGCCAAGCTCTCCTCCTCGACGGGCGAGCTACTTTCTGATGCGACTGAGTACCGTAGCCTTGCTGGGGCGCTACAATATCTCACTCTCACATGGCTGGATATTGCTTATGCTGTTCAGCAGGTGTGCCTTCACATGCACGCCCCTCGGGATGCCCATATGGCCTTGATCAAGCGGATTCTTCGCTACGTCAAGGGCTCTTTGGATCACTGCATCTTCCTTCATGCCTCGGCTGCTTCTTCGCTCACGGCTTACACCGACGCCGACTGGGCGGGCTGGCCGGACACTCGGCGCTCCACCTCCGGGTATTGTGTCTTCTTTGGCGACAATCTTGTGTCTTGGTCGTCCAAACGCCAAGCCACCGTCTCCCACTCCAGTGCCGAGGCGGAATACCGGGCTGTCGCTCATGCCGTGGCAGAGTCATGGTCTGCGCTTGACTCCTTGGTGAGCTTGGTTCCCCTCATTTGCGGCGATCGTGGTCTTCTGCGACAACGTGAGTGCTGTTTACTTGTCTACCAATCCTGTACAGCACAAACGTACGAAGCACATCGAGATCGACATCCATTTTGTTCGCGAGAAGGTCGCTCTTGGTCAGGCTCGTGTGCTCCACGTCCCGTCTTCGCACCAGTTCGCCGACATCATGACCAAGGGATTGCCGACTCCTCTTTTCATTGATTTCCGGTCCAGTCTTTGCGTTCGCGAGCCCGACGCTTTGACTGTGGGGGGGGGTGTGTCAAAGATAGTATGTATATACTAGTTATGTTCCCGTGCGTTGCAACGAAACTCAATTGCATATATAAATAATTGTGCTATAGAAGAGAGATACTCTGATCGGTTCAAAAATAAAGATGAGAAGTTGAGGGAATAGAGCGGTTAGAGGAGAATGGATGTCCAACCACCAACGCGTGGGAGGGGTGGGTGGGTCCACACGTCAGACAATTGTCAAGAGAGGTGGGAAAGATGGGAGAGGCCGCACCAACCACCAACTCCTTTTAGAATAGTAAAGATTTGGTGCATGGGATATGTATAGCATGTAATCTCGTCACCTTCCATTCTTTTGTAATCTTTCCCGGTTATTCTCTTCCGGACGTCATATAATTGAATCCGGCCAGGCACTCTTTGCCTTGTGCTATGCATCATCCTTCCTCTCTGTACTTCTACGTTTGCACAAAGCAATCAACCTAATGCACGAACCATTACAAGATTCATTCTAACGCGATCAAAAACACCTTAAAAGTCAGAAGTGGGTAATTAAGGGCCTGTTTGGGGGAGCTTTAGATTCTGAGAAGCTAGCTAGTCTGAGTAGCTAGCTGGAGATTCTGAGTGGTGGCTAGTCCGAGTAGCGGTGATCCGAGTAGCTAGCTGTTTGGCATCTGGATTCTAGCTGTGCGGTGGTATCTGCTAGATGTATTGACTGAAATACCCTTAGGTGATTTGATGTCCTGATTATGTATTGATAGAAGAGATATCCGTGCTGTAAATTTGTAGTACGTAGTTCAAACATTGAAAAGTAATATTAAAATTTCATGACAATAAATTTGATTCTAAATCATAATTTTAAATATTAATATGGATAACTACCATGTCTCCATACAAAAGGAACGTACAAAATGTGTTCATAGACATATAAGGCGCACATATAACCATCAAAAGGAACTTCTATGGTACTATCTATATTCTTGAAGCCATCAAGCTATTAGCTATGGAATCACGAAAGGCACACATATCACCATCATCTTGTGCCGTGCCAATGTAACCATCTCCTGTGTTCAAATCAACATGTGGCATGTACTCTTCATCATCATCACACCTCTCAAAGAGATGGTCACTCAAAGCAACATCTCGAATGAAATTATGAAGCACCATACAAGCAATGATGATCTTCTTTTGCCTCTCAACCTTATAGCTTGGCATATGCAATAGAATTCGCCACTTCATCTTTAGCACGTCAAACGCACGTTCAATCACATTACGAAGAGAGGAGTGGGCATGATTGAAGACCTCCTTTTGGCCACTTGGCGCCCTCCCGTTGAAAGTCCCAAGTGATACTTTTGCCCTTTATGCGAGCGAGGTATCCCTTTCTATTAGGATAACCGGAATCAACTAGATAAAATTTTCCTACAAGAATCAAATCGGATTAATGACAATGTATAAAATGAGAGATAGAAATAGATAATTGTATTACCATCTTCAGGGTGTGGAAAATATTCCGAGTACCGAGATAGAGTGTCATTGAATATACGAGAGTCATGGGCACATCCAGGCCATCCAGCAACAACAAAAATAAACCTCATATCAAAGTCGCAAATCGCCATAACATTTTGAGTAGGATACCCATGACGACCAATGTGTGCAATTAGATCCTTGGCTGGCACTACAACTGGGATATGTGTGCCATCTATTGCTCAATGCAATTGTTGAAATAGGGTGAGAACCGAGAATCTTGAAGCTTTGGGTGCATGAGATTGCGACTCCTTTGGTTTTATGTTGTGCTTGGCTAGCTCATTAATACACTTAAGGACTTCTCGAATTTTGTACTAATTGTTTTTGATTGGACCGTTTAAATCGGTTCTCAACTTGGCTAAATGATTGAGGTCCACCACACATCCACAAAAACATACCAAGAGCTTCGATGGAATTACAATCTCTAGTTGATTTCAAACCATAACTTTCTACTAGTGTGCCATGCAACTTGTAAAAAACTGGAGGAGTCATCCGAAACATACGATAACAATCTTTTGTTACCCTAAGTTGATCCATAACCCACTGATTCCCAGATTGCCGTGGAATAACTCTTTTCCTTTTTTGGAGATAAGTTTGACATGGTGCATACCTATGAGAGCAAGCATTGCGACTTGTAGAATTAATTTATGACGCTTAACCTCAACAGATGATCCATCGCTGTCATTTTAGTCATCACTCTCACTGGATGTGCTCATCTACAGTTCATATCAAAATCGATAACATGAGAAATGTACATCATAACAACAAGATTACATAAAGGCATATAGGTCTGAATAGAGTATTAAACACAATAAGATAACAAAAAAACACATAGGTCTGAATAGAGTATCAAACACAATAAGATAACATAAAAACACATAGGTGTGAATATAGTATCAAACACACAAGATTACATAGAAAGTAGAGTCTGAAACAAGATTACATAAATGTTCTACTTCTTCCTATCTTCATACATCCTCTTAAGCCATGCAACTCTTCCTTCATCGGTTTCAAATGAACGAAAGACTGCACGATACTGTTGTTTAATAAAAAGTTTGGTTGCAATGTAGTGTTCATCACTTCCTTCTTTGGCTCCACATCTCACAGCCATGCGCAAGTGCTCTATGATCTCATTGTCCAATTTCTCATTCCGTCGGATGTCACGGAATTGCTAGTAGCAATCACATCAACTAGACGTTTCACTTCCTTCATCATAGGACTCTTCTTTTTATGTGGGCTAGGCGCAATGCTACCTCCCTTACGCTTTCCAACCTTGGTCTTCTTATCATGAGAGTTGTCATCATCCCCAATATCGACGATATCATTGTCAACATTAATTGGAGTTGTGCTTTCACGACCACCAGGAATAACAGAAGGCGAACCAGACACATGGATGTTTTTGAACATAACTTCTAGCTCATCTAGGTTCTCCATTGGTGTGTAACGGAACTTACCATAGTCATTGTTGGCCTGAAAAAAATATATGCAGAATTATTTACAAAATGGGGCCACAAAGCATTGAATGGAAAATAATTTTACAAATGTCAATGGCGTACCGCTATTTTTTCTATCCACCAGTTATCATCTGCAACAATTGTTCCATTTTGGACATCCCAACCAAGACCGGTTGCATTCTTTTTTAGCTCAATCCATAAGCTGTATTCCTTCTTCAAAATATCCCAACGATTCTTTAGCTTGGTCCGGTCATAGTTTCTATTTTTCTTTGCATAGAATTTTTCTTGTAGATTTTTGTAACCAGTGGCATTCAAGGCTGCATTTGGCCTATTGCCAGCTAGTACTTCATCCCTACATATTTCATAAAAAAATTTGGTTGCCCAAGCATCCCAACTTGCTTTTGGTGTCTTCCCTTTCTCCATCTAGTTTCATACAAATCCATAAGCAAATAATCAACACCCAGCACAACTCATGGCCATCTTTCTTATAAGCTAAACACTGCACAAACTCCAGAATTACTCAGTTCATAACTGGTTCATAACAAATCATACCAAATCAGACAGAGCACTAATGGGTTCATAACTCAGTTCATAACAAATCATACCAGAATTACTCAGTTTATTCCAGAATTACTCAGTTCATAACAAATCATACCAAATCATACCAACTCAGTTCATTGGGTTAAACAGTTGTCCCAGTACATGTTCTGGATTGCTAACTTGAAGGAAGTTGCTAGCCATGGAGATTTAATGTACAAGGAATAAAGGATATTTGAGGCTTGAACGGTTGAATCTATTCACTACCTTAAACTTCCAGTAACACTTGAACATTTGAATCTATTTTGCGTTCTATTCCATTTTATGTGATAAATCTTTTCTGGGAGATCGACTGGATTAATAGGGTTCAAATAGTTCAGTTAGATCATAACAAATCATAACAACTCAGTTCATAACTCCAGAATCATAACTCCAGAATCAAATAATCCCAATAGTTCAAATTTGAACCTAGTGGTAGGAGGCAATCTGGAGCTAGCAATGAACTTGTAAATACTTCAGTTAGATCATAACAAATCATACCAAATCATACCAACTCAGTTCATAACTCCAGAATTGTGTTCAAACACGAAATCTGGAATAAATGCTTGTCATGTTTCCAGCCAGACCGCTTACCTTTTCCTTGATGCAAAGAGAGGCGTGTGGGAGGAGAGGGTGGCGGGGATCCGGGCGGGCGGGGAGGGACGGGGTGGGCGGCAGGGGGAGGGAGGGCAGTCTGGGAGGTAGAGAGGCGGGGGCGGCGGAAACTGGGAAGGGGCAGGGGAGGGCACCAGGGGAGGAGGAGAGAGTTGGGGGAGGAGAGAGGCGTGGGCGACGGGATCCGGGAGGGGCGGGAGGAGGGGCGGGATGGGCAATGGAGGGGAGGAGAGAGGCGGGCGGCGGGGATGGGAGGCGGCGGGAGGAGGGGCGGGGGTGGTACCGGGAGGAACGAGGCAGGAGGGGCGGCGGGAGGGGCAGGGGTGGGCGGGAGGAGGCGAGGCGGGAGGCCGGCATCGGGAGGAACGAGGCGGGGTCTGGGAGGACGCGGGATCGGGAGAAATGCGAGGAGGCGGGGTGGAGGGAATGCGAGGCGGGTGGGTCGGGTTTTTTTATCTGATGGCATTTGCGGGTAATTAGTTTCAAATTTTAGTGGTAATTAGTTAGTACAATCATGGAAGCTCACTATTGCGACTTCTTGATTCTAGTACATTTTGCTTTACAGATTTTGATTATCGAAGCTAGCCTAAAATAGACTGTTTGGGAGCTTTTGGCTACTAGAAGTAGCTAGCTTGTCTAGAATCCAAAACAAACAGGCGAGGAGTAGAGCAACCACCTGAGCAACCTGCACGTTGACCCAATCGGGTATCTCCCGCTGCAGTTGTAGCACGCCGGCCTGCCGGATCAGGCCCAGGTCCTCCGGGTCCACCCCCGCGGCCCAGCCCTCCATGTTGGTGCCGCTAACGATGATGATGGAGTTCTGCCCGTCGGGCGCGCGCGACACGGTCTAAGCGGACGCCGCCGGCGTCCGCGAGGCGCCTAGAGCGCCCATTGGCGTCGCCTCCACACGCGCCACAAGGAAGGTGGGGCCCCGAGAGCCGCCCAGTGAGCCGCCGCCCCTGCGAGGTGCGGCAGCCGGCGCTCGGCCTTTGCCTCGCCGACGGCGGGAGGCGGTCGACCTCGGCGTAGATGTCGGCGTTGGCGGAGCCCACGACGACGATGGGCGTCGCCGGCGCATTGGCAGCGGAGAGAGGTGGAGATGGGTTTGAGGGAGAAGGAGAGGTGGGTGGGTTTGGGTTCGGATCCTGAGAGGAAGGCGGTGGCCGGTGTTGGTCCGGAGAGAGGGAGGGAGGAGGAGGAGGCTGGAGGCGAGCCTCGAGAGCCATGGGGGAGGGGTGTGCCGTTTGTGTAAGGGAGTTGAGAACGACGCAGTCAGCGACAGTTTGAGATGACCAGGGGTGCAATTGCAGCCGATCCGACGGATATAGTTCATCCTTTGTTACAGTCGGAGTCCAACACAAATAGTGCCAGCTATCTATTTCTTTATTCTATATTTGCTCTGTAAATCTTTGGTCGGTCGGATAAAAATTATCCGCTTTTTTTGTGCTCTACACAGGTTATTGAACAGTGAAGGTGCAGTCAAAACAAACATAGAGAGACTAATCGTCAAGATGTCAAAAAAAGTACACTCTGTATTCCCTATCTGCTCAAATCCATTAATCCACCTATCTTTTATCATATTTCTAAGTGAAGTTACAATAAGCTCTCTCATACCAAATGACATTCAGACACATACGAATAGATATCGTTCATCTTATACTCTATTCTATATTTTTTTAGAGATAGAATTAGACATGGATAGTACCAGATAACCATTTGTCACTTTCGTATTTACTCATAAGCCTTCGGTCGATCGGTCAAAAATTATTCGCTGAATTTGAACTTAGCACAGTGTTGAGTGTGTCAGGTTAGCTTATTCTATTTTTTTTGTGGGTTAGTTTATTCTAGGCTAGAATGAGTGAAAAACTTTGACAGATCTAAATTTACCTTGACTAACCCAACAGTGGTGCAAAGGTTAAACCACCCATCAAATGTGGCATAAAAGACTTAAAGTCACTGAAACAAGACTGAAAATAGCATGGCCAACTCTGATTGCACTCGTGAACAAGTAGAGACTGAAAATATACACACAGAAAGACGCAAAAAAAATACCAGTGCAATGTTACCTCACAAAAACGCCATTGCAGTCTGCATAATCACTTTTGTCACAAAAATACCATTATTAATCAAATACAGGTATTTTGCTCGAAATCGTCCCCTTCTTCATTTTATTCATTCAATGGGCTTACCAATCTCGTGAAGGTCAAGGCTTCAGTTGAGCTGTAATCCCCCTTGTTTTCGGATCTGCTGCAGTGGCATTGTCCCTGGCAGACACGGCAGGGTTGTCAATATGTATCGCTTGCCTTCCTCTTCTTCTTCTTCACGCTACTCCATTATAATTTTTTTTACAACTCCTAGTCGTCGGCCTCCACGCTACTCCTCTTCCACCGCCTCTGTAGAGTAGTGCAGCGGAACAGGCAGATGGAGTTTGATTGATGTTCTGTACGATTTGATGGGGGGCGAAAAGCCCAACAAGTGAAGCTTGCGAGCAAGGTTGTGTCATTGCACGAGAAGCTGACAATGCTATCTTCTCGCAAAACAAAAGACGATGGCTGCTCTAAGTGTGGTATTGCTGTTTGTATCGATTGTAGCTTCTGTCTGGAAGACGATGGGCTGGCTGTGTGCGCCGGGCTGCCGGTGCTGGTTGTATGTACTGGTGTTTTGGTTGTAACTTAATTAGCACTCTTAATATCATCTTTGTGAACAAAGGAAACTCGCAATGATATATAGCTAAATTTCTTTATAGCATAACAAGGGAGAAAGTATTTTCAGGCGGGTTAACTGCATTAGCAACCAATGTTGACGAGTTTAACGACAACGCATGTTACGACAATGGGTCAGCTGATGTCTCGGGGGGAATTAATTGACCTCCTGACGGTGACTCATCCTGTGGAGACCAGTCATTCTAATATATATGTTTAATGGTTTTCAGCCGCAGCAAAATTGGTATTCATAATTGAAAGAACAGGTTCTTGAAGAGCTGGAAATTCCTTAACAAACTTTGACTGTTTGAAGTTCTGGTTTACGGTGCCGGACAAAGATGGGCATTGTCTAGCGTATGCTTTGTCCATTGTAAGTTATATAGGCCTGTTTGATACAGGAGAAAATACATGATTGCCTCTATTATGGTAGATCCCAATAGAGGCATTTATGTAAGTAGCCTCTTCATGGCTACAAATGTGTTTTTTAGGGTGCCATGGAAGAGGGGGATTCATTTTTTTTACGAAAAGGGATACACAATAGCTCAGATAAAGTGTATACATCTTTCATGTCCACTCTCCACTGTGTTTCAGGCTTCGGATAGCCCCTTTGTGGCCTTTTCGTAGCCCTATTATCCACTATTTAGTCTGTAATCATAATAGTTGGGCGTCGTTCGTGGGAAGGAGCATAGAAGCTACAAGTCGACGTGAGGATGCCAGGCTGCGATGGTGCTAAGTAAGGCGATGACATCGCCTTCCAAGTAGATTGAAAGAATAGGTTCTTGAGGTGCTGGATATTCTTTAACAAACTTTGACTGATTGAAGTTCTGGTTTACGGTACCAGACAAAGATGGGCATTGTCTAGCGTATGCTTCGTCCGTTGTAAGTTATATAGGGCATGTTTGATATGGCTGTGACTTATATATTTTAGCTAAAATTTTTTAATTTTATCTATTTGCGATAGAGATTATGGAGAGAGATACTCGCTTGCGATTTTGGTTGATACAGATGTTGGGCTTTTAACGTGTACTATAATTAATTTGTAGACCCGTCTTAAAAAAATACTCTGTTTGAAAGGTAGGTATGTAGCAAATATAAAAAACCGCTTTTAAAAGTCGTTAAAGAACAGATCCATAGACTAGTAGACCTTTTTGAGGTCTGCCCATTTTCACTAAATCCGCCAATTGACACCTGACCTGGCATCTATGACAAACAATGCTGAAATCCATATGATCCCAATATGCCATTAGGAACTACATTTTTGGTTCGAGAAATAGAAAGAAAATATGAGAAATCCTAATATTTTTAGGGGCATGCCGCATGCATGTATCAGTTTGTCCCTAAAGAACTAATTTTCAACTAGTACGTAAAAGGTCACAACAAGTGCATTGGGAGCAAATGAGCAATAAATAAGCTAAGAAAATGCCGCAATAATTCAAGTACAAGAAAAATTTACAGTTTGAATTTCAGTTAAAAACAGTAATACATGACTGTTCACACAATCTATTTGGTGAGATGTGTATGTTAGCAGAAGAGAACTACTTGAAAGAACTTGTTTTAGATGTGCATGGTTCGGCAATACTAGCAAGGGATCTGTTGGGGGAGACGCCCCACCTTGGCCCGATCGGCCCACTGTGCTAAAAGGCCTATTAAGTGTGTAGCCGTGTGGCATAGCCAAAAGGGCTATAACAGGAGCAAAGACATGATTGCCTCCATTATTGTAGATCCCAATAGAGACATTTATGTAAGCAGTCTCATCATGGCTACAAATGTGTTCCTTAGAGCGCCATGGAAGAGAGAGATTCATTTTTTTAGGAAAAGGGATACAAGATAGCTCAGGCATAGTGCATACATCTTTTATGTCCACTCTCCACTGTGTTTCAGGCTCCGGATAGCCCCTTTGTGGCATTTCTGTAGCCCTATTATCCACTATTTAGTCTGTAACTATAACAGTTGGCGTCGTTCATGGGAAGGGGCATAAAGCTACAAGTTGACGTGAGGATGTCAGGGTGCGATGGTGCTAAAGAAGGCGATGACATCGACATCTTTGACCGAGATTGCCATGGTGAGAGCATAGGAGCCGGTGTTCCAAGGCCCCCTACCCCCATGTCTTTTAGTCGAAAATTCAATTCTTGTGATGGGGCAAATGACAAAGAAAGCAAGTATGGTACTTTGTAGATGAAGGTTAAATGGCCTGTTATGCCTTTCTTTTCAGACACGCCTCGAGTCACTTGATGGCAAATAGTCATCTATGATGTAGGCACGGGCAAACATCTATTGCTTGTTAGTGTAGGGTCAAAGATGGCAACAAAGGGGATGAATGGTGCCTTAAAAATTTTCCCCCAAATATTCACTTATCCTTTGCTCCGATAGATACAAAGCTATGAAGATTAGGATAGGAACCCTAATCAAAATCTGGAGAAATTCATAGTTGAGCCATTGTGCAAAATCTACAGGTGCGGTACTACCGCTATTGTCTCTATGGTACCACCACAGCAAGTCGGAAGACTGAGCCGTCTAAAAACGACTCTTGTGGTCGCCGATCAAAAAATAGTCGAAAACCAACATGGTCGAGTTACGACTCGCATGGTCAACAACCAGAGAGTGGTTGAAACTAGCGTGATTGAAACTAACGTGGTCCAAAAAAATATGGCCGAAACTAGCGTGGTCGAAATCAGCGTGGTCGAAATCAATGTGGTCAAAACCAGCATGGACGGTGACTAGGAGCTGCGGTTAGAAAATCAATCATGTAGTCAATGACCCGAGTAGTCGTAACAGTTCGAAATATGACCAGAGTGGTCTACAACCAATGAGTGATCGAAACTAAAGAGGTCGAACCAAACCGAACCTCGACAAGTGAGGTCGACGACCAATGAATAGTCGAAGACCAAAGTGGTCAGAGAACAGGAGTTGCTATATTACAGCTACACAGCGCACGGTACTACCGTTTCTCCCATATGAACAGGGGTTTCAGCCCGACTGCAAGATCCCAAATCCACAAAACTTTCGATTGACTGAACCAAAAGCCGTGAAACTTTGCACGCATGTTTCTTAAGGTCTTAGGAAGCTATTCCATTCCTGGATCGAAAAATCCATGACAAATTTGAGACATTTTTGCAATTTAAAGCATCGCACGCCAACTGAAAACTAAAAATCAAATCGATGATCAGATCTTGCTCATGGGTAGAAGATAGCCAAGATGGCTTTGATCACATTCCCACATGTCAGAGAAAATAAGATCACCTAAGAAATCAACCCAGAAATTCTCGGATCAAGAAATCACCCAATTAGACAAAGAACGAGCAAAAAATACAATTTCTTGAAAATCATGCTATTGAAGTGCTAGATGATTGGAGGTCGATCTCAAGAGATTATCTCCATCTCGTTCATGTCCTAGGCACAGCAAGATCAAGAGAAGGGCAAAAAAGAGATCAAACCAACCGAAACAAGAGCAACTCAATCAACCAGATGAATTCAAGAAGGGGTTGAGAGAAGAGAGGAAAAACTAACTCAAAACCAGAACAAAATCAACCAGATAAGAAAGTAAACAAAAGGTAGATCAAAGATTAATGTATTACTCACTTGAGATGATTGATTTTATAGCCACTTCACTCAGGAGGACAGAGCTCTAAAGTTAAAGCGCGCACAAACACACACTCTAACCTATCTCCTATGGGAGAAAGGAAGAGCTAGTCACCAAAAGGCTTAGCCATCCTTCTGAAACCCTAGATCTTGCCTGTTCTCCCCTTTTATAGTCTCACAACTTGAAACAAAACTTAATGGATCCACTCATTAGGCCAAACTGGGATATCCCATTAACCCCACCTAACACCGGGTTTTACTCACGCACGCTTTTCTGGTATTGAGTAATTTTACCAAAATGCCCCTCTACCACTTTCGACGAAGCTTCCCGCTTCCTTTTCCACGAAGCAGCGCCCATGCTTTGACGTCTTCCATGTGGCCCCATGACTTGCCACCAAGCCTATCACACGTTCGGATCCCGCCGAACTGTCCTCGCTTGCAAACGACCGAAGTCACTTGGCTCACCACATACTTCTTCTCGCACATGACAGCACCCGACTTAACTATCTGGACCTCAACTCCTCCCTAAGCCTAGTCCCGGTCCACCTTGTTGTTGCCTATCGTGTCCACCACCGGTAGCTCTCGCTCCGGTTCCTCGTCATCCCTGCTTCCAACCGCCCTGCAAGCCTCAGTCATCTTCAGCGTCTCCCTGACTGTTCTGGACCTCAGCACCACCCTGTGCCTAATCCCGGTCCTCCTACGCCTCGCCATGACCTAGCTTCGAAGTCCTGCAATCAACACAAACAAGCAAACCGTCACGTAGCACCACACGATACATAAAGACATCAATTTGCTAATTTATCCATACAATGCACAATACAAAATGTATGCACCCAAATTACTGATCCAAAACCTAGGACCAAATAATAAACCCATGTGCACACTAGCAACAACACCTAGGTTAAACCATGACCAAAACCCCAAGAATTCTAGAGAATAACCTTAGACCACCGAGAAAAGCCAGTCTGACCGCCAAGCACAGGCCAGTCAGACCGCTAGCTGGTCTGACATGAGTACTTGGGGGCTCAAGAAATGAAGCACTCGAAGCCAATGAGTACCTACTCTGAATCCTATGACCATCACAATAGATCACTACGACCACCGATCACAAAGGCTTACGACTACCGATCGCCAAGGCTTACGACTACCGAACACCAACTAGGCAGTAAGCTTTGACCACTGAGTACCGAGACCTCTCGACTACTGAGTACCGAGTCCTCTCGACTACAGAGTACCTTCGGACTAGCTCTTTAGACTACTTAGCAAAAGGCCATTTGGACCGTTCGACTATAAAGTTGTAAACTTCGAATACTCTAGTACTCGTAGTCCAGACAAACTCGTAAGCCACGTAGTCCAGACCATATAACCCTTCTTTGTTAAGCATTGCATCTACTGCATTTTTTCCAAGACTTGTGAAGTACTTTATGTACTCACATGATGCACTCAAAACCAATCTCAGAGGAATATGAAGCTCAAGAAAGAGATTACAATTACTTCGCGTGTGGATTCGACGAACGCTTTCTGGAGTACTAGGTTGCGCTTCCCCAGTCAATTGCCTGTGGTGTATTGATGGGTGTCTTTATCAGAGTTTATTTTGCTTCCGCTGTGTTTTGCGTGGATGTGAGGTCTTGAAACTCAGTTGTAATAAAGAGGTCTTTTGGTCCGTACTCTCTATTATTGTAATAAAGCGTGGTTGGTTATGTATTCATCACTGTTTGACTATGTGCACTAGCTTTGATCTGGGACTAGTGCTGTAATACACAGAGAGTTCAGATTCGGAAATTCGGGGTCCCGACAGTAGATACAACAAATCACAAAATCATGATGATACTTGACTCCTAAAACACACAATCAACAAATAACTCACGCTCATGAAGTCAAGTTAAAACTTAAGCATCCAATAAGTTAATGCATACAAACATGATATAATGGACACAAAATAGTGACAAAAGCATGCTAATGCATACATCAAGGAAAATACATGCACGAGGGTTCGAGATAAAGCTCATATATCCACAAAACATGAACAATTAGATAGCACATAGATATACAAGCAAAATACATATAAAAGTATGATAAGAATGTAAATAAATAATACATGTCAATATTGTACAAGTGAGCACATGAACAAGCACAACATGCCAATTATGATTAAACATGAGCATGACGGCATGAAGGTATAGGATAGCTCACAAAGTAGGTGGTAACGTCAAACGTGAAAGCATATGCCTCTTGAAGACCATCAAAAGGAGTGGAGAACCATCAAGTGTTCCAATCATATGATGAAGCAAAAAACTAAAACCCAATCAGTCACATGTTCTCCATCCTGCTTCTTGGTACCTACACATGAGAAGAACAAAGTGCCCGAGTCTTGGATCCCGAAGGGTTGGTAATCAAGTACTTAGTAACCCAAAACTTGGACACATCAACACTAGAAGTATGCGAGTTAGCATGATGCAATTGGTGGTTAATGCAAGAAAATCCAATCTTGAAGACACACCGCAAGTGGACAACTCGATGAGAAAAATGAGTGCCATCTCTGGAAAAGCGGCGAATGTCTTGCTTGAAAACACCAAGAAGAGAACCAATAGAAGCACCAGAAGAACTCACAACTCCTCCTCGCCATAGGTGCACACCTAGATGGAGAAAAAGAGGTTCACCACTTGAGAAACAGCGGAGATCTTTTCTCAGGGCAACACGTGAACAAAAACCAAAATCATGAGAGTTAAATCCACGACACCATAAAACACTGCTAGAAAAGATGACAAAGAAGCCATCAATAAAGCAAGTCTTCATGCTAGACTCACGAGTATTCATGCCATGAAAAAGGCTATGCACACTTGGATATTTAGAAGCATGGGCTCGATGCATGTGTTTGGCACGCCGAAAGGAAGAGTCTATATGATATCCATCATTCTCACAAAATGAGCAATGGTGCAAGGGTTTACTGAGAGATACGGTCCGAGAGGACAAAACACTATCCTTGCTCAAAAGAGAAGTTCCTTGGAACAAGCATGAAGACCTCGTGTCGGCACTGGGTCCACACATGCCATGAGATGGGCGATGTGTGTTCGTAAAAGGTCGATGACGAACTCAATGCTCGTGCTTGACACGGCTAAAGCAAAACTTAGGAATGTGTCCATCCTTCTTACAAGGGTGCAATGATATACTTCTCTTTGAAAGACGTAATATCATGTGAGGAAGAAACACTCTTGTCTTTAGAAGTCTCTTGGATAACACCAAAATATCCAATAAGAGTTGCACTAGTCAAAATAGGAGCATTCAAAGTTATGACACAAATACCAACAACGATAGAACCATGCTCACTACTAGGAAGACCCAAATCCAACGCAAGGAGGTGACTAAGCCGCAAGATTTAGCTCTCATATTATCGCGCTCTCTCCTCAAAGCATTTACACCACCTCTCAAAGAAAGATAATATATACAAGAGATGAAAAAAATGCAAGCAAATAATGAATTGAATCAACATGATGAATATAGCTAGTACAAAAATCAAGAGAAGCTAGGCTAACAGCAGGTGAAACACTTGAGGCTATACATGAATAATGAATAGAAGTACTTGGCTCACTAATTTCAGTCCTAGCAATCTCAAGCTCCTCTACATATGTACGGTGAGTCAATTTTAATTTCTCATTTTTAGATTTTAAGCATGCAAGAGAAGTATTCAAAATTTCAGTATCCACATGTAAAGACTCATAACCTACACATGATAAATGAGATTCCAACCTAGCAAAATCATCATCAAGCAATCTAGCATTCTTATCATTTAGGCATCTCACATTATCCATAAGAGCAAGCACATTCATTTTGGACAAAGCCAAGGTCACATGAGGTTTTACCTTGCTCATGATCAGTCAAAACCCATTCTTCTTGTCAAATCATCATCATCTGTGGACTCCAAAAGCTTCTTCTCCTTAAAACTTGAATAATCAAAGGTAAAGAATGTATCACAAACTCACACTTGTAGTTTCTTGCAAATACAATCAATCTCTAGGTGATTTTAAGCCTCTTGTCACAAAGCACATCATTGGAAAAATATCCCGGTAAGATGCAAACAAGAGCTCACAAATTTCCCTATTAGTTGCCATGCGCATGATCGGTAAAGATCAACCCAAGAGCAAACATGACTTTCATACCAATTGTAGGACCAAAGATGGCAACAGAGGGGGGGGGGTGAATGGTGCCTTAAAAATTTTCCCCACGTATTCACTTAGCCTTCTCTCTGATAGATACAAAGATATGAAGATTCAAATAGGAATCCTACTCAAAATCTGGAGAAACTCAGAGTTGAGCCACTGTGCAAAATCTGTAGGTGCGGTACTACCGCTGTTGTTTCTGGGTACTACTGCAACCGGTCGTAAGACTAAGTGGTCCAAAAATGACTCGTGTGGTTGACGATCAGATAATGGTCGAAAACTAATGTGGTCGAGTTATGATTCAGTGGTCAGCAACCAGAGAGTGGTCGAAACCAGCGTAATCGAAACCAACGTTGTCGAAGCCAACGTGGTCGAAATCAGCGTGGTTGAAACCAAAGTGGTCGAAACCAGTGTAGTCGAAACCAACATGGTCGAAATCAGCATGGCCAAAACCAGCGTGGTCGAAACCAACATGGTCAAAACCAGTATGGTCGAAACCAGCGTGGTCAAAACCAATATGGTCGAAACCAGTGTGGTCGATGACCAGGAGTTGCGATAAAAAAATCAATCGTGTATTTAATGACCCGAGTAGTCATAACAGCCCGGAATATAACCAGAGTGGTCTACGACCAATGAGTGATCGAAACCAAAGAGGTCGAAGCAAACCAAACCTCGACCAGTGAGGTCGACGACCAATGCATGGTCGAAAACCAAAGTGGTCGGAGAATAGGAGTTGCGGAACTACCGCTACACAGCCTACGGTACTACCATTTCTCCCAGGTCTTAGGAAGCTATTCTATTCCTGGATCGAAAAATCCATGATAAATTTGAGAATTTTTTGCAATTTAAAGCAGCGCGCACCAACTGAAAACTAAAAACCAATTCGATGATCACATCTTGCTCGTGGGTAGAAGATAGCCAAGATGGCTTTGAGCACATTCCCACATGTCACAGAAAACAAGATCACTGAAGGAATCAACCCAAAAACTCTTGGATCAAGAAATCACCTGATTAGGCCAGGAACGAGCAAAAATAGGGTTTCTTGAAAATCTTGCTATTGAAGTGTCTAGATGATTGGAGGTTGATCTCTAAAGATTATCTCCATCTTGTTCATGTCATTAGCACAACAAGATCAAGAGAAAGAAAGAAAAGAGATCAAAACAACTGAAACGAGAGCAACTCAATCAACTAGATGAATTCAAGAAGGGGCTGAGAGAAGAGAGGAAAAACCAACTCAAAACCAGAGCAAAATCAATCAGACATGAAGATACACAAAAGGTAGATCAAAGATTAATGTATTGCTCACTTGATATGATTAGTTTTACAGCCACTCCACTCAGGAGAACAGAGCTCTAAAGCTAGAGCGCACACACTTTAACCTTTCTCCTACGGAAGAGAGGAGGAGCTAGCCACCAAAAAGCTTAGCCAACTTTCTCAAACTCTAGTTCTTGCCTCATCTCCCTTATATAGGCTCACAACTTGAACCAAAACTTAATGGATCCACTCGTTAGGTTAAACCGGGGATAACCCATTAAACCCATCTAACACCAGGTTTTACTCACATACGCTTCTCCGGTATTGAGCAATTTTACCAAAATGTCCCTCTACCACTTTCGACGAAGCTTCCCGCTTCCTTTTCTATGAAGCAAGACATGCAGAAGAGAAATGCTATCCCCACACCAAGATAGAACTTTTACCAAAAGTTTATTGTGATCTTTTTGTTCAAATAACAATTAAGGTGAAGCAAGGTCAGGAACAACGAATCTCTTTATGATAAACATATCCATTTTGCAAGCTCGTTATTACGGGTAGTTCCTACAAAGAATCGAACTAATGACGTATACAATGTTTGAATTATCGATGTAGATGCTACGTAGTGGGTTCTCATCCTTCAGAGACTACGAGTGTAATAGGAGCATCCGTTGACAAAAGGATCACTCTAAGATAACCATCTCATGGCTATTGGGAACAAATCAAATCAGATGGCTCTATTTCTCAACCTTTCTAACTTGCTCCTACGGAACCAAGGTCGAAAGGATTGAAAAAGACAGTCATTCACAACCACTGATGAAGGATTCCTCGAAAAGTTAAGGATTAGTAGTTCTTTTTCGAAATCGATTTTGAAAAAGAATGGATTGGGTCTTATACATATGCGAGGAAGGTAATCAAAAAAGAAAGAAGACGAGTTCTTCTTTCTTTTATCACTTAGGAACTGTGCGAGATGAAAGTCTTATGCACAGTTTTGCAAGAGAGAAAGAAGCGAGGAATCCTCTTTTCGACTCTAACTCCCCCACTCGAGTCGTTGCTTTTCTTTTTGTTACTTTGAAAGTAGCTGTTTCAGCTTCAGCCATGCAAATTCTCGATATTCCTTTTTATTTCTCATCAAACGAATGGCATCTTCTTCTAGAAATCCTAGCTATTCTTAGTATGATATTGGGAAATCTCCTTGCTATTACTCAAACAAGCATGAAACGTATGCTTGCATATTCGTCCATAGGGCAAATCGGATATGTAATTATTGGAATAATTGTTGGAGACTCAAATGATGGATATGCAAGCATGATAACTTATATGTTGTTCTATATATCTATGAATCTAGGAACTTTTGCTTGCATTGTATTGTTTGGTCTATGTACCGGAACTGATAACATTCCAGATTATGCAGGCTTATACACGAAAGATCCTTTTTTGGCTCTCTCTCTTTAGCCCTATATCTCTTATCCCTAGGAGGCCTTCCTCCACCAGCGGGCTTCTTCGGAAAACTCTATCTATTCTGGTGTGGATGGCAAGCAGGCCTCCCCTTTAATAGGACTCCTTACGAGCGTTCTTTCTATCTAGTATTATAAAAAATAATCAAGTTATTAATGACTGGACGAAACCAAGAAATAACCCCTTATGTGCGAAATTATAGAAGATCCCCTTTAAGATCAAACAATTCCATTGAATTGAGTATGACTGTATGTGTGATAGCATCTACTATACCAGGAATATCAATGAACCCCATTCTTGCAATTGCTCAGGATACCCTCTTTTAGCTGCTAGGTCTATTTCTTAGTTCAAGATCCCTCTTACTAACTGGAATAAAAGAATTAGTAGATCTGTTTCGCCCAAAATGGGAATGGGCGATAGGGTTATGAACTTATAATCATGGAATCGACTCGATCATCAGATTATAAGCTCATTCCATACCGGATTCTTGTTATGAGAAGGGGTCATTCGAGCCTATGGAAATATGATACTCTGTTTACATAGAAATCCCTACGTCCTTACATTCTATTTAGGATTAGGAATAGGTGTAATCAGATCTACTTTTGACATATCTATCCTATCCTTATTTGGGTACCATATGGACCTCTTTGGGCTTCTATTGAATCGAGAAATTGGATTGTACATCCTTTTGATTTTGATACATATAAAGTGTCCTACGGATAATGCAAATCGAAGTCATTTGATGTCTGACTCAGGCCTATATGATCGATCGATCGAAATACTCCAAGACTCCACCTTTGTCATATATGGAATATATCACATTAGATAGATATCATATTCATAGAATACGATTCACTTTCAAGATGCCTTGATAGTGAAATGGTAAACACGTGAGACTCAAAATCTCATGCTAAAGAGCATGGAGGTTCGAGTCCTCTTCAAGGCATAATATGGAGAATGCTCATTCAATGAGCATTCCCCATAGAAGTATTCTAGAAATCTGCGCCTGGTGCTCTCCTCTATCTTCTGAGATCCTTAACCACCTCCTTGAGAAAAGTAGACAGGAGAAGCCAAAATAGACTAAATATAGCCTGAATGATCCTAAAAATCTCTCGAAGGAGATAATAAAGAACCCAAAGCAGACGGTATCCTACTGCAAGGGTGGCCTTAAGAATCCAAAAGAGGCTGCTCGGAAGAGATAGATGTATCCCAACCTCTATTGCTCTCGCGTAAAGCCTTTTTTTACGCGATAGGAAAAAGTGACTTCCCGTTTCCTTTTCCATGAAGCATCGCCCATGCTTCGCCATCTTCCACGTGGCCCGAATGACTTGCTGCCAAGCCTCTCACACGTCAGGATCCCATTGAACCGTCCTCGCTTACAAACGACCCAAGTCACTTAGCTCACCACATACTTCTTCTCGCACATGATAGCACCCGTCTGGACCTCAACTCCTCCCTGAGCCTATTCCCGGTCCACCTTGCCATTGTCTTTCATGTCCACCACCGGTAGCACTCGCTCCGATTCCTCGTCGTCCCAGTTTGCAACACCCCGCAAGCCTCAATCTTCTTCAGCATCTCCCTGACCGTTCTGGACCTCAGCACCACCTTGTGCCTAATCCCGGTCCTCCTACCCCTCGCCATGACCTAGCTCCGAAGTCCTGCAATCAACACAAACAAGCAAACCATCACGTAGCACCACACAATACACAAGGACATCAATTTGCATAATTCATCCATACAATGCACAATACAAAATGTATGCACCCAAATTATTGATCCTAAATCTAGGACCAAATAATAAACCCATATGCACATTAGCAACAACACCCAGGTCAAACCATGACCAAAACCCCAAGAATTCCAGAGAACAACCTCAGACCACTGAGAGAAGCCAGTCTGACCACCAAGCACAGGCCAGTTAGATTGCTTGCTGGTCTGACACGAGTACTCGGGTGCTCAAGAAATGAGGCACTCGAATACAACGAGTACCTACCCAGAAGCCTACGACCATCACAACATAAGCCTATGACTATCACAACAGATCGCTACGACCATCATAATAAATCGCTATGACCACCAATCATAAAGGCTTACGACTACCGATCGCAAAGGCTTACGATTACCGAACACTGACCAGGCAGTAAGCTACGATCATCGAGTATCGAGACCTCTCCACTACTGAGTACCGAGTCATCTCAACTACAAAGTACTTTCGGACTAGCCATTCAGACTACTCAACAAAAGACCATTCGGACCGTCCGACTACAAAGTCGTAAATTTCGAATACTTCAGTACTCACAGTCCAGATGAACTCGTAAGCTACAAAGTCGTCAGACAAAATGTGATATTTTGTAAAATCCTCAAAAAACCAAACTCAAACTCCACAAAAACTCTAATTCAAAAGTCAATTACTCATCACAGCTATGGAGTGACCTCCACATAGTCTCACAGTTTATTTGTGAAAGGCAGAAAATTATAAAATTGTCCAATGAGATTGTTATTGTAACGAGTGTTTGCCCACATGTCGCTATGAAACGCATGTCTAATGTGTACTGCAATGGATCTCTTTATCTAGATTGGCTAGTCTAGCTCTCCATCCGAAGATTAGAAACTTTGCCGGTTCTTGTCTTTTGATGAAATGCTTACGCTTGTGTGGAATGCAATTTTATCTTTAGGACGCATGCTTTTCTAAATCCAAGTGTACATTTTCAAAATATAGATATCTTTCTCCCTACACTTGTTAGTGCCCATCTCATCCTCCATCTGGCAGTGTCATGCGAGTGACTCTTACCAAATTCAGTCAAACGTGGTATAACTGCTCTTTGTTGTCGTTGGTGAATCCCATCCTGCCATAAGCTAGAAGGGGTTCAGTGTTTTCCGTTTTTTATATAACTAATACAGTGCCCGTGCGTTGCAACGAAAAACCAAATTAAAGTGATACATACTATCAAATATGATCTCAAACTGAATAATACACATCAATTTTATAATATGTCATCATGTATCAAGCAAAACATGTTCTCATGAGTGATCAAACTTTTTTTGTCATTTCATAAATTATCTTTGTGATCCTATATTCCTATTTCTGGCCATCGCAGGTGTTGAATATAACGATCGTGTTAATTTAATATTTAGAACATAGTTTCGATTTAGAGTCCCTACTTTACGCTTGATCTAAAATGGCTTGATTTTATTTCAGGGAACAAGCCGCCCTTAGATAGGTTTCACGCGCTGCTGCGTAGAAGTATTTAGGAAGCAAAATATATGTACGATAGTACAATATAAAAGCATTCATTTGGTGATCCACCTTACATCACAAAGATAGTGAGCAATAGATAAATAGGAAGTAGAACAGATAAGAAATGTCAATGCTGCACATGCTAGCTATCTTGAAAGAATTTTGTTATTTCCATCCTAGCATCTCGCATCTCCCTCAAAAGAACTGGTCGCTCTCTCCTACATTAGCAATAGTTTTAGTTTTAGGCAAAACTTTCGTAGGATAGAATAAATTTCAATACCTAACTGGCTCCAAAGCAAATAAAAGTGATGGAGCTTGGTCTGACACTGCCCATCTTTTTCATGTGTGCTTTAGAGAACAGGGCAAGATCTACAATAAAGATGAAGAACATTGCATTTAAGTAGAAATTTACTTAAAACATATACATCTTGTGGCAAAGAATTCTTAAAAAGCCAGTGAAAGAGCGAAGGCATACACCATTTGCTATCTCAAGCATGCACCAACAGGGTATCAGCAAAGCTTTTTGTAACGGAACGGAAAAGGATGAAATGAAGAGAGGATTGGATTTGAACCAGATGCCCTAGGTGGCTGATTGTATGACAATCCTAAATCCTTCTGAGCTATAGAAAATGTAATAAGTATAATCTACAAATGCTCACACTTGTTTGCATATACGCATGAACAGCTTACCATTTATGAAAACTTAGGTAACTGTACCAGTTTCATATGTTACTCCAAAAAAGTTTCACCCCTTTGGCAACAGAGAAATAAGGGGGAAAATGCTCACCTTTGAGTGTGGTGGGTGAACCGAGAAGTAGCAAGATGGGCGGGTTTTCATAGATGCATATGTTAACACATGGCTATAAGAACTTGGAATATGAGTGGCTCATAGATAATTCTTGCATATAAGTACAGTGAAACATATAAAATATGTTGAAACAAATAATTAATATTCGGTATTTACAATCACAGCTGCTAAAGTAATTTTAATACTTAGCTGCAGATTTCTTCATACTAAATTACAACTTTGCTTCTGAGTACAGTGGTAACCTTCAATGAGACCACATCCATGCAAACATTAGATACAGTTCGCACATATCACTTAAGAAAAGGGCAATACCACGTAACCTTACCAAGATATCACAAATTCCCCAAATCTTTCCAAAACCGTCAGTAGCACAACTAAGATCCGAGACACAAACAACAAATTGAAATGGTATTTGTAACTTTGTTATGTAGGCAAAACTTTGAACTTAGAAGATTGAAATAACATTTGTACCAATATCGACACCAAAAATTGAGATGTTCAATCTCCATCTCGTTCGGCTCTGTAGTTTTGTAGCATTTGTAAGCAGGATAACCATAGCCCAATGCTAGCCTGCATCAAAATTGGCACAAGCAGTTTTATTTCCTAGTTCCGGACAGTTATTTCAACTATGTTCGCTAATCAACACAACTTACAAGGTGTACAAAAAGAAACACTTGAAAGAAGCGCACCACCAATGTCATTGAATACATCAAGACGATGATACTATTTGAAATATACAAGAATTTAATGAAAGGAAAAATAGATGAAAGTTGTTGATTTCACCATTGCCGAGCAAGATCACCATTGCCGCGCTTGGGTTGCGAGACGTGGTCAGGAGGATCTTGGGTTCACGGAGTGCGGCGCCGGCGTACTCATCATCAATGAGAAGAGAGGTTGCGGGAAGAGGTGGGGGGCAACGGTTGCACGAGGAGGGAGGCACATGCGGGTGCGGCGGTTGCGTGAGGAGGGAGGAGGAGGCGGGTGGAGCAGGAGGAGGCGGTGGCGGAGTGGAGGAGGTGGGGAGGAGGCGGCGGCATGGGATGGGGAGGAGGAGGTGACGGAGCGGAGGAACGGGGGGGAGGAGGTCTGCGGCTGGGGTGGAGAGGAGGAGGCGAGGCGGAGGGGCGAAGGAGCGGGGGAGGAGGAGGCGGCGGGGTGGAGAGAGGAGGGAGGCGAGGCGGCGGAGGAGGGCTGACAGGCGAGGCGGGCGGCGGAGGATCTGTGAGGAGGCGAGGTGGAAGCCTCGGTGGGATTCGGTGGGAGGAGAGAGCGACAGGATCGGTGGGAGGAGGAGGCGCACGGTTTTGTGAGGAGGATGAGAGGGGCCCACATGTCAGTGCCGTTTTTTTGTGAGAAGGAGTAGGAGAGGTCGTACCAACCACCAACTCCTTCTTTTATAATAGTAAAGAAATTGCACATTGTTTTGATAAGGAGTTTAAAATCTCGATATCATTAGCTCCACGGAACAGTTTAAACACGAAGAACATTCGAAATGGCAGTGCGAGTGCCGAGTGCGACGGAGCCAGCGCACCGCCTTTCTTTCCTCGCCGGTGACGCGAGGGGGCGAGACGACCGATGGCTCGGCCCTCGGTCACCTAGACATCAACGGCTCAGATACCGCCTCTTCACCCGCAGCCCGTGATCCCGTCCATCCACGTGCCCCCAACTTTGACCCTTCCTCCTCACCGACCCCGCCCGACACGCAACCACCTAAATTTCCCCGATGAGATGTGGGCCTGACAAGCCTCCTCCCAACCGGGAGCCTAGAGGCCGCCGTAATCCCACCCACACATCACAGGCCGCCCTCTCTGTCACTGACATCCAACCCGCGGGCCCGTGTATCAGTGACTGCAGACCAACCCCACCCCCAATGCATCACAGGTAGCGAAGTGCGGCACGTACGAGGGCCATCAATTCGGGAAGCCCGACACGGCGAGCCACGGCTGTATTTGTCAGAATGACATCCGGGCCCAGCGGATATACCTGGCCCACCGGTCAGTGGTTTCGTGGGAGGCAAGTGAGAAGGGGCAATTGCTAGCTACCAGATTCGAGACCGACCCCTCATAATTCTCCCTTCCCGTCTTGTGATTTGGGTGGGTGCTGCTGCTCTGCCTCTGCGCACCAGTTTCCTTCCTCCCCCTCCCCTCTCCTCTCTCCTCCTCCTCCGTCGGCCGCCGCCGCCGCCGCGAGAGAGAGAGAGAGGGAGAGAGAGAGAGGCGCGAGAGCTAGCAGCAACCTGCGCAGTATCATCCTGGTAAGCTTCGAGGCCCCCTTTGTGGTATTCGATTCGTCGATTTGGTCTGGCTTGGTTGGAGATGGTAGCATTCGTTAAAATTCGTTTTGGTTTGGCGTATTGCGGGGTCTTCTCGTGCTTGTGGTGCGCGGGTGCCGTGGGGATTCGCTTGTCCTGGCTGGGGGGTTTGGGTTTTGGTCAAAAATTTTTTGAAATTTTTCGGTGAATTTCAAGTTGGGGGTTGCCATTCACTTAGAAATTGGGAGGTTTTAGTATTGCGGGGCTCGGTCGATTCTTACTTACAGTTGCGATGTTTGTTTGCTCCCTCCATCTTCGTTTCAGTTTGGGGGTTTCTACTTCTTTTCGTCGGTTTGGACTTGAGCTGCTTTGTTCTATATATATTTTCTTGTTTTTGTCGGAATCGTGTCCTTTTACCCAAAGGGAGCGTGTAATTTCGAGCTAAATTTATCGGTTGGGTTTCTAGTGCACCGGCGGCGATCTGAGTGTTTTGTGT
This sequence comes from Bonia amplexicaulis, assembly GCA_036346245.1. NCBI lineage: Eukaryota > Viridiplantae > Streptophyta > Magnoliopsida > Poales > Poaceae > Bonia > Bonia amplexicaulis. The sequence goes on along the minus strand of CM070735.1, from coordinate 26,657,820 downwards.
GAATAATTTCAGGGTTAGATCGCTGGAATCTCAGTTTTTTTCCAATTAAAAAGCTGTTCTTTTGGTAGTGGATTGTGGTAATTTAGTGGAGATTATTTCCGCTTGGGTTAAAATTACTTAGTCTTCTTATCTAGTGTTTGGTTCTCGTGTTGGTTCTACGCGATCTCAACTTGTCGTTACTGAATTTCTTGGATGGAACTTAGGTGCTTGACGTCTTTCCTTGTTTTTATAGAGGGTTTTGCTACCGATCTGGATGCTATCTATTTTTTGTTCTAGTTCGCTTGCAACACAAATGATCATGTATTCAAATCTCCTACTCTAGCTTGTTTCTTACGTGAAACATTTGCTATCCTTTGATGTTGCACAGCACGAAGTAATTAATGAAACCATGTCTAATACGTCTAGGTTTGTGCGATTGCTTGTGCAATTGAAGAAATAAACTATACTAATTTAACCCATATTACGGTTGCCCCTGCTTTGCTGGTAAAAGAATACTGCGTTTGCGTAAGCAAAAGAGCACTTGCACAAATATGTGATTGAAGAGTGGAAACTGTCTGAGAAGGCAAGGCCTTTGCTCAAAGGCGGGCCTTTTGAGGTATGGGTTATAGTTATAGTCCTTCACGAGTTTGACCCAAGTTCAGAATTGCCACCAGCAGTGTTGCACAAGCTTGAGGGTATAAGGTGTGGGAAGATTCGTGATGTTAGTGAACTGCGATGCAGTATATTTGTATTGGTTGTTTAGAATCTTGGTTGCAGTCTTGTTGAGTTCACTGGAAATTTTGATCCACAAAGGTTGGACGTGTAGGATATTTTACTCCTGTTTGTTGCGCACTAATTATTGGCATTACTTTGTTTCTATGGGCTAGGACGGTAAGTAAGGAGAAGTGGATGTGGCACACAATATTAGTTCACGAGTAGACAACTTGGGATGGTTGCTTTTACTTGAGTATGAACCAGCTGATCTGCATATCCAATACCCACTAACACTGCGTAGTGGCACAGCAATAGATCTTTACTTATACTTCACATTGGGCAGCCATGTCAGTGATGCTTGGGCCAGTGATGTGCTCCCTGATGAATCTGATACTGACGCTGTCCATGCAATTGGTTGGGAAAATCCAGATCGTACTTTCAAGTAACTTCAGACCTACATTCTTTGCACTTTGTAGTTACTAAAGAGGTCTATTCACTTGTAGGTGTGTATGTATACAGAACCATGATGATGATTTTTACTTTCTTTCGCAAAATTACTGTGGGTTTAGGGTATTGTTTACAGATCAATGTACCAACTCAGTGGCCATGTCTGTTGTACTGAATATGGATAGATAGAAGATTTAATTTATATAGAAAGCAGTATTACATCTTGTCATGTATTCATCAAATTATTATGCTTTTGTTTCCTTGTATTTTATATGTTGAGCGTCAATGTTCTGTTCCTTTTCAAAATTCGCCTTTTTCTAACTTTTGTAGTGGATGTCCAGAGAGTTTTGATACTCTGAACCACAATTCTGATCAAGATGCCAGCACTGAGGATGAAGAGGAAATTTGATGATGATGGCTTTGGGAATGAGTTTGACACCAAGTCCATGAAATCTGTGAAAATCTCACATTTCCAAGTCGGGGAGTTAGAGCAGTCAGCTGTGGTGAATTCATCTTATAAAGATCCTCAGGATGGTGAGTGATTGCATGGATGCTCTCTCAAGAAAAGAGGTGACCGCATGTGCAATGGACTTGGTGTTTTGCTCTCTAGGAATGACATGGAATTTTCACAAGTTTTGCATAAAAATTCCTTTAAATTAGCTCTACTGTTTATTCTTAGTTCTCTTTGATGTTTGATGAATGTGTGCTCTTGACTGGGTTTATTGTTTATTCTTAAATTCTTTTTGATGCTTGATAAATGTGTCTTTGACTGGGAACTGTTTTTGATAGTCACACTGTTATGAACCTTCGTTCATAACGGATAAACACCACCGAGAGGATAGCCGGGTGGCGTCTTGTAGAGGAGAGGAGACTAAAGACTAGAAAGACTTGTTATTTCCTTGATACCTCCAATAGCATGCGGTAGCCCTCTTATATAGATGGCTCCCCCTAACAGATAGAGTCTAATTCCAATCCTATCTCTAACAGATATAGTAACTAATATCATATCTGTAATTATATCTCTAATACAAGTAAACCAATCTCTAACTCAAATAGAAACCAATCTCTAATTCCTAATAATAACCCGGCTGGGCCCAAGGTCCACGCCTATAACACTACACCCCTCCCGGACATGCAGCTCGTCCTCGAGCTGCTAGACGACGATCAATGGAAGACTTTTGACGTCGATGTAGAAGACAAACGGTGGCAGGGTGCTGCAGTGGATGGAGATGGGCGGCGGATCCCGCGAACAAGGCTGACGCAGTGTAACGCCGCCGGAATGCCGCAAAATAAGCTCTCTTTCTTTTTTTTTATTTTTTTATTTTTGATTTTTATTTATTTTTATTTATTTTTAGATTTTTTGAATTTTTTGAATTTTTGAATTTTTTTGTGTGTGTGGCCTTATCTACTCACTCGGTCGGTTAAAAGCGATCGAGACCACCACACCTCCTGACGACTTCGGTCGGTGGCGGCGGAGGCGGCGGTGGCATGCGCGGCGGCGGCGGCTCCGGGACCCACGGCGGCGGCGGCGGCTCCGGCGGCCCGGCGGTCGGCGGCGGCGGCGATTCCCAAGAACCCACGGCGGCGAAGCGGCGGCTCGTGCGGGACCGGATCCGGCGGCGGTCGCAGAGGCGAGCGGCGGTGAGCGGTGGCCGTGCGGGCCGGATCCGGAGCGGCCGATTGCGTCGGCTTCGGCGGGCGGAGAGGCGGCCGTCGCTGAAGAAAGCTGGCAGCATGGCTGCTGATGGGGGCGGCCGGTTCGTCGGCTTGAGGCGGGCGGAAGCGGAGGCGGCCGGCGACGGCGGTTCAAGCGGAGGCGGAGACGGAGCGGCCGTCGCGTGGAGATGGCGTAGAGACCGTCTTGCCAGAGCCAATCTGGCGGCGGTGGCGCGTGGGCAGGTGCAGCGACGCCGACGGTGGCTGACGACGCCGCGCCTCTCGGCGGTAGAAGCTCGCCGAGAGGCTGGATCCGCGCTCGGTGACGCCTCGACGGAAGAAGACGCTGCGGTGGTGGACTCCTCGGCTTGAGGCGATGCGGCGGGTGGGCGAATCGGGATGAACTTCCCGGTTTAAGTGTTGCAATCTGGCGTTGTTTGCGATGCTCTGCTGCGTCAAATCTGCAATCTTGGACTTTATCTCGGTATTCTGCTGCACGATCACAGCCATTTGCTCCTGGATTGCTTTAAACATTGCTCTCACGGAACTGGCCTCCTCGCCGGAAACCATGGTAGTAGAAGTCGTGGGAAGGGATCGAGGGCTCTGATACCAAGTTGTTATGAACCTTCGTTCATAACGGATAAACACCACCGAGAGGATAGCCGGGTGGCGTCGGCGTAGAGGGAGAGGGAGACTAAAGACTAGAAAGACTTGTTATTTCCTTGATACCTCCAATAGCATGCGGTAGCCCTCTTATATAGATGGCTCCCCCTAACAGATAGAGTCTAATTCCAATCCTATCTCTAATGATATAGTAACTAATATCATATCTCTAATTATATCTCTAATACAAGTAAACCAATCTCTAACTCAAATAGAAACCAATCTCTAATTCCTAATAATAACCCGGCTGGGCCCAAGGCCCACGCCTATAACACTACACCCTCCGGACATGCGGCTCGTCCTCGAAGTCGCTAGACAACGATCAACGGAAGACCTTTGGCCGATGTAGAAGACAAACGGTGGCAGTGTGCTGCAGTGGATGGAGATGGGCGGCCAGATCCCGCGGAACAAGGCTAGACGAAGTGTAACGCCTTCGGAATGCCTGCAAAATAAGCTCTCCTTTTCTTTTTTTTTCCTTTTTTGATTTTTTTGATTTTTTTTTTGTGTGTAACTCAACCGGTCGGTTTAAACCGACCGACACCCCACGAGGCCCGACGCCTCGGTCGGCGGCGGCGGTTTGGCGACGCAGAAAGCGGAGCGCGGCGGCGCCAGCGGAGGTGGCGGCGGAGGCGATCGGCGGCAGACGGCGGAGACGGAGTGGCGCGTCGATGGAGCTAGCGGCATGCGGCTGTCATGGCGCGGCCGGTCCGTCGGCGTCGGCTTCGGGCGAGATGAGGCTGGCACCGGCAGCGGCGGTTGGCAGGGGGGATGAGACAGGCGGCCGTCGCATGGAGCGCAGCTGGCGGCTGGCATGGTAACGGCGGCCGGCCGATTCGTCGGCTTCGGCGAGGCGGAGACTGAGCGGCCGGCAGCGGCGGTTGAGCGGACCAGATCGGGCGGCTAAGCCGAGAGCAGAAGCGGCGGCGGCGGCGGCGGTGCGAGCCGGATCCGGAGCGGTTGCCGGCGGCGCCTGGCGAGTTGGCCGCGGCAGGGGGAGGAGCGGGCTCCGGCCACGGCTCGGCGTGCTTGCCGATCTTGACGAGCTTCTTCACGAGCGTGTCGACGGAGACGTTGCCGATGACCACCACCTTCTGATGCTGGATGTCTATGTCCGTCTTGTACACCTCTTCTATGCTATGTAGCACCTTCTTGACCTTCTTCTTGCAGATGGCCACCGGCGTTGCCTTCTGCTCTTCTTCTTGGGCCAACGACGAGGCTGGGTCTGGTGGGGCGTAGCCGGCGATGAATAAATCCGCCGGTGGAGCAGACGAGGTATTGGTGATGGATGGGATAGCCCTGGGTGGAATCGGCAAGAGCCCTTGCGCAGAGACGGGCAACAATCCCCCGGATTCAAGCGCTGCAAATCTGGCGTTGGTTGCGATGCTCTGCGGCGTCAAATCTGCTATCTTGGACTTTATCTCGGCCTGCTGTTGTATGATCTCAGCCATCTGTTCCTTGATTGCTTTAAACATTGCGCCCACGGAACTGGCCTCCTTGCCGGAACCCATAGTGGTGGAAGTCGTGGGGAGGGATCGAGGGCTCTGATACCAAATTGTTATGAACCTTAGTTCATAACGGATAAACACCACCGAAAGGATAGCCGGGTGGCGTCGGCGTAGAGGGAGACTAAAGACTAGAAAGACTTGTTATTTCCTTGATACCTCCAATAGCATGCGGTAGCCCTCTTATATAGATGGCTCCCCCTAACAGATAGAGTCTAATTCCAATCCTATCTCTAACAGATATAGTAACTAATATCATATCTCTAATTATATCTCTAATACAAGTAAACCAATCTCTAACTCAAATAGAAACCAATCTCTAATTCCTAATAATAACCCGGCTGGGCCCAAGGCCCACGCCTATAACACACACAAGGCATAGCTAGAGAATCTCATGGAAATTTGATAATGAGTAGTGTTGCTTTTGTTAAGTTTGTTTTACATGTACTATTCGTTAACAAAGCAGAACAATATATTTACATCATGCATTGTTAGTGACTTAAGGTTAGTGAACATGTGTATATTTTATGGATTGACAGTGTCTCCTTTTTCCACAGAGCCTGGTCTGACAACTCAGCCAGCTGTTCAAGATATTAGGATCATGGAAGCTTCTGGCTTGCATGATGTGCTTGGAGGAACATCTATTGCTCTGCTCAAGGTGCTGCAGCTTTGACTGATCTCATATTAAACTCAGCGATAATATATTGTGCACTTATCCTTGTGTTTAATCATTTGAGTTAAATACTTTCCATTTCATTTGTGATAGTGGTATATTGTATTTCAATTGCCAAAGGATCACATTCTTCACTTAGCTAGCATGCCTTCCTTGCTTGTAATAATGCCGCTTAGGGCACTGTTGAGTGCTTGGATAGTTTGATGTCTAACTTTCATTATTGATGCTTTTGTTGCCATCCCAATTGATGATGGTGTGACAACCTTAATTGGATTTTAAATTTCTCTTCACTTTGCTTGTAAATATGATTGGATGCTTTCTTCTTCCTCAATAAGTTCTCGGTGTTGTTTTCCAAATTGATTGACCCAGTGAAAAGGGTGTCTAATGAAAGATGCCATTAGTAATTAGCAACTTTTGATGGTTGGGATATAACTTATGCAATTACCTGCTGCCTGTTGTCATTTCACCCTTCACTTCAACTTAAAAAATTAAATGATTAACAGCCGTTAATATTTCTTTCAAAGGTTAGAAGGCATCACCTTTGTTTGAGATAATGAAAGATGCAATTAATAATTAGCAACTTTTCGTGATTGGGGTATAACTTATGCAATTACCTGCTGCCTGTTGTCATTTCACCTTTCACTTCAGCTTGAAAATTTAAATGATTAACAGTCTTTAATATTTCTCATAAAGGATAGAAGGCATCACCTTTGTTTGGTATTGTTGTATTATGATCTAAGCTAGCATTTGAAGGTTGGGCAGTACATTGCTTTGTTATTTTTCACCTGTTTGAATTTTGAAAAATATCTTGCAACCTAAGGTTGTTCTATTGATTTACAGGATTTAATATCTGAGGTGGCGATTTCATCAAGTTTGAAGGCTGATGCCTTTTATAATTATGACGACAGCAAATCTCAGTTAAATGTAGTAAATTATGTTGACAAAGGTAAGGAGTAATCCTTTCCCCTCCAGTAATTGTATCTATGTTGGGATTATCAGAATGGCGCTAGGAATATAGAATTATATATCTATAAAGAGAAGTTAACATGCGTAAATTTGATATGTATTACACATTTGCACTTCCATGAGAGTTCGATTAATTAATATTTTAATTAAAACAGCATACGCAATATGATGTCACAGATCCTAAAAACATTTAAAATCCAAATGCTGTAAAGAGTATTTGAGTATTTGACAAGTAATGACTGTTATCTACCTTCTTAACTTTTGACAAAACTACCTTTGTTTAGAAACTGGACACACGCTTATGACCTTAATTAATAGTTTGCTATTTGTGCCACATTTGACAAATTATGGTTGCTTGGCTGCCGATTTTTGAGCTTCACTGCATCTCTTGCTCTGAAAATTTTGTGCCACATATGTATTGTGCCTGTATTAGGTGCATGAATCAAGCCCATCTAAGTGATAATTTTTCTTTAATGGCCAATGTCCTTTGCATGCCACGGTGCGGTTTCATGCATTAGAACACTAGTAGCTTGCATCTATCTAGCACCAGCAGGAAGCAAAATTTTGACAGCTCATATGACATAGGTGCATGCATCTGTATAATTCTAATTGCAATTGATGAAGCACATCAAACGTGCCTACTCCTTGAAAAGGCCCACCTGATGATAAGTTAAGATTTGTTCAACCTGGTGATCTGGCTATGCACACTATAGTTTGCTTTACAAAAAGCACACCTGATTATCAGTTAAATGTTTTCTTAAATCTATAAAATAGATCCACATAGTAACTAGGCCTGGTACACTTGATCCATGTGTCAGTCTCATAGACTGGTATTTTTCAGAACTACATCCTTTACAATGGCATTTTACTAACTTCCCCCTTCTTTTTGAAGCCTTTAAGTCTTTCTCAACATTATACTGTGGAACAAAGGTAGGAAGTTTGTCTTATGTTGAGGACAAGTTGTTCTGCACGTATTTTTGATCTGCACCTAAATCCCTGATAAGCAAGATCTGCTTGCCCATTATATCAAAGGAGAGAAACAAGTGCGCATCATGTGGTGACTGGGTGTTGACTGAAACTGAATCTGAATGATATTTACTTCCCCACATGGACCCCATGTAAATATCATTCCATGGAGATAGTGTAGAAATATTATATCAATTTATCATTAAGTGCTTCTCATGTAATTTTTCATTTATTTATCTATTTCAAATAAACATATTAATAATTGATGTGGTAACTGCCTAACTAGGCAGTGAGCCAGTGACTGATTGTATCTGAATGATGTTTCCCTATTTCCTTCCCCAAATGAACCTCATTTTAATAGTCTTCCAAAGGACAAATGTAGAAACATAATGTCATACAATTCTCTGTATATCTATTTATGTATGTTTGTAAAAAAACATTTATTATGCTCAAAGCATGGTTTAATCTGTGCATATTCATTTATAATTTTGCATTGCAGGTTTTGCAGATGAAGATGTAAATTATGCAGCACATGATCTTTGTGCTGTTAATTATCATGAAGAAAGCTGGGGCTCAAATCAGGGTTGCAGCCTATTGGACATTTATAATCCTGATGATGCCTTCCCTTTCTTATTTGATGCTCCAACCGATCTCCTGGCTAGTTACACTGCATTGTGTGATGAATTTGTACCCATTGATGCGTTGATAAACATGAGTGGTAGGTGTGGAGTATTCCCACTTACTGAGAGCACTGCAGAGGCCAGTATGGGTAATGAGCTATGCTCATCTGTGGGGGATATGTGCTTTAGTAACTCTGAGGGGGATATGTGCTTTAGTAACACTGAGGTGTTAGAGTGGCTTAATCCACATCTGGCCGAGGAGGATTTGCCTAATCTTATTGATTCTACTGAGTTGAGTTCAAATGCTGTTTGTGTATCTAAAGAGCAAGGGACCAGGAAGGTCACTCTTGTACTTGATTTGGATGGTACGTTGCTAGCGTGTAAGGAGTTAGTATCTTTTGAGAACTTTGTTGCTTGCCCTTGAGAATAACATATTGTTTTTTCTTCCTGTGCAGAAACCCTTGTTCATTCAACTATGGAGCACTGTGATGATGCTGATTTTACTTTCCCAGTGTTCTTTGATATGAAAGAACATGTGGTATATGTGAGAAAGAGACCACATCTCCACACGTTCCTCCAAAAGATGGCCGAGATGTTTGAGATTGTTATATTCACAGCCAGTCAAAGTGTTTATGCAGATCAGCTGCTTGACATGTTGGATTCAGAGAAAAAGTTTTTCTCCAAGCGTTTTTTCCGCGAGTCATGCGTATTTATGGACAGTGGCTACACAAAGGATCTGACTGTTGTTGGAGTTGACCTCGCAAAGGTTGCCATAATTGACAACACTCCACAGGTAAATTGCTGTGATAAATTATTCAACACTTATTAAGGGTTAAAGTAGTTGGAAGGTCTTAGAAGGTGCCCTGTGTTATCCTTAACACCCTGAACCTACATCTCTGCTTGAAAGCTTCCACTGTTATATTCTCTTATTTATGTGTTCTCTAAAAGTCGATTGTGATAATAGCTTCCACCGTCTTGAGTACTTATTCCGTGTTTCATTCAGGTTTTTCAGTTGCAAGTAAATAATGGTATACCCATAGAGAGTTGGTTTAACGACCCCTTGGACGAGGCATTACCTCAGCTGATTCCTTTCCTGGAGACCCTTGCTGTTGCGGATGATGTCCGACCCATCATTGCCAAGAAGTTCCGCAACAAAAAGGATAATTGCTGAGGTTCCCCAAAGTGTTAGGAATAGTTTATTGTTTACTCGCATAGAGGAACAATAACTTACATGACATGTTAACTGGACTAGTTGAGACTTCTCTCTCTCTCTCTCTCTACAGCGAGTTGGTTTCATAGGATTAAATATTTTGGTGCCAGAGCTATTTCTTGCTAGCTGTGAATATCCTCAACTCTATTATACAATTTTGTACATAGAATGCTGTTCGAAATGAAAGTGAACCTCCTTCCAAAATTTCTTCTTTGCACCCCTGCCGTGTGTGGGTGGCGAAGTGTTTCGTACTTCCGTGTTCTTGCCGTTTGACTGAGTTCGTCCGTTCGACGGTCGACGGATGAGTGCATCTGTTCGACGGTTGACGGATGAGTAAATTGCTTATTGGCTGTCCATCGGCCGGAAACGAACCACCTTGCATTGTTGCCAACTACAAAATATGTAATTTAGAAACTATTTACTACTGTCAACATTAATAAGCCAATACATTACGTAGTCCAAACTCAACTCGTATATCCGAGAGTATCCGACATTTTGGCCCCATGATTCAGTCGAAGGCTTGAAGCCCGATTAGCGTAGTGTAAATGCACGTTATCTTTTTCATCCGAGTTTTTTTCTCCGACCACAATTTGACACACGTTCTCTTAGCTAGTACGCTAGAAACAAAATTTATGTACTTCAGGCACCAAGGGGATGAGATGGCAGAGTTATCAGTGTGTGACTCTAACCAGTGATTTAAATCTTAATACTCACCTTTATGCATATGTAAGTGTGCTTTAATAGGATCTTTATGAGGTCGTAGATTTATCTCTAGCCTCTGTTATTATAAGCATATACTAAAGAGACGTACTCACGTCTGTATGTATGACGTTCGTGGTGTATGTGCGCACAAATGTGTGTCTACCTTTGTAAGAGAAAAAGTAACAAGGGGGCGTAGTGTAATGACATCTGACTCACAGGAGGAAAAAGAATTACAGTATAGTTTCGACGTGCAACTATGGTGGTGCTTAGTTGGGCTGAATTTTTATGGCTTATGGCTGAATTTTTACTGTAGCTGACTTAAATTACACTATAGATGATGGTGGTTTATTTAGCATAATTAAATTTAAAAATTTAAAAATAGAAAAAACGGGTTAGTCCAGAACGTATAATGCAAATGAATAGGAAAAAAACCGGTAAAAAGCTCAAAAAATCTAAAAAATTTTAAAAAAATGAAATTTAAGAATAGTTAAAAATAAACCGGAAACAGAAGCCCAAACCTAGGGTTGTTCGTTCGGTTTTTTCGGTTTATACGGTTCGGTAAATACGGTTTTTCGGTTTATACAATGTTAGTAATTCGAGAAATACGGTAATTAATAGAATACGGTATGGTATCGGTAAATACCAATTTTACCAAAGTTTACGCGAATTGCTAAACGTTAATATCTATAAGTAACTCCATTCCGAATCCGAGTTCAGAGGCGATCGACCGGCGACCCACCAGCCCGGCTAGCCGATTCTGGGCCTTCGGTGCCACTGCCAGCGTGCTACAAACCCACAACCGCACAACATCAAAATTCAATTCTATTTCTTTCACAGAACTGCATCAAAATTCCAGTTCTAGCTGCCACAAGCTCATTCACAGATCACATTCACTACAGTCACAGATCATCACATTCATAGATCACTCAATTACATCAAGACAGAACATGCGACCAAGTATACCTCCATGGCAGTGAAGACAACTCAATTGGCTACAAGTCTACAACCATAATGTCAAATTAAATTTCAAAGCATATAAACAGTACTTCTAGATAATGAAGTTCTTCTAGAGCACACTAATAGTTCCTTAAATTGTGAGCCCCAAAATAACCTCAATTAGAGAGCAAGATCCGACCATATAATTTCACGAGTATTTTGATCTACACTATGTGATGATTTCCTATTTTGAAAAACAATACGAGCAACTAATACGAATGCCTTGCATCTTAGACTCAAAGGGTGGAGCACTCGAGTACTCGTAGAAGGAGGCGGAGGCGAGGCGCTGAGCCCGAGCGGCACGGGCGTCGGCCGAGCTCGGGTCTGGGGGGGGGGGCAGCAAGGTCGGAGAGAGGCTGCATTTGCGGAAGTGCGGATCTGGCGAGGCGAGTGGCCGTCTGCGGCACCGCCAACCGCCGAGCGCCCGCCGCCGGGGAGGCGGGGAGCACCGAGGTCGGAGAGAGTGGTGTCGGTGTGGAAGTGCGGATCTGGCGAGGCGAGTAGCCGTCTGACGCCGCCGACTGCCTACCGCCTGGGGGGGAGGCGGGGAGCACCGGAGGTCGGAGAGAGTGAGCTGCCGGCTGCGGAAGTGCGGATCTGGCGAGGCGAGTGGCCGTCTGCGGCGCTGCCGACCGCTGAGCGCCTGCCGCCTAAGGGGAGGCGGGGAGCATCGGAGGTCGGAGAGAGTGAGCTGTCGGCTGCGGAAGTACAGATCTGGCGAGGCGGTAGCCGTCTGTGGCGCCGCCACCGCCCGCCGCCTAGGGAGGCGGGGGAGCACCGAGGTCGGAGAGAGTGAGCTGCCGGTTGCGGAAGTGCGGATCTGGCGAGGCGAGTGGTCGTCTGTGGCCGCTGACCGCCGAGCGCCCGCCGCTGGGGTAGTAGACTAGTAGTAGCCGACCGAGACGGAGAGAGTGAGTGCGCGGACTGCGGTCACGGAGCGGATCTGGCGAGGCGCCGAGCCGCCGAGGCGAGTGGGAGACTAGGAGTGGCCGTCTGCGCTCTGCGCCCTGCGGCCGACTAGGGTTGAACTGTTGAAGAGTCTTCCGCGTGCGTCGGTTCTAGTAGGCCAAGACCAGCGGCCGAGTGGGCTATTCGGTTTTATCGGGAATTTTGGTTTTTTCTCGGTTTTTATCGAAAAAACCGAACCAGTGAAATACCACTTTTTTAGATACCGAACCGAATATCGAATACCAGTCAAACTTAGTTGATCAGTTTGGTTCAGTTTTTTCGGTATGGTTCACCGAGTTGACCGTGCGTGCGTGGGTGTCTCACTTCGGACTTCGGAGGGCAACCGAGCCGAGGATGTCGCGACGCAAGCCGAGGCTGTAGCGCCGCGAGAACCTGGTAGTTGCAACTATGTGAGGCCTCAGGCCGTGAACTGGACCGCGCGTGGTGCTGAGTTGTTCTCGGCGATAAACGATGAATCCCATCCTCGAGTCACAAGAGAACCAACCTAGTAGTTTGGAAGGATTATTATCCTCTCCAATCGCATGTTGAACTGTTAAACAGTCCGAGGAGCAAGATGCTTGCAATTGAGGTCTCAGCGGACGAGGATGAGATGGGCAGGACGTTTCTTTTCATCCAAATAGAACTTTTTGCACGAATGTTATTGTAGTTTTTTTTAAAAAAAATTAGTCTTTTGTTTTTACAAATCTAGTTTTCTTTAAACTCGATACACGTGACAGATGATACGTATCGCCTACCATATTACAACAACTTAGCAGATGTTATCGAGCCACAGTTGCTCAGGTGCCAAGCCCCCTAAACTCAGCAGATCATTAATGGCCATTAACTTCTATAATTAGCACTAATTAACTGTACACACTAATTATACATGTGCAGCCAGCCGGCGTCCTATTCAAGGAGAAGACTAGATTTATAAAAACGACATCCTATTCAAAGAGAAAGCTAGATTTACAAAAACAGATATCTAGAGGTTGAATTTGGAAAAATTAGCTACAATACCATTTGTGTAAACAGTTCATCCAAATATGATATAGTCGTCAGTCTTACTGTTTTGTTTTGTTGCTTTGATGTTACAGATCTAAACGTACTCGAAAATTCTACAACATTGAGTTCCCTATTGATGCATAAGTGCTTCAAACCCCCTGAGACGGGGAAAAACCCCACCACCACATGAATATGGAACACAACAAACGGCTGTCCCCGGCAGTAATATATTAAATCAAGTTATGATATATACATAAGTTCACCATTTTTATTCCCATATGTTCTCTTTCTTTCAAAGTGCATAGATTTCCTTTCTCATCTTCTGAGCTCCGAATTCATTTTCTTCTTAGCAGCAAATAACTGATGGCGTTCCTTTCTTGAACAGCTAGATCGATGGATGGCAGAATGATTGTCCTTTTGGCATAATCTAATTTTCACTAGACATCAACTTCCTTCTCGATCAGAGATCGTCGATCCACTGCCTGAATCCTCAGCTGATAAGGCAACTTAGGAAGTACTTCGATTCTTCCATGTTATTACTTCAGCCCAGTTGAGCAATTTGAAGTGGCCATTTCACTAGTACATCCTCGAAACTCCATACTGAACAGCACTGACCTTATTGTAGCCACCTCCAACTGCTGCAATGCCATTAAACGGGGCGATTCCCTGCATGATGTTAGACTGCAAGGCAGCCCTTTCTGCTACATCAGATTTTGGGACACCCTTCGGAATGTAGGAGGAAGACCTCAACGCAGGGGACATATGCGACACCAACTTGGCATTCATGAATCGCTGCGATGTCTGGTACTGCATGCGATCTTTTTCAAGTTCCTGTTGTAGCTCTCTCTCTGAGTTGTCTGGCTTTCGGTGGTAGGTGTGTGCTGATAGGTTAGTGGTGGCTGGAGGAAGCACTGGGTTCCTCCCTACCCTTCGTTGACTGTATTGATCCATAGCACTTGAATTCTCAAATGGTATTACCGGGCCAACCACTCTACCTGGTCTACCATTTTGACAGGTAAATTGCTGTGATAAATTATTCAACACTTATTAAGGGTTAAAGTAGTTGGAAGGTCTTAGAAGGTGCCCTGTGTTATCCTTAACACCCTGAACCTACATCTCTGCTTGAAAGCTTCCACTGTTATATTCTCTTATTTATGTGTTCTCTAAAAGTCGATTGTGATAATAGCTTCCACCGTCTTGAGTACTTATTCCGTGTTTCATTCAGGTTTTTCAGTTGCAAGTAAATAATGGTATACCCATAGAGAGTTGGTTTAACGACCCCTTGGACGAGGCATTACCTCAGCTGATTCCTTTCCTGGAGACCCTTGCTGTTGCGGATGATGTCCGACCCATCATTGCCAAGAAGTTCCGCAACAAAAAGGATAATTGCTGAGGTTCCCCAAAGTGTTAGGAATAGTTTATTGTTTACTCGCATAGAGGAACAATAACTTACATGACATGTTAACTGGACTAGTTGAGACCTCTCTCTCTCTCTCTCTCTACAGCGAGTTGGTTTCATAGGATTAAATATTTTGGTGCCAGAGCTATTTCTTGCTAGCTGTGAATATCCTCAACTCTATTATACAATTTTGTACATAGAATGCTGTTCGAAATGAAAGTGAACCTCCTTCCAAAATTTCTTCTTTGCACCCCTGCCGTGTGTGGGTGGCGAAGTGTTTCGTACTTCCGTGTTCTTGCCGTTTGACTGAGTTCGTCCGTTCGACGGTCGACGGATGAGTGCATCTGTTCGACGGTTGACGGATGAGTAAATTGCTTATTGGCTGTCCATCGGCCGGAAACGAACCACCTTGCATTGTTGCCAACTACAAAATATGTAATTTAGAAACTATTTACTACTGTCAACATTAATAAGCCAATACATTACGTAGTCCAAACTCAACTCGTATATCCGAGAGTATCCGACATTTTGGCCCCATGATTCAGTCGAAGGCTTGAAGCCCGATTAGCGTAGTGTAAATGCACGTTATCTTTTTCATCCGAGTTTTTTTCTCCGACCACAATTTGACACACGTTCTCTTAGCTAGTACGCTAGAAACAAAATTTATGTACTTCAGGCACCAAGGGGATGAGATGGCAGAGTTATCAGTGTGTGACTCTAACCATTGATTTAAATCTTAATGCTCACCTTTATGCATATGTAAGTGTGCTTTAATAGGATCTTTATGAGGTCGTAGATTTATCTCTAGCCTCTGTTATTATAAGCATATACTAAAGAGACGTACTCACGTCTGTATGTATGACGTTCGTGGTGTATGTGCGCACAAATGTGTGTCTACCTTTGTAAGAGAAAAAGTAACAAGGGGGCGTAGTGTAATGACATCTGACTCACAGGAGGAAAAAGAATTACAGTATAGTTTCGACGTGCAACTATGGTGGTGCTTAGTTGGGCTGAATTTTTATGGCTTATGGCTGAATTTTTACTGTAGCTGACTTAAATTACACTATAGATGATGGTGGTTTATTTAGCATAATTAAATTTAAAAATTTAAAAATAGAAAAAACGGGTTAGTCCGAGCATTATAATGCAAATGAATAGGAAAAAACCGGTAAAAGCTCAAAAATCTAAAAATTTTAAAAATGAAATTTAAGAATAGTTAAAATAAACCGGAAATGAAGCCCAAACCTAGGGTTGTTCGTTCGGTTTTTCGGTTTATCTGATTCGTAAATACGGTTTTCGGTTTATACAATGTTAGTAATTCGAGAAATACGGTAATTAATAGAATACGGTATGGTATCGGTAAATACCAATTTTACCAAAGTTTACGCGAATTGCTAAACGTTAATATCTATAAGTAACTCCATTCCGAATCCGAGTTCGAGGCGAGGCGGTGGCGACCGGCCACCACCGACTAGCCGATTCTGAGCCTTCCGTGCCGACTGCCAACGTGCTACAAACCCACAACCGCACAACATCAAAATTCAATTCTATTTCTTTCACGTAAGCGCATCAAAATTCCGGTTCTAGCGCCACAAGCTCATTCACGGATCACATTCACTACGATCACGGATCATCACATTCATAGATCACTCAATTACATCAAGACAGAACATGCGACCAAGTATACCTCCATGGCAGTGAAGACAACTCAATTGGCTACAAGTCTACAACCATAATGTCAAATTAAATTTCAAAGCATATAAACAGTACTTCTAGATAATGAAGTTCTTCTAGAGCACACTAATAGTTCCTTAAATTGTGAGCCCCAAAATAACCTCAATTAGAGAGCAAGATCCAGCCATATAATTTCACGAGTATTTTGATCTACACTATGTGATGATTTCCTATTTTTGAAAAACAATACGAGCAACTAATACGAATGCCTTGCATCTTAGACTCAAAGGGTGGAGCACTCGAGTACTCGGTAGAAGGAGGGGGGAGGCGAGGCGCTGAGCCCGAGCGGCGGCCGGCGTCGGCCGAGCACGGGTCCGGGGGGCGGGAGCATCAAGGTCGGAGAGAGTGAGCTGCCGGGGCTGGAAGTGCGGATCTGGCGAGGCGAGTGGCGTCTGCTGCACCGCCAACCGCCGAGCGCCCGCCGCCGGGAGGCGGGGAGCACCGGAGGTCGGAGAGAGTGAGCTGTCAGCTGTGGAAGTGCGGATCTGGCGAGGCGAGTAGCCGTCTGCGACGCCGCTGACCGCCTACCGCCTGGGGAGGCGGGAGCAGGAGGTCGAGAGAGTGAGCTGCCATTGCGCGGAAGTGCGGATCTGGCGAGGCGAGTGGCCGTCTGGCTGCCGCCACCGCCGAGCGCCTGCCGCCTAAGGGGAGGCGGGGAGCATCGGAGGTCGGAGAGAGTGAGCTGTCGGCTGCGGAAGTACAGATCTGGCGAGGCGAGTAGCCGTCTGCGGCGCCGCCGACCGCCTGCCGCCTAGGGGGAGGCAGGGAGCACCGGAGGTCGGAGAGAGTGAGCTGCCGGTTGCGGAAGTGCGGATCTGGCGAGGCGAGTGGTCGTCTGCGGCGCTGCCGACTGCCGAGCGCCTGCCGCCTGGGGTAGTAGACTAGTAGTAGCCGACCGAGAGACGGAGAGAGTGAGCTGCGGCGGACCTGCGGTCTACGGAAGTGCGGATCTGGCGAGGCGCCGAGCCGCCGAGGCGAGTGGGAGACTAGGAGTGGCCGTCTGCGCTCTGCGCCTCTGCGGCCGACTAGGGTTGAACTGTTGAAGAGTCTTCCGCGTGCGTCGGTTCTGGTAGGCCAAGACCAGCGGCCGAGTGGGCTATTCGGTTTTATCGGGAATTTTGGTTTTTTCTCGGTTTTTATCGAAAAAACCGAACCAGTGAAATACCACTTTTTTAGATACCGAACCGAATATCGAATACCAGTCAAACTTAGTTGATCAGTTTGGTTCAGTTTTTTCGGTATGGTTCACCGAGTTGACCGTGCGTGCGTGGGTGTCTCACTTCGGACTTCGGAGGGCAACCGAGCCGAGGATGTCGCGACGCAAGCCGAGGCTGTAGCGCCGCGAGAACCTGGTAGTTGCAACTATGTGAGGCCTCAGGCCGTGAACTGGACCGCGCGTGGTGCTGAGTTGTTCTCGGCGATAAACGATGAATCCCATCCTCGAGTCACAAGAGAACCAACCTAGTAGTTTGGAAGGATTATTATCCTCTCCAATCGCATGTTGAACTGTTAAACAGTCCGAGGAGCAAGATGCTTGCAATTGAGGTCTCAGCGGACGAGGATGAGATGGGCAGGACGTTTCTTTTCATCCAAATAGAACTTTTTGCACGAATGTTATTGTAGTTTTTTTTTAAAAAAATTAGTCTTTTGTTTTTACAAATCTAGTTTTCTTTAAACTCGATACACGTGACAGATGATACATATCGCCTACCATATTACAACAACTTAGCAGATGTTATCGAGCCACAGTTGCTCAGGTGCCAAGCCCCCTAAACTCAGCAGATCATTAATGGCCATTAACTTCTATAATTAGCACTAATTAACTGTACACACTAATTATACATGTGCAGCCAGCCGGCGTCCTATTCAAGGAGAAGACTAGATTTATAAAAACGACATCCTATTCAAAGAGAAAGCTAGATTTACAAAAACAGATATCTAGAGGTTGAATTTGGAAAAATTAGCTACAATACCATTTGTGTAAACAGTTCATCCAAATATGATATAGTCGTCAGTCTTACTGTTTTGTTTTGTTGCTTTGATGTTACAGATCTAAACGTACTCGAAAATTCTACAACATTGAGTTCCCTATTGATGCATAAGTGCTTCAAACCCCCTGAGACGGGGAAAAACCCCACCACCACATGAATATGGAACACAACAAACGGCTGTCCCCGGCAGTAATATATTAAATCAAGTTATGATATATACATAAGTTCACCATTTTTATTCCCATATGTTCTCTTTCTTTCAAAGTGCATAGATTTCCTTTCTCATCTTCTGAGCTCCGAATTCATTTTCTTCTTAGCAGCAAATAACTGATGGCGTTCCTTTCTTGAACAGCTAGATCGATGGATGGCAGAATGATTGTCCTTTTGGCATAATCTAATTTTCACTAGACATCAACTTCCTTCTCGATCAGAGATCGTCGATCCACTGCCTGAATCCTCAGCTGATAAGGCAACTTAGGAAGTACTTCGATTCTTCCATGTTATTACTTCAGCCCAGTTGAGCAATTTGGAAGTGGCCATTTCACTAGTACATCCTCGAAACTCCATACTGAACAGCACTGACCTTATTGTAGCCACCTCCAACTGCTGCAATGCCATTAAACGGGGCGATTCCCTGCATGATGTTAGACTGCAAGGCAGCCCTTTCTGCTACATCAGATTTTGGGACACCCTTCGAATGTAGGAGGAAGACCTCAACGCAGGGGACATATCGACGACACCAACTTGGCATTCATGAATCGCTGCGATGTCTGGTACTGCATGCGATCTTTTTCAAGTTCCTGTTGTAGCTCTCTCTCTGAGTTGTCTGGCTTTCGGTGGTAGGTGTGTGCTGATAGGTTAGTGGTGGCTGGAGGAAGCACTGGGTTCCTCCCTACCCTTCGTTGACTGTATTGATCCATAGCACTTGAATTCTCAAATGGTATTACCGGGCCAACCACTCTTCCTGGTCTACCTGGGAAATTTCAGAGAAGAAAATATATCAAATTGGTTCCATTTGAAGAACAAAACACTGGATATTTATTTAGGAGGAACTATTACCAGTTGGGATCCTTTGCGGAACTTGGGAGGTTATATTTGGATGGTCTTTTGGAGGAATTGGCATAGAATGAACTGTAGTTGTCCTGCAAATAACAAATTAAAGGTCAGCAGCGAATTTGAGTGCAATCTCTGTAATTAGTATCACCCCAAAATATCCAAATTCTCGTGGAATTCCTGGCCACCTGACCATCTTTTGCTGTGTAAAGCGATTTCATAGTACCACAAGATCATAAAAGGACAGTCTTTTAACCATGTAAATATGAGCTATTCGTTTAATTTAATGCAATATTTTTTTAACAGAAAGTAGAACATGACAGAATATATCATTGATAAAATATCTGCAATGGTTTGCAATGGAGAAAAACTGTGAAAGTTTTAGTCACCTTGGGAGTGAAACATGCTTCCTGTCCAATGGAACAACTGCCCCACCCTTCCCTCCATTTTCCTCCAAGTTAGCAAATTGCCTCCGGAAATTATCAACAGCACTGCATAATAACAATTAGGCACAACCAAGAACAGATCAGTATGAACATTGGCATGTAGTAGATGGGAATAAACAAATATAGAAAATGGAGGGAATGAAAGATTAAAGAGGTCTTATGGAAAAAACCTAGGATATAGGAAGTTCGCCTTTTCAGATCCATTCATGTAATCCTTGAGAAGCTGAGGATGGTACTCCAATATCTCCAGGAATATAAGTTCCTTTACATCCTCTTTGGTCACCTTTCTCCGTTCAAACTCAAACTCCATTTTTGTTATTGGCTGGCATGATGGTTCTCTCTCTACCTTTGCGAGGCCTTTAAAATACGGATCAGCCAATGCCTGATTATGTGCATTCATGATCAAACAAACATTGTTAGAATGATTTTAACACCTATGATGGCTGGTTGCAGCAATCACATAGAAGCACACAAAAAAATGAATTTCAAATTCAACACTTCATTAAGAAACACTTGCCTCTTCAGCAGTTGGTCTATCCTTGGGGTCAAACGCTAAAAGCCTCTGCAGAAGTTTGAGTGCAGCAGGATCTGCTTTAGGGAACCTCTCAGAAAAAGGTACTGGTTTTTTCCTCATACTACTCAAGTACCTCCTTGCCTTCTCATTCCGAATCTGTAGTTGCGAAAGGATCAATAATGCTTGACATTTATGGACAATTTACTTTGGAGCAATAAGCATGTTTGAAAAAGCATACCCTGGAAACAGTATCCAGCGATGGCATACCCAAGAGATCAGTCATCAAATCCAACTGGTGAACCACGTTTTTGCCAGGAAACAAAGGCTTCCCAGTTAAAATTTCCGCAAAGATGCAACCAATACTCCATATGTCAATGGCTGGTGAATACTGCAAATATAGCATACTGAACACAACATCCAAAGTAAATTTTAAAGAGGGGAGAGATCAGATATTACTTGATAGCTAACATAACAGTTGTAAGAATGTTATCTAACTACACTAATGTGAGAGGCTTGTACTTAACATTAGTCCCTGAATGGCTGAACAAGCACCCTGAGTTACTGTAAACGCCATACTTCCCACACCTAACCAAAGAATACTCGTACTACACTTTATCTATGATTATCAGCGAAGGCAATACCTACTAAAAGGTAGCAAATGCCATCTAGAATGTTAGTTCTGTAGGAGAATGCAGCTCCTGAACAAGACAGTTTGAAAGGAATGATCCTTGATATGCCAGTTGGTAAGTAGCCAAATTGGAATCACACGAGATGAATGGTCTGATGCAAAATCACATTCAGCTATGGGGGTACTTGGGCATAAAAGGGTCATGATGATGATACACAACAAGATAATTTAACATATAGACCATCCAATCCTTCAAAAGATGATGACATATAAGAATATTTAATTTCTATACACCAAAGGCGAGCAAAGAATAAAAGACTGGAAGATATGGATAAACATACAAGCAACAGTTTGGTGCTATACAAGGTTTAAAAAGAGCGCCAATCAGATTAAGTACGTATTTGTAGGGAGCTTGGAATTAAATATTTTCCTATTAAAGCAAGGTACAAGTAAAATTGGCCAAACACGGCAAAATATGTATCCTGTTACGAATTAGGCACACGGGTTTGTGCTGTCAAAGATATTGAAGAAAATAAGCTTTGTGGAATGGACAGGAGGCAACAAAATGTGAAGTATTATCTACGATGACAGGTAAGAACACCATTTAATTTGATTTGTGAATGCTCAATAATAGGATGGCCACTAAGCTATGACTTGTGTCAATGAGGAAGGGTCTCTCATACTGGTTACTATGATCATCATTAGAATCATTAGTGATTGGCATATCATGTAAGGGTCCCAAAGTGACAACTACCGTATACTGGCTGGTACTGGTATAGTATGCATAACCATGAATACTAGGCTCCAGAAGCGATGTCATGGCCATTTTAACGGCATAGGCCAGTTGGACCAGTAGTAGTATGAACATCCCTGAATTCAGTCTTGTAAAATGATATGGAAAAATAAAATAAAATCTCCAGTGCAGCAAAGCCAAAAAGCACATGGAACACCATAATGAAACCTTTTATAGGCTGTGAATGATAATGATCTTTTTTCTTTTACTATTAGGTGCGTAACAGTATTACATGGTGCTTTATGGCATGTTTCTGCAGAACGTAGCAAGCAATATTCTAACAAAAACACTAGAGATGAGCAGATTAATTACCTTGGAAAAGAAAGACCCGCATAGCTCAGGAGCCCTATACCATCTAGTAGCAACATAATCCTGCAAAAAATTATGAAATAGAAGATGAGGATCATGCCACGAAGTATGCTTAAATATGAATCTGATCTGGGAAACAACACAATATATGAATCTAGTCTAGCGAAGTTGACATACCGTCCAGAATACTGTTGTAGGAGTGTCATTAAATGCCACTCTTGCTAGACCAAAATCACATATTTTGAGTTTACAGTTAGCATTTGCCAATATATTCTTTGGCTTCAAATCACGATGATAAACATTAGCTGCAGCCACATAAAATAATAGTTAAATAATAGCCAATACAGATAATAAACCAATTGTATCTGTGAGTTCTGAAAGATATAGTAAATGAGCGTGCAGTTTAAACTTGACATAAAGGATTTTTAAGCTGATATTGCTAAGTGCTTGAAAGGGATAGTAGAAAATAATTATGATGACCTGAAAGGTATAATTAGTAGATACAGAAAGTAAATGCAAGTGTCCACTTATTAACAAAAGGTCAAAATAAAGTGGGAGAGAAAATTGTATTTTTGCCATCCGAAACAGTGGGCTTTGCGACTTTACTCTCCCAATCGTTGGTTTCGCAAAAATGCCATCCAAAACATTTGTTTCTTGTTTTCTTTGCCATTTTCTCTATTTATCTCCTTTTCCTTTTTCTCTCCTATAATCAGCCACGTAAAAGGACAAATCTACCCATGGGCAAATTAGAACGCACGGGATGGCACGGGACAAATCTACCCATCCAAAACACTTTTCCTTTTGTGGTGTGCTAAGTGCCGTAGATGGCACGTCGCGTGGCGAGTCCGCGTCGGGCAGCAGCCTCCGGACGCCATCAAGCTACGGCGCAAGGGCGTCGGGCGGCGCAAGGGCGACCGGCGGTGCTAGGGCATCGGGCGGATCTGGCGCTTCGTGCAACAAGACCGACGGGGAAGCATCGGGTGGCGGGGGTGCATCGGCCGGGTTGGGCCGAGCCCGGCGGCCGTCGTCCATGGGGTGAGGCGGACGACGATCGTCCGGGTGATTGCCCATGGGTAGATTTGTCCTTTTGCGTGGCTGATTATAGGAGAGAAAAAGGAAAAGGAGAGAAACAGAGAAAATGGCAAAGAAAACAAGAAGCAAATGTTTTGGATGGCATTTTTGCGAAACCAACGATTGGGAGGGTAAAGTTGCGAAGCCCACTGTTTCGGATGGCAAAAATACAATTTTCTCTTTTAAGATCAATATATGGATGCCAACAAATCAGAACTTCAAGGCAAACTTGAGAAAGCACAAGGGAGACAATGAACAGACAATCAACAAAGTGCATAATCAATAGGGGTGCAAACGGGTCGGGTTAATCCCGACCGATCCGGCACCAAATCCGATTGGTACCGAATCCGGAAAAAAAATATGGGTTAGGATATGGTAACAGCAATATCCGTCCGAATCCAATACGTCTTCAAGTTTGATTTCAGGTTAGTGCTACTATTTGACGTTTCATTTTCTTTTGCAATGGTAAAATAAAATCTTCCACATCAGCTATTAAGTAGTAACATTAAGTTCTTGACAGTACGTCCTCCTAATTCATTTGTTGTACTGCATGCATTCCTTACAAATAACTAGGGGTGCAAACGGCTCGGGTTAATCCCGACCAATCCGGCACCGAATCCGATTGGTACCGAATCCGGAGAAAAAATATGGGTTAGGATATGGTAACAGCAATATCCGTCCGAATCCGATCCGTTTGCACCCCTATTAATCAATGGAGGGCAAAGGACAATTTTTCTTTAAAGTATAGCGGCCTTGGTTATTGGGTTGGCACTACAGTGAAATTTATGTGTGAGCGCGCTACTCCAATCGTCAATGCTCCTAATGGAGCATAATAAAGCACCAATACAAAAGTGTGAATATAACTTGTTCTGATATTTTAGAGAAAAAAATCTATCCCTAGACACTTAACAAAGATTATAAGACAACAATAAAGAACTGTATGCTAACTCAGCCCTCAATTTCTAAAAAGAAGCATACCTGTATGAATATATTTCAGTGCGCGAAGCATCTGATAGAGAAAGAACTGACGGTGTTCTTTGGTTAAGTCATCATTAGCCTTGATGACTTGGTGGAGGTCTGTATCCATTAGCTCAAAGACAACATAAATATCCTTGAAGTCCCTCCTTGATGGAGGTAACATTATATGCTTGATCTCAACTATATCAGGATGCCGTAATAACCGGAGTAATTTGATCTCACGAAGGATTCGGGCAGCATCAGATAAGTGCTCAAAGATATTGTGTATTTTCTTGATTGCCACCTTGTCACCAGTATGTTGGTCAATAGCTGAACAAACTACACCATAACTTCCTTTGCCGATGACTTCCTGAATTTTGTATCTGTTAGCGTCACCATATTCACTGAAGAAGTCCATCTCTGATGAACCCTGAGAAAAAAGTTCAACAAATTGAGTTAACACGATACAGCTGACAACTTCTTTACAAAAGAGAGAAAGAACACGCAATGAATAAAAAAAGGCCCGATTTAACTGAGTAACCTCTGCCTCAAGCATTGAGCTCAATGTCAGATGGCCCAGCCAGCCAAAAAATATAGTTTAGTAAAGCACTAGAAAAAGTTTGAATCAATCTTTGGATGAACCTAGGGTGATACATACTACCCTCAGTGCTCACCACATAAAGCTTTGCATGAACAACTTTGATAAAAATAACGCAAAGCTAATCCGAAGTTTCCACATAAATCACCAGAATCCTCAATACAACAGTCAGCAATAAGACTGCTAGAGCTTGTGCAATGCTTTGTATAGAAGCTTGCTTCCTGGTTCCTACCTAACAGACCACCGAAACAGCAGAGAGTACACACGTCATCTTTGTTCAACTTACTCACAGAGATTCTATCAAGAACTGGATTCTGGTAGCTTATGGATCAGAAACAAAGACGGTAGCTACTCCCCGTCCGATGCAAGCCTTCTTGGTCTCCAGCGCAAATATAAAATGATACTCGCAAAAGCCAAGTAATGAGGAAGTGTTCTTGGGCATAAAACCATCTCAATCAATATGCCTCCCGAGTGGGTATAGAATATATTGCGGGCTAATCCCCTGGCACAATTAACATGATGGGCTACCCTTTTCCTCCAAGAAAAAAGTGTTAGAGTGATCTCAGGGATTTGGCCCAACGGCCAAATCCCAACCTTCCCCTTGACCCGCATACGATCGGGCGCCCACCGCTTTGGTGGTGGGCCCTGTCATAAGCGCCATAATAAATAGAGGTGGGGGCCGGGGTGGCACGCACGACGAGGTTCACCGTGCCACCACCTTCCCACCAATGACCCCGAGATCCGATCGAGGCGCTCCAATGACGGAACAACACCACCACCGCCGCCTCTACCTCCGGAGTCGCCGCCGGAAGAAGCCGCCGCCATCGTCCTCTTCCCGATCGCCTTCACGACGTCCGCCTAGCGCAGATCACCGCCATGGCTACTACCTCCTCTACTTGGACGGTAACCCTACTCCTCTCTCTCCTCTCTCGGTCTCTCATGAAACCCAAAAGAAGAACACGACAAAGGAATCCCTCGACAATGGTATCGAGCCTTGAACGCTAGAAAAATCCGGATCGGTGAGAAAAATTTACCTCGGGCTGCGCTAGTCCTTGGTCCTTCTTGCCTTGGTGAAGGCCGCCGCGTGGCATGCGCCATGGCTGCGATCCTCAGTCGCCACCTGGGGCTTCTCTTGCCGCCGCTCTCGCTCGATCGCCGCCGCCGGCCGCATCTCGCGCCCGCATTGCCGCTTGCGCCGTGAGCACTGCGTCGTTGCTCTCGCGGACGCCGCCGCCTCGCGCCGCCTGCGAACTCTGCCGTCTTTAGCCGCCTTGCACCGCCGCCGAGTCTGTGATCATCTTTTTTCGCCGCTCGGGGCTTTCCCTTGCATGCCGCCCGCCCAGCGCCATGTCTGTTGCCGATCCGATTTTTCGGTGATTCCAAGGGGCAAATGCCATTAGGGTTAGGTTTTGGAGAGTTATTCCACCGCCCATTTTTCTTGGCCGTTGATTGAAATCGGACGGCTCTCAGTGAGTTGGGCCGAGAGGCGTTTTGGGCTGGCCGCGGCGGCGTGTGGACTGGGCCGAAAGGCCGTTTTCAACAGTAAACTCGGTTTTGAGTTTTATTTTTTTCAGAAGCATTTCTTTAGTGAATTTGATTGAAATTTGGTTCTAAATTTCTGTAAATTTTTGCACCAACGTGCTATTTTTACGAAATTAAATGTGTATGATATAATGCTTCGAATGATGAATTATTTTAGAATAATTACGTTTCATTGCAAAAGTTAATGATTGATTAATTTTCATTATTAAATTCGAACCAACGGAGAATTTAATTTTGGAAAACAGATAAAATTCTGATTAATTATGATATTGTTATTTTCTGACCAACGTTGATAATAACATTATTATAATTTTTAATTGAAGTTTTTATGCATTATTTCTATTTCTGCCCAACGGTGATGTAGATTTAATGTATAAATAAAATTGTATGTCGTATTTTTGACCAACGTTAAAATAAGGCATATAATTTTGCTGTTAAAAGTATTATAATTTTAATTGATGTTTTACGCATTATTTCTATTTTACATAGCGGTGATGTAGATTTAATGTGTAAACAATCGTATGTTTTAATTTTAACCAACGTTGAAACTAAGGCATGCGATTATTGTTATTATTGTTGTTCTCACTATATATGAATTGTATTTTCGAGGAGGATACTCTTTGATGGGCTACATCGAGATATCCACATTCTCAAAGGAGACAACTATGGTGAATGGAAGAAAAGATTGATCTTGCATTCATCCTAGGCGAGGTGGACTGGTAGTCACCACATCAGTGTCCCACAGAGCCTATGGCACCGGTGAGGATGAAAATGAGGCTAATCTTTGCTTGGCGAGACAGACAGAGGACTTTGCTCCCATAAAGATGTTATATGATCTTGATCATAAAGTGGGTCCTTGCCAACAAGAAATGTTTGGTCGTGATAAAGAACACGATTGAGCCCGCAATTGTGGGCTCAATCGCAGATGTGTTCTTGTCGAGAGTACCTTGACAAAATAAAGAGTCGGTTCTTGGCTCTTCAAAGACTTATGCTACACGGTGATTAAGCGACTTGTGATGAGAGGTATACGGTGGTGGCGGTGGCATAAGAGAGCACATACTAAGGATGAGTAACTTGGCATCCAAGCTTAAACCAATGGATTTGGCTCTCAAGGATGAGTTCCTTATTCATTTGATTTTTGCTTCTTTCTTGAAAGAGTTTGACACCTTTGTTGTCAACTACAATATCTGACGAGAAATGGGACTTAGAAAATGCATAGCTATGTGTGCAAGAGGAGGAAAGATTTAAATCCTCATATGGTGGTTACATCAACTATGTGAAGGATAACAAGAAAAGACTTTCAACGATAATTTCTCCTCAAAGAACAAGGAAAAGCCTCTTTTTCGACCTCAGCAGAATAATTTCTCGGTGGAGAAAGATCGGTGTCTTCATTGCAAGAAAAGGGACATTACAAGAAAGATTGTCCGATTTCTTGAAAATGATTATGTCAAAGAAAGGTGAGAACATTATTACGTTCATAAATGAATCCCTGTATGTACAATATTCAAAATCTACTTGGTGGATTGATTCAGGTGCAACTGTTCATGTTGCTAATAATTTCGAGGATTAGTTCGACGAGGAATACGCAAAGAAAAGAAAGATGCGTTAAAGTCGCAAATGGAGTCCAAGCGAAGTTGAAGCCGTTGGTGATCTTTCATTAGAGCTAGTGATGGCTTCAGTCTTTTACTTAGAGATGTTCTTTATGTTCCTCTTCTGAGAGGAATTTGATTAGTGTTTCATGTTTGGACAATGATGGTTATGATTGTAATTTTGGAAATGGCAAGTGTGAAATAATGTTTAATAAAGCATGTGTTGGTCTTGCCATTAAACAAGATGAGCTTTATTTATTGTCACTTCGTGAAAGTGTGAATTCCGTATGTGATGTGAATGAGCATGTATCCTCGTCTGAGAATACGAGCGAGAAAAGAAAGAGAACTCATAATGAATTGTCGAAATTATGGCATTGTCGTTTAGGCCATATTTCGAGGGGAGAATAGAAAGACTAGTTAAGAATGATATTCTTCCTCCATTAGAGTTCTCGGACTTAGAACAATGCATAGAATGCATTAAAGGAAAATTGTAAAGAAAATTAAGAAAGACGCTAAAAGAAGCACGGAGTTCTACAAATTGTTCATACGAGACATCGTGGTCCTTTTTACGTGAAAAGTGTCACAGGAAAATGGAATAGTGGCCAAGTATTCTACACAAGGCGAACCTCGGCAAAATGGAGTAGGCGAAAGACGCATGCCGTACCACGATGGATATGGTGCGAAGCATGATGAGCTACTCCACACTGCCGTTGAGTTTATGGATGGGCGTTGAAAACCGCCATTCATATCCTCAACAGAGTGCCTAATAAGTCGGTGCCCAAAACAAATGCGAGATGTGGACGGGAAGAGTTCCTCACTAAACCACTTACGTGTGTGGGGAGTCTGCTGAGGCTAAAGTATTTAACCCAAACCTTGGGAAACTTGATCCCAAAGCGATGAAGTTGCCATTTCATTGGCTATCACGAAAAGTCAAAGGTTTCGTTTCTCTTGTCGAACGGATATACAAAGTTTGTAGAAGCGAGACACGCTGTCTTCTTAGAGGATGAGATGATGAGGGGAGCATGGTAGCTCGAAGATTGACCTTGAAGAGAAGCGGGCGTGTCGCCCACTCAGATGATTCAAGAGCCATTCTTCGCACTACTGCGTTGTAAACGCACCAAGCGGTACAAGACAACGTGGTGCCGGCACTGTTATTGTTCCTCTGTGGCAACAATGAATGAGAATGAAGAACACATTCTTCGGGATCATATAGAACCAATTACCACAGATGAGGGGAGCAACAATGACCTCACACGAAGACGTACCAAATGTGGAGGCCAGGAGGTCTCAAAGAGTAAGAAGATCGCGATTTCGATGATTATCGATTTATCATACGGAGGAATTTCAAATGGAGGATGATCCCACCTCATTTAAAGAAGCCATGAGAAGCGAAAATTCCTCAAAATGGCTTGAGGCCATGGAAGAGGAAATGAGGTCCATGAAGGCTAATAAAGTGCGGGACTTGGAAATTATTCCTAAAGGAGCCAAAACAGTGAGGTCGTAAATGGGTCTACAAGACAAAGCTTGACTCCCAAGGGAATGTAGAAAGATACAAAGCGCGACTTGTGGCAAAGGCTTTACGCAAAGAGAAGGATTGATTACAATGAGACCTTTTCTCCGGTCTCATGTAAAGATTCCTTCGAATCATAATGGCATTAGTTGCACATTATGATTTAGAGTTATCAAATGGATGTAAAGACGGCATTTCTTAATGGGGATTTGGAGGAAAATGTTTACATGGCACAACCGAAAGGTTTTGTCGTGGAAGGAAATGAAAGAATGGGATGCCGCCTAAAGAAATCGATTTATGGGTTAAAGCAAGCTTCAAGGCGGTGGTACTTGAAGTTTGTGATACAATAAGAAAATTTGGGTTTAAAGAGAATGTAGAGGACAAGCGTGTTTATGCAAAGTTTAAAGATGGAAAGTTTATCTTCCTAATCACGTATGTGGATGATATCCTACTAGCTAGTAGTGATGTTGATGCTCTTGGAGACAAAAAGTTTTGTCCTCAAACTTTGATATGAAAGATCTTGGTGAAGCTTCGTTCGTTCTAGGGATCGAAATTCAAGAGATAGAAACAAGGAGTATTGGGATTGTCACAAAAGGCATACATAGAGAGTATTAAAGAAATTTGGTATGCATAAATGTAGTCCTTCACTGCACCTATAGTCAAGGCGGCAGATATGGGATTTTCAATGCCCCAGAACGATATGAGATCGATCAAATGAAAGCGGTTCCATATGCTTGGTGTCGGAAGCTTCGCGGTATGCTCAAGTGTGTACGCATACGACTTAGCGTTTGTTCTGGGTTACTTGGCGATTCGAGCAATCACGGAATAGAACATTGGAAATTGATAAAGAAAGTCTTGCGTTATTTGCAAGGCACAAAAGGCCTCATGTTGACATACTGAAAATCGGATACACTCCATATAGTGGGGTATCTGATTACGATTTTGCGGAGATGATAGAAAGTCTACATCAGGATATGTATTCACTCTCGCGGGAGGAGCTATATCGTAGAAAAGCTCAAAGCAAACCGTCACTACATCGTCCACAATGTATCCGGGTTTGTAGCATGTTATGAGGCTACAGGCGGTGAGCGGCTTAAGAAGTTCATACCGGTTTAAAAGTGGTTGACGACATCAATAGACCGCTTAAGTTGTCTTGCGATAATGAACATGATAATGTATGCCCACAACAATAAGTCAAGTGGTCTTGCCAAACACATTGACATAAAGTATTATGTTGTGAAAGATAAAGTTCGGGATCAAATTATAAGTCTTGAGCATATAAGTCTGAAAGATGTTAGCGGATCCGCTTACCAAAGGCTTACCACCAACGTGTTCGAGAGAACATGTAGCCAGGCATGGGTTTAAGGAAAGCCTATGATTCTGGACTAAAAGATAGCCCAAAGTATTAAAGTAACTATTTCGAACAAAGAGGTGTATTGTAGTCATTGAATCTATCGGCGATTGACCGTGACGATGAGACATGTTCTATGCACTAATCGTGATGGAATGAGTAAAGTCAAAAGTAATTAAAGATAAAGTATAGAGTGAGATCAAGGGAGAATGTTAGAGTGATCTCGTGGATTTGGCCCATTGTGCCAAATCCCAACCTTCCCTTGACCGCATACGATCGGGGCCCACCCGTTTTGGTGGTGGGCCCTGTCATAGCGCCATAATAAATAGAGGTGGGGGCGGGGTGGCACGCACGACGAGGTTCACCGTGCCACCACCTTCCCACCAATGAGACCCGAGATCCGATCGGGGCGCTCGGCGACAGGAACAACACCACCGGTGGCCGCCTCTACCTCCGGGAGTCGCCGCCGCCTGGAAGCCGCCGCCGCCATCGTCCTCTTCCCCGACTGCTTCACCGAACGTCGTTGCCTAGCGCAGATCACCGCCATGGCTACTACCTCCTCTACTTCGGACGGTAACCCTACTCCCTCTCTCTCTCCCTCTCTCGGTCTCTCTCATGAAACCCAAAAGAGAAGAACACAGCAAAGGAATCCCTCTGACAAAAAGAAGGTAAGAAGACCACAGAGTTGGATTAGGATAAACATATCTACTCGGCGAATCTAATACCTCATATGTGATATCTCTAAGTTGCATCTGAATCAGCTTTTTTTTCTGGCGTGTTATCTCATATTAGCATGGGTTGAAAGGTCTCATCGATCTTTTAAGGAGCAATGAGTGTTCGACTGACATGGAAAAGTTGCAAAAGGATACCATTCCTTTCGAGGCACAAAAGAAGACGTAGCCCAACACCAGAAGATTTCAGATATTATCAAGAAAGCATCCACTGGAAAATCCAGGAAGAACATTCCGATAATTCAGATAACTTCTGATCCAGGAAAAGGAGAGGAAAAAAATCTCTTTTGCAAGCACATGGAACATAAGAACCCAGCGCTGTAGCGGCTCCACAGCTCAAATGCACTCAAATTTACCACAACACTACGGAATCATCCACAAAAAAGACGAGACGAAAGTTGCAGAAAACAATGGCAAGATCAAATCCTTACGCCCATACGCATCCAAGTCCGAAATTTAACAGAAAGCGCCTGCCTTTTCACAAATCTCACAATCCAGAGCCCAAATCCTTCCCAAGGTCCA
This sequence comes from Bonia amplexicaulis, assembly GCA_036346245.1. Lineage (NCBI taxonomy): Eukaryota > Viridiplantae > Streptophyta > Magnoliopsida > Poales > Poaceae > Bonia > Bonia amplexicaulis. The sequence goes on along the minus strand of CM070735.1, from coordinate 26,626,038 downwards.
ACCCGCCGGACCAAACGCCAACAACCCACAAGACCACACCCTCACCCAAACCCAAACCGCCGCGTGGGAAAGACGAAACTTCGACTCGGGCACCGAGAGTCCTCCTCTCACCTTCCTACGCTGCTGCTCCGCCTGCATCGCTCCTCGGCCGCCTCACCGATCCTCCGCCCGCATTTGCCTCGCGCCGCCGCATGCGACGCCCGCCCCGCGCGAGAGAGATCTCGCCCGGGATCGAATCAGCGCAACCCAGCCGGGACGCTCGCCCGCTCTGTGGCCTGCCTTGCTGAGGTCGCGGACTCGCGGGGTGGCGGAGGGTGAGGTGAGCTGTGGTGTGAGCTCTCCTCTCGTCTCGTGCGATGCGAGCGACCTGGGCTGCCTGGCTGGGTCGGCGTAGCGATTTTAACGGCGGCGCGGTGGGGTGCATCGGTCTCGTTGGCCCGCCACGTGTCTAACGGATTCTTTCAAGTTGTGATTTATAATTTGTAGTTAAAATTTTTTATTTCTACGCTGGTAGTGACAGTTAGTATGGTGAAAGAAATAGTCGCATGTGATTTTAATCGGTATAATTGAACTTAGTATATTTTGTACTATAATTTATCTGTAGATATCGTCTTGAAAAAACGCACCGTTTAAAAAAAGTTATTGTAGCAAATGGTATAAGCTATAAGTGAAAGTGCAAATGAACCCACTTTGTATATAGATCGAATAGTCTAAATATAGATGTTGAATAAAATAAAT